>CM023945.1:9927568-10039571 GCA_013407115.1 Glycine latifolia | reverse complement strand
TTTGGTGGTTGTGGAGTTTAAATATTTGAATGGGCCTATCCGTAACAACAACTGTCCGATTCAGCTCGCGATTTCCCAGAGTTCCCACCGCTTCAACCCGCACTCCACCATCTTCACGCGGTTCTCCTGCTGGTGCTTCTAGAGCCTCATGTACGCCTTGAACACCTTTTGGAACGCGTGGTGCTACTGCTGATGCTGGCTTGCGTCGCCAGCTGAACATTTTTTAGGAAAATCAAAGGGGGGCACTTGAAGGGGGGAACGAGAGAAAAGAAGTGTAGGGGGGTATTTGTGAAAATTTGTAAATAGAAGGGGATATATTGATAATTTTACCTGAAATTTTAAGGAGGGGTACTTGCCCCCTTTCTCTTACACTTCGGTCCGCCTCTGGTCGGACCAACCAATATTACCATAGAATCCTTTCAAGAATTGTCCCTCAATGTTACAAACAAGACCTCCAAACCCAGCTTGCCCTGGGTTTTGTAAAGAACTACCATACATATTCAAAGCAAACCTTGGAGGGGAATGAGGTGTCTAGGTTACCATTCTGACCAAGTGAATTGGGCTTGTCAAGCGGGGGGATGCATAAGCTTGGGTGATACTCTTCTTGGGAGAAAATTTTCGCAAGAAGAGTCCACTCTAAGTCGATGACTTCCTCAAAGACAGTTTGGTTTCACGAACACCAAACCACCCAAAAAATAATCAAGACCGTGTATCCTTTCTCTGCCACAACATTATATAACCAAATGCTTCAATTCTCAGAAGCTGCAGGAGGTTAAGCCATGGCCAACCCCAACTTACTCCAAAGCCTGGGCACTCGAGGGCAAAGTAATTGGGTTTGTTTGGATACAAGTCATAAGTGCTTTGAGAGATTTTCTACTGAAAATATAGAACTTTTTCAAGTACAGAAGCTCTCAAAAGCATTCTTAACCTTGTATCCTAACAGGCCCTGTCAATAAAATTCATCTTTAAGCTGTCAAATAGATTCATCTTAAGACAAATCATAACCTTTAATTATTTTGATTAGTTGCAAATAAATGTAAATGTTAAAAGTTGTGTCTTATGCAATATCAGACTATATGTCTTGAATTTGCGTATGAGGTTCCAGATGGAAGTAAATATATACTCTACGATTTGATGCAACATTTAAGGAAGAATTTAAGAACTTTATTCAATACTTTGTGTTCGAGATCCGTTTTCTAGGAACTTCCTTACATAACATTCTTCTAGGATCTGTTGAATCGTAAGAAGCATAAAGGTACATCCAACACTTTGAAGTTCAAATAGTATCAAAAGACACGTCTTGTTGTGATAGATGTGCTTTGGCAAAAAACAAGCGATTTCATGCTAAAGTTTTCTTCAAGGAAGCTAAAGAGAGTGGTTTTTTAGAATGAAGAAGGACATGCATTAAATACATGAACGTAAGTGAAGATTTGTATCCGTTTAGAGACAACATACAATTGTTGAATAGGGCTTATAAATACCAGAAACTTTGAAGAAACGGTCTGTGAACCTACTTTATCATTTTGAATTCTTATTGTAAACTTTTTGTAAAGTTCAAAAGCTCTCAAAACACTTTGAATATCTTGAAAGAAAAGACTAAGTGCTTAGATTGTAAATCCGTATGTGAGACAATTAAGAGTTAGTCATGAGTCAACCAAACAACAAATCTTTTGATTTTTTTAGATCCAACAATGGCTTGGTAGGACAAAGAATATTGGATTGTTCAAGCTTGGTTTGTAAGAGCCAGAACTAATAGTGAAAAATACTTGTAACTTTGTGAAATTAGGGAAACTTGGTGGTTTGTTAAGAACTCGACGTAGTTTTAGTGGTATAAACAAACCAATATAAAAATTCTTGCGGATAATATTTATCTCTTAATGTGTTCTTATGACCCTAGGATTGAATTTGATTTTGTGCTTTGAAAATACGTTTTTACAAAGTCTATTTCAATCATCTAACTATATCTGTTTGTGAAAATTTGTTATTTGTTTTTAGATAATAAAGCTGTGTTTATGAAAGAAATTTTGAAAATTTCTAAAAATCACAATTCAACCCCCTTCTTATAATATTTGTCTTTACAAAAAAGATTGTAGCAGCAAAAACTCGCCACAATGTTTAAATTAAATATTTTAACAAACAACTAAGCATTTTGTAATGTTAATCAATATTAACTCACAAAAAAGGACTAAAATGGGTAATGCTCGTAACATAAAGGATGAAATTAAAAATTTTAAAAGATAAAGGACTAAAGCAAAAATTAGAAAAATGTAAAGGATCAAAATGATACTTAGCCTAAGTGTAATGTGTAAAAATAATTATTATCTTGTCTTTTGCTAATAAAATTGTTTAAAAAATACGTTCATTTTCTTCTTATAAATGCATTTTATTTTGAAAAATATAAAAAAAAATGTTTTTTTAATTAATTTCATAAAGTATATTTATTAAAAAGATGAATTAGGCTTTTTGTTTATTTTAGCTCGACAAGGGATGAACGTGCTCTTACATTTCTCTTGATGCAATGGAGAGTTACGTGGATCTTTTGAAAAATTGATTTGGTTATGAGGTCAATGCTAGGGTGGACCACCTTAATAGATTGTACATTATGAATCACAATTATCAATCGTCAAATTAATTTGAGGTGCATATTTTTATCATGGACTTTCGCCATTATAGTATTTCTCCTTTCCTTCCAATTCCTTACCGACAACCTCCAACCACCGTTCACCAGTGTCAGAGGCAATTTTTCCTTTCCTATGCCACAACAACAGCAAAAGATGAAAATGCAACAACATCACCATTCGAACTTTGTTTCTTCAATCCAACAAATATGCTTTCAAGGAGGCAAAAGAACATCAACATCTAAGTGATTATCATCGCATGTTCTCCATAACTTCAAGTAAATTCCAATTCAATGCTTATCACAAAACAATTAATAAATCTTCATACTAATTAAATTCTAAATCTATTTACAATCAATTATGTTTCTCTTATTTTCGGATTTAACTCATGTAATTCCTGATCAAGCTAAGAATTTGTGAAAAAACTACAAGATTCTCAACAAACCCATCCGCACCCTTTTTTCTTTGACTACACCACCGCACCCACCACTTCAGTCTGTGTCCCACTCATGGTTTACGAAATCATGACCCAACTTTAAAATAAAAGTTCATCTGGATACATTTCATTAAGCACAATAAAAAAAGAAGTTACCCTAAAACAAAAAAAAAAAATGAAATTAAAATTAAAAAACCCAAAATCAAATATACATTTGAATAAGCACACTCATGAATGTGTACGGTGTGAATCATGTAGAAGAAGTAAAATCGAAGAAGACCAAAACAAAAGGAGTCTGGCAATAGCATAAAGTTAAGACTTAAGAGGGTTTCGGAAATGATGTTGTGACATGGAAGCCCCTCGCAACGGAGCACGACTCCAAGCAATAGTGTTTGGGCATGGAGTTGCACCTCCAAAGCAGCGTCACGAACGATGTTGCGAGTAGAAAACAGAGCGAAGAAGGTCAACGACAATGGACCCAATGTTTCATTTTTGCATGAAGCAGAACCATCGAAGGGGCTTATGAAAAGGGCCTTCAAAGAGCATATGTGCCAGATAGAAGTAGGGTTTGGGGGCATGGATCTGTGTGAAGAGAAGGCAAGGCTACAGTCCTGCTCGTATTTGAACACAAAAACAATCTCATCAAATCAGACCCAAATGCAAGAAAAGATCGATTGTGAAATGGGAAAAGAGAAAAAATATGATGAAATCACATGAAGCAGAGAAAGATACTAGCAAGGATTGAAGTTTACAAAACGTCGTCGCCACCGAAGACATTTTATGGCGGCGGCCTACAGTGGTTGGGGACAGTGGGTGCCAGTTAGAGATTGTGAGAGCTATAGTCCAGTGTAGTATATGTAAATTTGACATATGAAATCGAGATTAATCTAACGGCTCATAATTATAATCCATTTTGGACCATTTAAAATAGTGGTCCATCGAAACAATGCCTTGGTTATGATTATTTAATTTAAAATAGAAATACAATGGACATATTTTCTAACACACTATTTTGGACACACTTTCATTATATGTTAGCTAATGTTGTTTTCAAATCTAACTCCATGCATATAAGACCAAACTTGCCATGAGAATGTACTGATGTAAGTTTATCCCCCTTTAAAAATGTCCCTAAAGTCATTCCACCGTGTCGAAGAAATTGCTCATCATACAAGTCAGTGGGAAATCAAGGATTCTTATCCAGAATGCTACCTTCTTATTGACCCTTAGCATTTAATACGAAAAAGAGTCTCCACCTTTGGACAAACAAATAGTGATATGCAACCTATCATGACTATTTCAATAAGGTATGTTTGTAATCCTTCTCATAAGAAAGCATCACCATATAATAATTGTCATGCATATCATTGTCTTGATCAAACCATTCTTATCCTAATTGTGTTGTAATTTGTTATACAAAACCTTGAAGCTTGCCTTCTTCCTTAAGTATTTAACCATGGGCCTGTGTTTCTAAGGGGTAGACCAATTGATAATTTCGTCATCAAATAAAGAAACTTCTAGACCTAGGACATAAGGCTTCGCATTGACAACCTAATGCATCTCAAGTATCATGTCTTACCTTCAACACTAATTTGTCTTCCACCCACAGGTTGAAGCAACTGATATTTATAAGTCTTCTATGGTTTAACTACAATGTTCTCCGCTCCATTATCACTTTCATTGTTGTGGTCTTTCACCTTTTTTGTACTCGTTTGCGAGAGATCTTCTTTCTAGTGAGAGAAGCATTGAGTATAACTAGAAAGGCAAAAAAATCTAGTAGAGCTCGTCAAAGCCAAGTCCCTGAGATTCTATTTCAAAAATAAACAAGTTCACTTTTTATCCCTATAAAACAATTTCCTTTTGATCTCTCATCTTTAAAATGTGCCAACGGTGGTCCCTTTTTTTTAATAAACTAGGAAGCAAAATATGTTTTTTCAAGTAAATGGCTAATTTTATCCCTAAAAGTATGAAACATTGTTAATTTAGTCCTAAAAGTAGTAAAATACCAAAAAGGTCCTTAAATGTGTCCTTTTTTAATCGACAAAATCAGAAGTACCAAACATAAAACCGTAACATATAGCTTACATGTTACCAAACACTCAACGTTGGTTAGAAACTAATTATACCAAGAAGAAAGGTATGAATAATAACTAACCAAGACTATACCACTTAATGTAACTCACTCGATAAAGACTAAAACAGACCAACAACGCCCTTATAGATGCATTCCACCCGACAACCAGCCAACAAATGTAACTCAACAAAATTCAACTTATACTACCACTAATGGAGCTATATTAATCACTATCAGGCAACCTGCAGAACCTGTTTAGGTGAGCCTGAAGAATCCAACTAAATGATAATAAATAGCTTCAACGAACCTTTAGAATGAATTCCTGCACATCATATGCGAGATACCATCCCCTGGGGAAACTGACCATTGACTGAACAAGACATTAAACCCCTTCATCTTCCCTTTTAACCAGCACCAAGCAATGAATGTAATTTTCTCCATCAAAGTTGTGGCGCCAAAGGAGCCACCATTGTGAATACATTCATTCCTTAAGCACCATATACACCAAACTGTTATGGCCCATATTGCATCCCACTTTTTCTTTTCCTGCTTGGAGAATAGAAAAGTTTATGTTGGCAATAATGTGCCTCCGATGAATTCGGCAAAACAATTGATACACGAAGCCACTTGTAGCATGATAACCAGATATTCCACACCTTGTCACATGTAAAAAAGCAGTGGTGAGGAATTCTTCTACATTTCCACAAAAAGGACACAAACAATATTCATGGTCAACCAATATATTTCTACTCCTTAGATTTTCCTTAGTAGGTAACTTGTTGATCTCATATGAATTCTGACACAGTAATAAAATTGTTTCTTAGTGACTTGTTGGTCATGAATTTAAATTCTAAAATAATCTCTTTGAACATGTAAGGATAAAATTGCTTACCATATCCATCTTTTTTACATTCTCATAACGCATAACAAGAAGTCTATAAATAATGAAATACTTTTTTTAAGTAACTTGTTGAACATTTAAGTTTTCATTTTAATTCATAAACTTAAGTATTTGTTGTTAATTAAGTCAAATGACTCTTTTTTTATTTTTTTATTTGACTAAAATGAATGACAAATTATATTGTTAAGGAACTTTTGAATATTTTATTACTTATAAGAATAAAATTCTTCATTTACTTTTTTTAAAAGGATGCGAATAAGAAATGAGAAATTATATCATGGCTGTTTTTTATGAGAAAAAACTAAATTATTATAACATAGTTTTATATTGAGTTTGTAAAAAAAATACCTAACAGATATTTCGAAGGAGAGAAAAACCATTAAACTCATTTTTTATTGAGATTATTAAGAATGAACTTATGTACATTTACGTGACAAAAAGATATTTAACTCTTTATTTAAAATTAAAATAAAATAACGTGACAAATAATACAATAAACAATACTCTTACTATCAATTTGCGAGTGTTCGAACTTCGAACCAATTTCTGAACCTGACGCGTGAATTTATCGATAGTTGCAGTTGTGCGTAAATGCACCGCCGATTATGTACGATATTGAGGAGCAATTTACAGCGAGACTCGAGTTTTTTTTTATATTTTTATTTTTACACAAACTAGACTAGAGTTAACATTAACAGTTGTATCATGAATTTTTGTATTTGTTGCGCTTTTAATCTATAATTATATATAAAAGAAATAAGGTATTTTAACATATATATATATATATATATATATTTATATTCATTTTACTTTTAAAACTACAATTATAAGTTATTATTTATTCATGTAACTTCATAAACTACCCATAACTTTTATTATACTTGCTTATTTAAAAAAGAACAAGAAGAACAATTATGTACGGAATGTCTTTTCCCCCTAATAATAATATATTTAGATTATTTAGTTAAGATTTATTTCTCTTGTAAATAAATTATATTTTAAACTAAAATATTATTATTTATTTAAATTTATAACTAATACTATTTTGAATTATCATTTTTTCTCTCCTATCAAAATTGAAGAAGATAAATAATTTTTCATAGAATAATTTTGCGAAAAAATATTATAATTTAAAATAAATTTAATATTAATTCCTAAATTAATTAATTTTTTAATAGATATAAATTAGTCAACTATATCTTGTAAACAAAAACAAAGAGAATATTCAATATTCATCTTTATCCAAAGAAAATCAACTTAAGGTAAAAACATAATTTTAATGAGATTAACAAAATTTAATATAAAAGGATGGATTTTTAACATGTAAAAGTTAAATAATAAGATATTGAGTAAAAATTAAAATAAAAATATTTATATTAAAATGTATAAAAGTATATATTTTTAATTTTTTATCATAATTTTCATCAGACGTAATAATTATATTCAAAATAAATATTTTTATCTAACACAATTTATTCAATAAATATGAACAAACCTGAAATAAAACTTTGATAAGTTCATTAAAAGATGGGACATTTACTACCAGTTGTTGGTTACTCTTTTCAATATTTGATTTTCATTTTTTTTTTTCACGTAGAGGTAGAAACATGGCCATAAATCAGGGACGCACAAATGATACGGTGCCACGTGACCCAAAACCCACATGACCATATACGTCACCGACCCCAACACATTCGCGTAATAATATAAACCACAGAACGAGGGCATTCTCGGGAAAACCCCTAAATCCCCACGCCAAAATCTCTGATCACTTTTCATTTTCTCTCATCTCTTCGCTCTTTTTAATTTCTCTCTCCCCATTCTTCATTTTTCCGCCCCCCACCGACTCGGTCCCTGACCCGCCCTGACTCGCCACCGACTCGGTCCCAGGCCGTTTCGGTTCATATCGCCATGGAGATCGCTCACGAGCCACCGCCTTCCCTCGACGGAAGCCCCTCCGCCGCCGCCGAGACTCTCGCGAATTCTCCCTCGTCCTCGTCGTCTTCCCCTTCCTCCTCATCCACCTCCTCTGCCTCTTCGCCGCGCGGAGCGAAGAAAAAGGAGATCGAATCCACCGCGTCGGCGCCGGCGAAGTTCGACGATGAGGAGGAGGAGGAAGAGGACGTGTGCCGAATTTGCCGGAATCCCGGCGACACCGAGAATCCCCTCCGGTATCCGTGCGCGTGCAGCGGGAGCATCAAATTCGTGCATCAGGATTGTCTCCTTCAGTGGCTTAATCACAGCAACGCGCGCCAATGCGAGGTTACACCCTCTCTTTTTTTCGCCCTATTTTTTCGACGGTGTTCGACGTAAATTAACGTGTTTTTGAGTTTTTGTTGGATCTGTGATCTAAATCTTCTGTAAATGGATGTGTTAATAGTTATTTTTGTCATAACGTGGCGTGTGTCTTGTGCTGCTTTTGTTTGATTAATGAAGCAGGGTCTTAGCGGAACTTGTGCTAGGATAGGATAGGATAAGTTGTCTAGTGATGAAGATAAAATTTCAGAAATTTCCTAATTTTGTTGCTGAGAATGATGGAAAGTGGAAACACAAGCAGGTGTTGTCTAGTGGTTGCCTTCCTCTTCGTGTTAAAGTATTGAACGGCTAAGGATGGAAATGTGTTATTCCCGTTTGTGTGTAAATCTTTATAGTTGAAAACTAAGAGTGAGTTGCTGAGGCACAGCAATTTTCTGAATCAGCTCGATATTGTTAGGAAGATAATAAAAATTTGAACTTGACAGCATAAACAGAAAGAGAAGAAAATGAATCACTCTTGGTCTTGTAAGAGCTAATTGGAAACGTGTAATTATGCCTTAGACTTCTAAGCATACTGATACAGTAGGTTTGTTTTAAAAGTTATGCATATCCTATGTTCAATAGTAGGTTTTGCTTTGCACCTACACCAAATATGTCAGGTCAGATAACCCCTCCCAGATGTACTGCCGCCTCGTTTTTATGTATTTGATGTCTTCCTTTTTTTTTGTTGGAGCCTTTTTTTTATAAATGTGCTTCATATGTGCTGCAGGTCTGCAAGCATGCATTCTCCTTCTCTCCAGTTTATGCTGAGAATGCCCCAGCGAGGTTACCTTTTCAAGAGTTTGTGGTTGGAATGGCAATGAAAGCTTGCCATGTTCTTCAATTCTTTTTGCGCCTGAGTTTTGTGCTATCTGTGTGGCTCTTAATTATACCTTTCATAACATTCTGGATTTGGCGATTAGCTTTTGTGAGGAGTTTAGGTGAAGCCCAGAGGTTATTCTTAAGCCATTTATCGACAGCAATTATTCTGACTGATTGCCTCCATGGTTTCCTACTTTCTGCGAGCATTGTCTTTATTTTTCTCGGGGCCACTTCTTTAAGAGATTACTTTAGGCATTTGCGAGAAATTGGGGGACAGGATGCTGATAGAGAAGATGAAGTGGACAGAAATGGTGCTCGAATTGCTAGAAGGCCTCCTGGACAAGTTAATCGTAACATCAACAATGGTGAGGGGAATGGTGAAGATGCTGGTGGAGCGCAAGGAATTGCTGGGGCAGGTCAAGTAATTAGAAGAAATGCTGAAAATGTTGCTGCAAGGTGGGAGATGCAAGCAGCACGTCTTGAGGCACATGTGGAGCAGATGTTCGATGGTCTGGATGATGCTGATGGAGCAGAAGATGTTCCCTTTGATGAACTTGTTGGCATGCAGGGTCCAGTTTTTCATTTGGTTGAAAATGCATTTACTGTAAGTCTATCAACATCATTTTATTGAATTTGAACTTGATGTGGGAAAAGCTAAAACAGCATAGGTATAGCTCATTTGTTTAATAACTTCTCATTTAATTAATTTTTAGTAAAATACTAAATTCCATTACTTGATAAGTGTTTACCAAAAGTATTATTTATGTTGAGTATCCAGACTTGATCTTCTTAGTGTGCTTCTTTGGGGTAATGGATGAGATTTACTCCTGATAATTAACTTCTGTCATTCCATGTGGATGGAAAGATTTCATATAACCTAAGCTGATGAAATTTCAATGTCTATTTTAGATAAAATTATAAGTATTAAGTACTTGTGCTTATGAAACTTCAATTAGGAACTTGTAATTGCATGAACCTCAACTGATTGTGGGATGAGTTTTGCTCATCAACCAAAGCATTAGTACTTCACTTATTACGATTATTTTTCCTATGTTGGTCATTCTATTCATCCAACTCTTTCTTTTTAGTATAAATTGTATTATATTTTACTGAAACATGAATATTTCTCTGGGCGATGATTTTCCGATGTTTAGGGGCGATATTATTATTGACACAACAAATTCTTATTTTTGTAAATTATGACCTTTTCTAATTAATTTTGTTAAAAAAATCTCTGTTTTATTTTTTGGAGAAATGAATTTTCTATTTATCACATTTCTTATTTAGAACTAAATGCTTTTTTTCTCTATGCAGGTGCTGGCAAGCAATATGATTTTCCTTGGCGTTGTAATCTTTGTGCCATTTTCATTGGGCCGTATCATACTCCATTATCTATCCTGGTTCTCCTCAACTGCCAGTGGCCCTGTCTTGTCAGCTGTGGCCCCACTTGCAGACACATCTCTTTCTCTAGCGAATATTACTTTGAAGAATGCATTAACAGCTGTTAAAAACATGTCATCTGAAACTCAAGAAAGTGGATCAATTGGTCAGGTTGCAGAAATGCTGAAAGCAAATGCTAGTGAAATGTCAAACATAACATCTGCTTCAGCTGTTATCTTGAAAGGAGGATCAATTGGAACTTCAAGACTTTCTGATATTACCACTCTAGCTATTGGATATGTTTTTATATTGACTCTAATTTTCTGCTACTTTGGAATTTTTGCTTTAATTCGTTACACAAAGGGTGAGCCTTTGACCATGGGAAGGTTTTATGGCATTGCTTCTATAGCAGAGACAATTCCATCTCTCTTCAGGCAGTTTTTGGCTGCAATGAGGCATTTGATGACCATGGTTAAGGTTGCTTTCCTTTTAGTCATTGAACTGGGGGTATTTCCTTTGATGTGTGGGTGGTGGCTCGATGTTTGTACCATTCAGATGTTTGGGAAGACAATGGTTCACAGAGTTCAGTTCTTCTCTGCATCCCCTTTAGCCAGCTCATTGGTTCATTGGGTTGTTGGTATTGTGTACATGCTACTAATTAGCATATTTGTCAGCCTTCTTAGAGGGGTAACTTCTTGTCACGTGATATGATTTGTAAAGCTCTGATTATATTATTATCCACTGTTTCACATGGTTTGTTTGTTTCCAATGGCAGGTTTTACGTAGTGGAGTTTTATACTTTCTTCGGGACCCTGCAGATCCAAACTACAATCCATTCCGTGATCTGATAGATGATCCTGTGCACAAACATGCTCGCAGGGTTCTGTTATCTGTTGCAGTTTATGGGAGTCTGATTGTGATGCTGGTATTCTTGCCTGTCAAACTTGCCATGCGGATGGCACCTTTGATTTTCCCACTTGATATATCGTAAGCTTGCCCCTTAATCAATTTTAGTAGTTGCCATGGATTATGTGTCACATTCTTTAATCGTGAATATGCATGTTTTTGCAGGGTATCTGATCCATTCACTGAAATTCCAGCTGACATGCTCCTCTTTCAGATTTGTATCCCATTTGCTATTGAGCATTTTAAATTGAGGACAACTATTAAATCCCTACTTCGCTATTGGTTTACCGCTGTTGGTTGGGCACTTGGTTTGACTGATTTCTTACTGCCTAGACCTGATGAGAGTGGTAATCAAGAAAATGGAAATGGGGAGCCAGCTAGGCAGGAAAGGCTACAAGTAGTACAAGCTGGAGTGCATGATCAGGGTATGGTGCCATTTGCAGGCGATGATTTGAACAGGTCCATTAACACAGTGGGAGAAATGAATGCTGGAGAGGGTTATGATAATGATGAGCAATCTGAGTCGGAGTGAGTTCCTTGCAAATTGAAATCCTACAACTATTATTTATGAATTATCTTACATTGCACTCTATCTATTTATTTAGTTATATTGCATTTTTCTGAGTAGATGTGTGGGGAGATGAAGGCATGACTGAAGTCTTTCGTTTCATATTTTTGGGTTAACGCAATGCATGAAAAAGTTTGCTTGAGCCATCAGTTTCTTTGCAGATGCATGTTTTAGCTATTGTTAGTTACTGTCACCTCCTAATAAAATGTTTTTCTATGACTATAGCAGTTATGCCTTCGTGCTTCGCATAGTGCTTTTACTGGTGATTGCATGGATGACTCTCCTTGTCTTCAACTCTGCTCTGATAGTTGTACCAATTTCACTTGGACGGGCACTTTTCAATTCTATTCCTCGCCTTCCCATAACTCATGGGATTAAATGCAATGGTATGTAATTGATTGAACTAGCTTTCAAGTCACTGGGCTTTATAATGTGTTTATAACCCTACTTCTTTTCACAGATCTGTATGCATTTATCATTGGAAGCTATGTGATCTGGACTGCAGTTGCTGGAGTTAGATATTCAATTGAGCAAATAAGAAAAAGGAGATCTTCTGTTTTGTTTGGTCAAATATGGAAGTGGTGTGGTATTCTTGTGAAGAGTTCTGCACTTCTGTCTATATGGGTAAGGATGATTCCTCTTGCTGATCATGTTACCGAGGCTGACCCTTTAATTTTGCATAGATCTGTATTTGCTTTTAAGTGATTAATCCATCTTTTTTTTGGTCACAGATATTTGTTATCCCAGTGCTTATTGGGCTTCTCTTTGAGCTTCTGGTCATTGTGCCAATGAGAGTTCCGGTGGATGAAAGTCCAGTATTCCTCCTTTATCAAGACTGGGCATTAGGCCTTATATTTCTCAAGATATGGACTAGATTGGTGAGTTTGTTTCCCTTATTATCAGCATTTTCTCCGTCAGGTTTTTTTTAAATTGTCTTTATGTTTTTTGTGAAAAAAATTTATAAGCTTATCTAATACTGAAGGTATGTGAATAGATTATGAGTGATGTGATGTAGCAAACCTCCTTTTTGCTTTTAAAAAATCTGGTCCTCTGCTGCACTTTAGTTCTCATAAATGATCCTGCTACATCAGAATCAATAAAACAAATTCCTTGATAATATCATATTTCTGGGATGTTTCTTTTTTTCCCTCATAACAATGGCATTATTTGATTCATGTAGCCTATCTCACTTAATGGGATAAGACTTGTGACATTGTTGTTCCTTTATTTTTATTTTTTTTTCATCTATCTTTTTTCTAAAGATTGAAAAAAAAAAGATAGATGAAAAAAAAATAAAAATCGAGGAACAACAATGTAACGAGTCTTATCCCATTGAGGTAGGCTACATGAATCACATAATGTCATTGATAGAATTCATGGAGGTTTTGGTTATGGGACGAGAAATGAGACTGAAGAATATATCTTGAATGTTGCACTAGCCCATGATTTGATGCCAGTGAACACATTTTACCGAAAAAGAGAGTCTCATCTTATCACTTATCATAGTGGTTAAAATCGTAGTTAAATTGATTTCTTTATGGCTAGAAGAGAAGATAGAAATTCATGTATTGACTGTAAGGTCTATCATGAAGAATGTGTCGCTACACAACATAAGCTAGTAGTTCTAGATGTTCAGTTCAACAAAGTACTTAATATGAGGAAGAGGGTTCAAAACTCAAGGATAAGATGGTGGAAGCTAAAGGAGGAACAACAAATAGAGTTCAAGGAAAACATGTCGCGTGAAGGACCTTGAGAGTCTATTGGGGAAGCAAATGAAATATGGAATAAGATGGTTATGTGTGTCCAAAATGTTGGAATGAGGGTTATGGGAGAAAGAAAAAGAAACAGAGTTCATACAAAGGAAACAAGGTGGTGGAATGGAGAGGTGCAGGAGACATTTAAACAGAAAAATGAATGCTTTAGATCTTTGCATAAAAGTCCCAATGATGAAAACTTGCAAAAGTTTAGAGTGGTGAGAAAAAATGCAAAGAAAGTAGTGCGTGAAACTAGAGGCAACGTTTTTACCGATTTGTATAAAAATCTTGGGAGCAAGGATGGTGAAATAGATATATACAAACTCGTAAAAATGAGGGGTAAAAATAAATACCTCACCAAAGTTAGATGCACCAGTGATGAAAATAAAAAAAAATTTGGGAAGAAATGAAGATGTAAATGAAAGATGGCTAAACTACTTTAGCAAATTTTTTAATGGATGACGATAAAAGTGAGGTAGACTTGGAAGACACCTATGATGATTTGAATAGAAGATTTGTGCGCAGAATTAATACACATGAAGTTAAGGAGACATTAAAAAGAATGAAGAATAATAAAGCTTTGGGACTAGATGATGTCCCTATTGAAGTGTGGAGAGGCCTGAGAGATGTGACAATAAAATGGTTGACCAATCTTTTCAATAAGATTCTTCAAACAAATAAGATGTTTGATGCTTGGAGGAAAAGTATGTTTGTACCTATTTCCAAAAATAAGAGAGAAATCTAGAATTGTTCTAACTATAGAGGCATTAAGCTCATGAGCCATACTATGAAGTTATGAGAGAGAATTATTAAACATCGCTTTAGGAGGGAGATTAAAGTTTCTGTAAATCAATTTGGATTTATGTCAGGAAAATGTATCATGAAAACTATTTTCTTGATGTAACAATTAATGAGAAGATATTGAGAAAAGAAGAAAGATTTACATATGACATTCTTAGATCTTGAGAAAGCATACGATAGGGTCCAAAGAAAAGTTCTAAAGTGGACTCTTGAGAAAAAAAATATCTTTAAAGTATGTTAATGCAATCAAGGACATGTATAATGGGGTTACCACATGTGTGAAAGCTTGTAATGGAACATCAAGGGATTTTCCTATCACAATAGGTGTACACTAAGGTTTGGCTCTTAGTCCTTATCTCTTTGTCTTAGTGATGAATGAACTATCAAAAAATATCCAAGAGGAAGTGTCGTGGTGTATGCTTATTGTAAATGATATTGTGCTTATTGATGAGACCAAAGACGATATTAATAGGAAACTTGAGTTGTGGAGATACATTTTAAAATCTAAAGGATTCACGATAAGTCAGAGCAAGACTAAGTATATGAAGTGTGAGTTTTCACTAGTAAGAGGTGGTGATCAAGACCCGTGCATCTACTTGGTCAAGAGATACCCAAGAAAGATGTTTTTAGATACTTGGGATCAATTTTACAAAAAGATGGAGAGATTAATGATGATGTAAATCATAGAATCAAAGCAGAGTAGATGAAATAGCGGAGTGCATCTGGGTTTTTGTGTGACCGCAAAATTCCCCTTAAGGTAAAAGGAAAATGCAATAAAATATCGTAAGACCTACAATGTTATATAGAGCTGAATGTTGGCCAGCACATAGGCAATATGAGCATAAAATAGGGGTAGTAAAAATGAGGATGTTAAGGTGAATGTGTGGTTATACAAAAATATACAAGATAAGAAATGAAAATATTCGACGAAAGGTAGCAGTAGTACTGGTGAGTGAAAAGATGGAGCATAGATTGAGGTGGTTTGGGCATGTAATGAGATGACCCATGGATGCTCCTGTAAGAACAAGAGTTTGTTATCAAAAACTCGACACAAAGAGAGGTAGAGGTAGACCGAAACTTACTTGGGGAAAGATAATTAAACAAGACTTAATGGAGTATGATATAGATTGGCGGACGGTGGGTCTTAGGACGGAGTGGAGAAAAACTATAAGCTTGATGGAGAGTTAGATCTGTTATTATTTCTATGTTTCAGACGGTTCCTTTTTAGTTATTTTCCTCTTCTTTTTCTCCCTTCCTTCTTTCACTTCTCTTTTCTTTCACCCCTCTTTTCTTTTATCTTATTTTCTTTTCTTTTGTCTTATTTTTCCTTTTTTTTCAATTTTATCATATTTATTATTGATTCATCTACCACCGATCCCAATTAAATTGAGTTAAAGATGCCGTTGATCTTGATGCATCTTTTTTCTAAAGATTAACAATGTTTTATATAAGTTGCTGACAACTTAACTGAAACATCCTTGTAACCTGGGCTTGGGAGTTGGGACTGGTTATATAAATGTTGGCTTCAAATCATTAAATAGCCGTATATAATCCCAATGACACGATTTATCCATGTAGCTAACACCGTTTTGGGGTAAAGCCTGGTGGTTCTAATCTACAATTTTTTTGCCATATGTGGCATCGTTCTTCATTTTTCTGGTAGGAATTTTTTTTAAGAAAAAGCATCGAAGCGCATTGTCAAGGGCTGTTAATACTGAATTATGGTATATTGTAGGTTGGTAAGAATGAATATAATTGGATAATGAGAATTTTATTAGAGGGGAAACTCTTGGTGAGTTTACTGCTTGGTTTCTTGGAATTGTAATTAGAGGAAAGTGTTTTACCTGCAGATTTAGTTAATGAACTACAACTTAGTTTCTTTACCATCTAAAAGTTTCAGATGATCAATTTACATTCAGTTGACTAACAATTATTTACCTTGAAAAAATGTTGAAATCTTTTCATACCCAACTAATGGCTTGTCTCTTTTTTTGTTTCCCCCTCCCATATCTGTCAAATTTATTGTACACGTCCCATTTGTAAATGGTTACCTGTCTCCCCAAGGTTGGTTATATAATTGAGATTGTTGACTTGGTTCTTTCATTAGGTTATGTTGGACCACATGATGCCGCTGGTGGATGAAAGTTGGCGAGTCAAATTTGAGAGAGTGAGAGAGGATGGTTTCTCCAGGCTGCAAGGTCTTTGGGTTCTTCGGGAGATTGTACTTCCGATCATAATGAAGCTATTGACTGCATTATGTGTACCCTACGTTTTGGCCAAAGGTGTATTTCCAGTGCTTGGGTATCCCTTGGTAATAAATTCTGCCGTCTATCGGTTTGCATGGTTGGGATGCCTCTCTTTCAGTTTTGTGTGCTTCTGTGCCAAGAGATTCCATGTCTGGTTCACAAATCTCCATAATTCAATACGTGATGACCGGTATCTGATTGGCCGGAGGTTGCATAACTTTGGAGAACACGCTGAGAAAGCAAATGTAGCAGAAACTACTACAGGGGAGCAGGAAACTATTTTACTAGGTACAGGTTTAAACCAACAAGATCGCGAAGCAGATGTTGGACTACGGTTGAGGCACGTAAATCAACAGGTGGGCTGAATTGTATTTTCAGGTAGGAAGGCCACTGTGTAGGTTGTGAAGCCTCGTGCTGACATGGTTCATGAATCACTGATGTATACTATACACTTGTGTTGGGTTAGTTATAACACCCCGCCATGACACCCCTGTGCTTATAGTTAACATTTAACATTTTGTGCGTGTTACTTGCTTAAAATTTAGCTAATAGGAAGAAAATAAAATTGTTGATAGCGCATTTTTTTTTCAAAGAAACTGTGTGTGAAATAGGGAAGCTGGTCTTGATCGTCTGTCTGAGATATACTTAAATAGCATAGGTATAGTAGTTAATTGTTATGGTAATTATTTATTAATCAGTAATGGGTTTGATTCAGTGGGCTTAACTTCAAATGCATCATGTTTATACGGTTAAGTAGTCTTCGGAATGTAAATTCTTGCACTAGGAATGAGTATGTAGATGAGTATTGACCGAGCCAGTACAATGTTCCCCCAGTTAACTCTTGAATGCAATATTTTAAAAACTGCACTAGAAATTAAACTAATGAGACTAGGGTCATAGTTTGATTAGTTCAACTGGGTATAAGATTTCCTTATTGACTGATTTTGACATCTTGCAAGGATATACGTATTTAAAAAATGTGATAAGCACTTCGAATTTATAAAGCTCTGAATTCGAAACATCTTAAATTTATAAAATGAAGCTCAAATTTTATGTTGCTGATAATTAAAGGGAAAAAAAATAACGGACTAGCTGCCAATCAAAAGGGTTAATTGGGTTTAGTATTTTTTTTTGGCTGCTATTAGTGGGTTTAGTTTGGTTAAAGAATTAGGTATTTAAATGAATCAACAATTTTGAAATTCAATTACATTACCTAATTTTGAAATTATCAGGAATTATGAGGATAATTTATTGGTGCTTTCTCTTGTAATCTACTAATCCAGGGTCATGCAGAATTTTTAGCCACTTATTCATGGACAACAATTAGCTTGGGATAAACTATAAAAGGGGATAGTAAATCGATTGTTTGGCCAATTAGTGGAAAAGTATCTTGGATATCAGCTGTAACCATTTTTAGATAGAAGCCATTCTGTAGCTGATAGCTACGCCAAGTTTGGCTTAAGGATGAAAACCTCATACTTCCAGTCCAATGTGCTCTCTGCCTATGCAGTTTTAGCTTATTCTTTTAACACTTTGTTGTTTACGAGTTGCTCTATGTTTTAGGGTATCTTGCTCCTTATAATCACCCAAAAATATCAGCTACCTAATGTTAGCGAATATAAAGGCTACCTAATTTAAGTAAATCCAGAAGTTTAACCTGCTTTGCCGATCTCACTAAAAATACTAAAAGAAAAAAAAAACAGTATTTTTAAATTGAAAAGTTCCTTTGGGATCTTTTATTTTTAAAAACGTGAGAACTTTTAATAATTGAGGATTATATACTGCTTAAGATGTAATTAATTAGTTTTCATATGTTTTATGTAGGAACATGACTAAATATCACCCACTAATTACTGCTATGTGGCACTTTCCAAAAGTTCAACTTATTCTATATATTACTGGTTTTTAGCCAAAGAAAAAGCTTGTTGGTAGAAATGGAAAATTCACACCCGTCTTTTAAGGCGTTTGCTTTCTACACTGGACAAATGTCTAATACACCCAACATAAACAATATAATACTGATTTTGTCCAACTCGTAATATGTAAGAATTATATGGATTTGTAATTCGTATGAGCTAAACAAAATTAAAATAATTTTGAAATAATAAAGTTCAACATATTCCATATATTACTGGTTTTTAGCCAGAGAAAAAGCTTGTTGGTACAAATAGAAAATTCACACCCGTCTTTTAAGGCATTTGCTTCCTACATCAGACAAATTTCTAATACACCCAGCATAAACAGTGAAATACCGATTTTGTCCAACTTGTAATCTGTAATAACTTTATGGATTTGTAATCCGTATGGGTTAAAAAAATTTAAATTTTTTTTGAAATAATGACACATGTTCTCGAACCTACAACCTTCGTGTTACTAGCATGATGTTCTAACCAACTAAGCTAATAAGTAATTTGTATTAAATAACAATTAATGCTGCTCTATATAACATTAAAAATTTTAATACATATTTAATACACATATAAATCTACATAGTAAATTTAGTAACAATTAATTTTTATCTAATATATTTTTTTACATATATAAATTTCTAATGTATATGAATCTATGATTGTATAACATTAAAAAATTTAATGTATATGAACCTATGATTTTTATTCAAATCTACGATTTTATTTAAACCATTATTTTTATTTAAAATTTACATATGTAAAAAGATACATTATTAGATAACAATTAATTGTTATAAAATTTATTATATAAATTTATATGTGTATTAAATATGTATTAAAAATTTTAATGTTATATATAATGACATTAATTTTTATTTAACACAAATTGTCTATTAGCTTAGCTGGTTAAAGAGTCATGCTAAAATCTTACGAATTATGTATTCATAAGAACCTTACAGATTACGAATCCATAAGTTTCATATGGATGACGAATCCATAAGGTTCTTATGGATTACAAGCTGGGCGAAATCGGTATTACACTTCCTATGCTAGGTGTATTAGAAATTTATCTAGTGTAGGAAGCAAACACCATCTTTTAATTGGGCAATAATCGATTGGATAACTGTTCTCTTACAATTTCCATAAATAACACATCCTACTAATTAGTATTTTAATTTTTTGCTAAATTCTGCAATAATTTTTAAACAAAATGGTAGTGTCCACATTGAAAGAATAGTTTATTTAGTGGAAAAATTTGTGTTCAACTTTTTCCACGTAAATTTTTTTTCTGGACTAGCCACAAGCAATCATATACCGCAAGCAAAATCAATATGTGACTTAGTAGTAGGTTAGAGGAGACTCATGGGTCAGACTTGTGGTCTCTGACTCGGGACAAAAGACAAAACAACAAAGGGTTCTACTAAATACACTATAAGCTTTTCTTATACACTATATGATATTTTGAAAATGGCAAAAATACCCTTAGCTGCTTTATTACAAGGCCTGTCAATCAGTTGTTTTGGTTTGCTGTTGCTCCTTGCTCACTTGTCGTGTTGTGGTTGTGCATTGGAGGTGTCTCTATTGGAGGAGGTAGTTGGGGGGTGGTGGTAGCGGCGTTCACCGGTGACAGTCGTCGGAGCGGCCATCATTGGTGGTGGGTGCGAGGTAAGAAGCTCGAAGCTGGATTTTTTCTGGTATACGGATTAATCCGTATAACTCATACGAATTGGCTAATCCGTAAGAGTCTTACGGATTGCCTAATCTGTATATACCTGGCATTGTTTTTTTATGAATTTTAAATTTAATGTAAAGAAGAAATAAATGGAAACTTGGATAAATTGAATATTACACTGAGCTTGAGCTTGTTGTGTGTAAAATCCTTAAAAATATTTTTATATAATAATAATAATAATCTTAGAAATTTATTTTTAATTAAATGATAATTGTAGAATTTTAGAATAGATTATAAACTAGAATAAATTTCCAGCAACGTAGTATTTTTAGGATAAATTCAAATCCTTAGAAAAATCTTTCTGGAGATCCAGGTGGAAAAATCTAGCCCTCAGTAGTTTTCCACGTATAAGTATGCATTAATGAAGGGAATAAGGTAATGATTAACTTTGATAAAAATCTAGATATTTTTCTCCTAACTAAGCTACTTTCTAGTAATATAAATAGTATTGAAAATTCAGACTCTCTGCACCGAAAAACTTCTCAGCTTTCTCTCCTCACAAATTTTCTCGGCCACTTTCCTTTCTTTTACATAAAATCCTTCTCTCTTAAAAATTATCCCGGCAGTTTCCTTTCTTTTACGTAAAGCCACTCCAGCAAGTCCCTACTTCATTCACCAAAATTATCAAAGGTAGGCATAGACTTCAATCTTTAACATAGAAATTGTTTAAGATTGTTCTCGGTGATTAAGTGGCCAGACTTAGTGTTTATTTAAAATAAGAAAACTAGGCTTGAAAAAGTTTAAGATACGGTGATAATTTTAAAGTATAATTTATTAGAGAGGTGGGAAGTTTAGTAGATATTTTAATAAATTAACACTATATTTATGTAGTACTGAACAATAATTTAAATATAATAGCTTACCCATTTATGATATATATATATATATATATATTCACATAATAACAGAGCAAACGCAAATTCTAAACTTTTGTTTATCTCGGCCTAGTTCTTCACGTGAAGGATAAATAGCATCTATACATAACTTTCAAAGCGTGAATAGTGGTATAATTGGAGCCTTCACACTACAGTACCTCGGGTATTTTGTTTATCTCTACCTTCATTCTTACTACACCATTACCTTACTACACTCTGAGCTACACCATCACTTACACCCACTGCACCTTGGCACTTATTATAACATAAAACCACGAACCCTGCATAACCATCCCGACACCCTTACAGGCCCGTACATACCGACCTCTGCACATGTACTTGTCCTGCCGAATTCTTCTCTATCATAGACCTCGGCCATATAAACTTATAGATCTCCGCTAGCTTGATATCATTATCCTAGCAGCCATGCAAACTATGCCATTTTTCCACATAAATATATTCCAGCCAGTCCTAGACTTATACTCACCTCGGCATGATTGACTCACTGAAACGATACCCCTTCCTTATATACATAATTACCTCGGCATCACTTCCAGTAACTGCTGTTCAGACCCATGCCTACAAACTGATAACTATACAAAAACGAGAATGAACCCGGCTTCCATGCAACCCATACTATACTCGGAACTTCTACTCCTTTTGGGTATGGCCGGATTCCACCCATTCACCTCGGCTTTCAGTTGCAATCCATAAATCACGCAGTCGCTCATACATACCCAGTTGAATACACTAGCTCGGCAATCTCGCATGTATGTTTGGCCATCCAATATGATATACCCGGCACCCCTACAATCCGGCTATGCCCATAGCTACCATCTCGACCCTTCACTACCGGATTCTATGCAAATATTGGCACCTTTACACAGACCCCGACATCCCAGTAAATTATGCATCACCTCTTGTACTCAACTGTTTCAGTTAAATTAGGACTCATGCATACATACCGATAACCATATAAACCGAGAACACAACCCATAATTACTAACATCTCGGCCCTTTCCTATGGTTCCCCATTTAGCTCGGCAACCATGTAAGTTCTATAGTTTTAGTTCGGCACTTAACGTACCATGTAAAGCCCGGCCATCCCATATTGCTCTACCCCGACATCTATGTCAGTCCAAAAGCACCTCGGCAAGATTGGCCATACCACATACCATGCACCCACAGCTCGGTAGCCATGAAAAACTGAGAACATACCCCGGCCATAGGCAAATCCGACTATGACAGCAGCCTTTGCCTTTCCGGTTTAATCACTTTCCTCGGCAACCCGGCAGACCATACCAGGTTCATTTTCATATATATATAAATAAATATAGCATCTTTATCTACCCAAAACCGTGCCGAACTTCCATGCAATAAGTGTGTTCCTAACGTAAGCATTCAGGCCGACCTAGATGTGCTGTATATAATTCTTCCCAGCACACATATACTCTATGATATTCCATCTCGGGGTCATTTACGTTTATATATATATATATATATATATATAATCATAGGTAACTTACCATACTAACTAACCATGTGGTATGAAACTAGTTATTATGGCTGCCAATATTCCAAGGTTAGTTATCCCGGTTAATCACGGATACTACTGTTACGGATAGGCCCAATCCAGTATTTAAATTATACAACTACCCAAAGATAGAAGATAAAACAGAAGATATGATCACAACCAATTCCGTTCATATATTAGATAATCTGAATATCTTTACAAAAGATAATGGGCCTCAACAATATCTTTCCAGGATCCAGGTATCATCCTATAAATAAAGCATCATTCATGGTGAAAGGTACATAACAATCCTAACTCTCTCTTTTCCATTCACACTGCACACACAGCACACCACTTGTGTTGTTTCCGGCAGTGATCATCTTCCTGGGGGTGCTTCATCTCCATAGGCATCTTCAGAGAGGGAGAGTTTGATCCCATAGCAAATCCCAGCAAATCTTGCTGGGTACATCCTGTTTCTCGTAAACGGAACAACTACATTTCATGATAACCAGCTATGATATATTCCCCACTATGGTAAATATACATGGTCAATCAATTCGAATTATTTCACTAACTCGGTCCTTACTACATATATTATACCACTAAATTTGGCAGATATTAAATAGATTTATTTTTAGTTGGTATAATTTTACGTGGGCATGATATGAAATGTTATCTATCTTACTTTATGGAAGAAGAGCTAAATCTTCCTTGTATTGTGAATTTTTGTGATATGATTTTAAGAATGACCCGAGTTGTGAAAACCGGGCCTATGCTACTATCAGTTATGAGAATGACCCGAGTTGTGAAGACCAGACCTATGCTACTATCAGTTATGAGAATGACCCGAGTTGTGAAGATCGGGCCTATGCTACTATCAGAGATCAGGTGCTAATACATGGAAATTCATGCATGATTAGCGTAAGACGACCGCAGCATTTCTACATAATGTACATATGTAGATGGCCATGTGCACCTGTGACCATTGCATTTTCATTTCATGCATTCATGCATTCATACAAACATTTTATGCCTTCATTAAATATTTTGAATGATTTACTAACCTTTCTAATGAGTTTTATGAAATAGATTTGCCTTATTTATTAATCTTTCTAGTGTGTTTAATATATTAGGTTTGTCTTATTTACTAACCTTCTAACATGTTGGTGGTTTAGATTTGCCTGCTGAGAAATTTATTTCTCACTAGATTTATTTTATGTTTTTTTTTAGATGGCAATGATGGTTGAATTTCTTGAGGCTCTGGAGTAGTCTTGATATATTGAAGAAGCTATGTATTAGGCTGGATTTTGGAAAAAAAATTTGTACTTGTACAAACTTTTGTAACAAAAATATGATGTATAAATATCTCATTCTTTTTGTTTCTATTTCTCTTGTTTTCTATTTTTAGTTGAAGGACAAAAGGATTAAATAAACTAAAATAAAATAATTAATTAAATAATTAAGTAATTAAATAAATAAAATTAGTGAGGATGTTACAGTTTGGTATCAGAGCAGTTCATCCTGTTACAACCTAGGGGAAATGGACTGACTATGTTTTTCTGTGTGCTTTGATTGTCTAATTGTTTGTGTGTTATTATTTATTGAATTCTAACGCACTTTACTTTATATTGAGCCTGATCCCCTCAATATTTTTGTGAAGTGAATAGGAATTCATGGCTTCGCAAAGTCCAAGCGAAACAACACCAACACAAACTAGTGGCAATGAAGAGGAAACAAACATCCTTCATGCTATGTTAGCAGTTATGCAAGAGCAAGCAAATGCAGCCAGTCAGCAAGCTGCTGCAGCTACTCAAATGATGATGCAATTAAGCCAAAATAATAATAATAATAATCAAAATAGTTCTAGTCAAGTAAACCATGGGAGGCAAGAGACTGATATAGAATATCATAAGTTTGTTGAATTTAGAAAATCCAACCCTCCAGTTTTTAAGGGAGCCTTAAATCCATATATGGCTGAAGAATGGGTTAAAGAAATAGAAAAGATATTCACTGTGTTAGATTGTTTCGACCAACAAAAAGTAACCTATGCTACGTACATGTTACAATCTAATGCTGAGTATTGGTGGAACAGTCACAAGCAAATTTTGATAAGTAATGGAGTTGAGATTACCTGGGAGGTATTCAAAACAGCATTTTATGAGAAGTACTTTCCTGTGTCAGTAAGGAATGCTAAGGAACTTGAATTTCTGAGGCTTGAACAAGGAAGAAGTAGCGTAACAGAGTATATTGCTAAGTTTGAAGAGTTAATTAAGTTCTCAACCATCTATCAGCAGAACCCTGATGAGCACTGGAAATGTATGAAGTTTGAAGGAGGATTAAGAGAGGACCTATTAGAAGTAGTTGGACCCTTAGAAATTAGAGAATTTGGTGCTTTAATAAAAAAGTGTAGAATAATAGAAGAATATAAAAGAAGGTCTGCTGAGAAAAGAGAATCCTATAATAATTTTAGGAAACCTTTAAGACCTCAACCTTTTAAATTTAAGAATAAATTCCAGCAAAAGAAATTTCCGGTAAGGCAAAATTCAGGCAGAGAATGTGAAAAATGTCATAAGATACATGGAGATAGGCCATGCCCTATAGCTCAACAAATCTGCTACTCGACCTCCCGGGTGGCCGGGGTGATATCCTGCCGTCCGGATGTTACCGGTTGAGTTATGGCCGATGTGATACTATGTTGGCCCTGTGTCTTTTATCGGGCCATGACCGAGGCTATCTTTTTGGCCTTTTCTGTCGTCGCCAGCTTCTGATAAGCGTGTCGGTCCTTAATTCAGCAGCCTTTCCTTGACTTGTTCTTGCTTTGCTGGTATGCTCTTGGGGGGGGAAGTCAGTTCCTTTTTTTTGTCTTGAGTTTTTGGGAAGTGAAGCGTTTTGATTACTTTTCAGAAGTGAAACGACGTGCCCCCTTCTTCATTTAATACTGTCTTTTCTTTGTCCCTTCTAATCATGAGTGGTTCTAGCGAAATTTATATTTTTCCCCTGACTTTTGGTTTTTCAGACGGTTTTGCCCTTACGGTTGATTATTTTCCTCTGTTGGTTACATAACTCAAAACGTTTCATGCCCCGATATTTGTTTTTGACCTCCTCCTGGTTCTCGCTTTGTCTCTCCAACATCTTTGCCTTCCGCTTTCTGCTCCTTTTCTCATTCTCTTCTTTGGCGTGCTGTAATCTTTCCGTCTTTGGTGCCGCATTTTCTGGATTCTATCTACTTTCAGGTTATCTTCTCATCCTTCTTTTTTATTTTCTTCAGTTTTTGTATTTCTGGGATTTTCTGCGTTCTATTGTTTTTGTTCTTCATCTTCCCTTCTTTCTTTCTTTCGTCTAGTATCCCGTATTGGGTTTCGTCTTGTCTTTTTTCTCTTGGTTTCTCTATCTTTTGCTTGCTTCTTCGAGTCATGCGTCCTTCTGGTTTTAGTCCTGAGGAGGAGGCACGTATTCGTAGGACCGTTCCTCCTCGTTCTGCGTTTTGGTTTTTTGGTCTCCCGGTTTCGGATGAGGAGAAGAACAAAAACCTGTTACGCGTCCCTTCGGGGGGTTCTGAATCCTCCAAGCCGAACTCTAAGCCCTCCAAATCTTTAAAAAAGGTTCGTCCTTCAACTGTCGTAATGTGTTCTAGTGTTAAGTCTCGTGTTGAAACTAGGGGGCCTCCTACATTTCCTTCAGGTATTCCTTTGGCGTCTCGGCCCCTTGTAGCTGCGGCTGAGACTCGGTTTGAGCCCTGTCCGAAGTGTCTAGACGAATTCTTTTATTGGGCTTCTTCAGGTTTTGATAAGCGAGCCGATGACATCCTGGATGCGTGTCGTCATAATCCGGTTATCCTCCATCCGCCCCCCGATGCGGGTGCAGGAGTGTCAGTGGCTTTTCGGGGTCCGAGGGAAACGGTGCCGTTGGCCTCTTCTACTGTCGTTATTTCTTCAGGTATTTCTACTGACCGCTGTCTTTTTGGTTTTGTCATAGGTAATGATGGACGTCTCATTGGAGGTGGTCGGGGAATCTCGGTCAACTGGGTCCCAAACCGACAGGCCGTCTCCTCGTCTGGTGTCTAAGTATCCTTGGGTAACCCATGAGGTTTTGAACACCTCATCTGTGATGAGTCGGGAGAGTATTGCCACTCTTCCCATCGGGAATCAGGATGGATTTTCCGTTTGCCAGCCTGACCCCGATGAGCCGATATGTTCATTCCTCGAGCCCGGCGACTCAAATTTCTTCTTTTTCTGTAAAGACGTGGTCACCCGTCTGGGTATTCGGTTCCCCCTTACCGAATTTGAGATGTCAATCTTAAAACACCTTTCTTTGGCCCCTACCCAACTTCATCCCAATGGCTGGTCCTTTATAAAATCCTTTGAGGATTTGTGTATTAACTTAGATATTCCCTGTACCGTCCCCGTCTTTTTCTATTATTTTTCTGTCCATACTAGCCACTCAGGCCGAGAGCCTCCTGAGAGGAAAGGGTGGACTTCCTTAAAGAGTCGGCCAAAACGTAAACTTTTTCCTTTGTTTGCCAAGTCTTTTAAGAGGTTTAAGGCCAACTTTTTCAAAGTATGCGCTATATCCTGCCGTCAACCCTTCTTTCTTCAGGGGCCCGAGTCCGCCGAGGTGAGGTGGAAATTTCCACTTTACTGGACTCGTGCTCATCATGAGTTTCCCCCCTCTTTTTACCAACGTGAGGAGACAGGTCTGTCGGACACGGATGCTTATTCGGTGGTCCGAATTAACGCTTTCCGAGAGAGCCAGGGTTTTTCTGATATCATTTCCTTTCCCAAATGTCCGTCGTAAGATCTTAGATGCGGTATATGCAAATTTCTTGATTTGTCAGCTAATTGTTTTCTTTTTTGTGTAGCCGCTGAGATGGATAAGGGGACCGGTGATTTTGTGCCTCGGACCCGTAAGGCGTCCGATCAACCCGAGCCGACTCCAGATGGTGTTGGTGTTCCTCCCTTCTTTTCGAAGATAAAGAGGAAGAAGATCACCAAGTCCACCCCAGGTGCTGCAGTGACTGGTGCTACTGAAAAGTCGGCTCCTGCACCTGCTGGGAAGTCGGCTTCTGCGCCTCCTCGTCCTGCTAGTGTCACCTCCCCCATTCTAATCTCTGATTCCTCGGCCCCCGGGGCTCAACCGACCGCGCTCCCTAAGGCTCTAAAGCTGGTGCCCGGTCATTTGTGGGAAAAGGGCGCTGATGATCTTTTTCCTTTCGTCCGGGCGCCCAAACACATGTCAGATGCGTCCCCACTGACCGAGGAGCTGCTGGCCGAGCTTGGTCGCATGCAACTTCAGGCATACCGGACTGTTTCCCTCGTGGATAGTCTTGTCAATCTGAAGACAAGATATATCCAGTCACAAGAAGAACTGGCGGCTGCCCAAGCTGATTCGCAGAAGATGGGTGAAGAGCTTCGTCGTGTTCGGGAGGAATTCGAAGGTCGGCTCTGTGAAGCTCAACTTGAGAATCAGCAGGCCTTGGCCAAGGCTGCCCATATGACTGAGAATCTCAACGAAGTGAAGACTTTGTTCGAGGGGGCTCAGGCCGAGGCCGCGGAGGCTAAGTCGAAGCTACTAGCCGAGGAGAGGGAGGTGGCCGAGCTCCGGGAAATGATGGAATCGGTGGCCGAGGAGTCTTTTAACAATGCCCTGGCTCAAATCCGATATGCCAATGCCGGGGTCCATGTAAGTACTGATGGGGTTCACTTTCGCTCCTATGTTCGTGATGGAGTGATTGTTTCATATGATGAACAAGAAGATTCTATCATTGAAGCGGAGTGTGTCCCCGATGCTGGTGTTGAGGCGACCTCGGCTCCTGGAGCTGCCGAAAAGAATTGAAGGGCCGGGATGCCGGTTCAAACTTTGTATTCCTTGTTTTCTTTTCTTTTTAATATTCGTACACTGATACTTTGTCATTTTATAATGTCGCGTTTGTTTGAATATCGATGATAGTGTTCTTTTCAGAACTACGTGTGCACAATGTTTATTCGTTTGGCTCCAACGGCCAAGTATACTATTATCCGAAACGCTTTCCGGTTTTTTAATATATTCCAAGTTACTATAGGTGCAACGTGGCCGATAGAGACCATGCCAACCTGATCAGGGTTTAGCGGCACTTTAAGTTTGCTTGGAACGTTTATATTGTCGCTTGAAGACTAAATATCAAATGTATATTCGAAGATTGTGCGACTTTTATTCATATAGTTATTCATGTCCGTGATCCTGATGAAAGAGATTACATGAGTTAAGGGCACCAACGTGCTTGGCCTACTCTTCTCAATTAACAGAAAACACACGGTAAAGATTATTCAACTAAAATAAGTCTTCAATTTATCCGCATTCCATGTTCGCTTGATTGCATGCTTGTCCAAGGTCTCTACTGCGTATGCACCGTGGCCGAGATTCTGAGTAACTCGATAAGGTCCTTCCCAGTTGGGTGCTAGTTTTCCTTGTCGGGCGTTCTTATTTCCGATGTCGGCCCTACGTAGTACTAAGTCGCCTTCCTCAAAACTTCTCGACCTAACCTTATTGAATCGCTTTGCCGAAAGCTGTTTCCTGGCCATGTCTTGGCGATGTGCTTTAGCTCGGGTTTCTTCTATCAATTCGAGCTCGTTGATCAGTGCTTCATTATTTGCGTCCTCGCCTTGCTTGAGTATAGTCTTCCTTCGCCAGGTCGGGTGTCCGACTTCTACAGGAATCATAGCCTCACATCCATAGGTCATTCTAAATGGAGTTTTCTGGGTGGATGATTGAGCCGTCGTCCTGAGTGCCCATAACACATAGTATAGTTGCTCTACCCAATTTGTCCCGGCTTCATGCATCCGCTTTTTGAGTCCCTCGAGAATAATTTTATTGGTGGCTTCTGCTTGCCCATTGGATTGCGGATGTTCTACTGACGAGAAATGATGCTTGATGTGGAGACCAGCCATCATCTCTCCGAACCTTCTGTCGGTAAACTGTGTTCCGTTATCCGTGACGATCTCGGCAGGGATTCCGAATCTAGAGACGATGTTTCTCTCAAAGAACTTCTGTATTCGGACCGATGTGATAGTAGCAAGGGGCTCGACTTCTATCCATTTTGTAAAATAATCAACGGCCACCACGAGCCATCTTAATTGTCCTTCCGTGGCTTTAAATGGTCCTAAAAGATCCATCCCCCATTTGTAAAAGGGCCAAGGGGATGTGATCGTCGTCAGTTCTGATGGGGCCGACCATATGACCCTGGCGTGCATCTGGCAACTTTCGCATTTCTTGACGTGACCCTGTGCGTCAGCCTTCATGGTTGGCCAGAAATAGCCTGCTCGAATGGCTTTTGTTGCCAAAGCTTTGGCTCCCATATGATGGCCATTGATGCCTTCGTGTATCTCGGTCAGTATATACTTAACCTGGTTCGGTCCTACACAAAGTAGCATAGGAGTGTGTGGGCCTTTGCGGTATAGTTCTCCTTCCTGGGTGGTATACATGGCGGCCTCCCGAATTACTCTCCTCGCCTCGGTGGGATCTTCTGGGGTCGTTACCAGTTCTATGTATTTAATAATAGGCTGCCTCCAATCCGTACTGGCCGTGATCAGCATGATGCATGCCGGGTGTGGGCGCTCCTGTTGGATGACCGTCCTATGATTGCTTGCGCCTTTGGTACTCGCTAATTTGGACAGTATGTCGGCCCTCATATTTTCTTCTCTCGGGATATGAGAGACAACGACTTCATCGAACTCGGCAATCCATTCTTTTACCTTAGTTAAGTATTTCATCAGCAAGGGTCCCTTGACCTGGTATTTGTCTTCGATTTGGGCTGCCACCAACTGAGAATCTGTGAAAACCTTCAACTTCTGGGCACCTTGTTCCCTGGCCGAGGTCAACCCTGCTAGTAGTGCTTCGTATTCAGCTTGGTTGTTTGACGTTGGGAAGTTGAGCCGTAGTGATTGCTCCATTGATATCCCCTGAGGATTTTCTATTATGATCCCGGCCCCACTCCCTTGAGACTTGATTGCGTGTCGGGCTTCGTATTTGATGTCGAACTCGGAAAGTTGAATTGCCCAATTAGTCATCCTTCCAGCCAGGTCCGGTTTATGCAAGATCTGTCGGATAGGTTGGTCGGTTCGAATTATGATGGTGTGGCTTTGGAAATATGGGCGTAGTCGTTTGGCGGCCATCAGGAGAGCGAAAGCCACTTTTCCTAGCTTCTGGTATCTCAGCTCTGAATTCTTTAATGCCCGGCTTACAAAATATACCGGTTGTTGCGTTTTGCTATTTTCTCTAACCAGCACGGCGCTTACAGCCTCCTCGGCCACCGCTAGATATAAGATCAAATCTTCACCGGGCTCTGGCTTGGTTAACACTGGTGGAGAGGCAAGACATTTTTTGATTTCCTCGAACGCGGCTTCACATTCGGGGCTCCGGTCAATCCCGGCTTCTTTCCTCAGCATCCTGAAGAAAGGCAAGGCTTTCTCGGCCGATTTCAGGAGGAACTGCGTCAGTGCCGTTAGTCTCCCTGTCAGCCTTTGAACCTCTTTCTTACTTGTCAGAAACTGCATGTTCAGAATTGCCCTACATTTGTCCGGATTGACTTCAATCCCCCTGTGAGTTAACATGAATCCCAGAAATTTCCCCGCCGTCACTCCGAATGCGCACTTGAGAGGGTTCAACCGGATGTTCTTGTCTCTTAACCTGCCGAATGTTTCTTCTAGGTCTCGGATGTGATTCCCATTTTCGTCCGTTTTTACTATCATGTCGTCGATGTATACTTCTATGTTTCGGCCGAGTTGTTGGGCAAATACACTATTCATCATTCCCTGGTAGGTGGCGCCGGCATTTTTTAGCCCGAAGGGCATCACATTATAGCAGTAATTCGCCTCATTTCCTCGGAATGCCATTTTTTTCTTGGTCTTCTGGATGCATTGGGATCTGGTTGTATCCGGAGTAGGCGTCCATGAACGACAACGTGTTGAACCCTGAAGAATTGTCTACTAACTGGTCTATGCTCGGCATTGCATAGGAATCTTTGGGGCAAACTTTGTTTACGTCAGTGTAGTCAATGCAGACTCGTCATTTACCGTTAGCCTTCTTAACCATCACCACATTAGACAGCCAAGTGGTGTATTGTATCTCACGTACAAATCCGGCTTCCAATAACTCCTGGATGTGTTTTTCCAGCGCATGTCTTCTCTCGGGTCCGAGGTTTCTTTTCTTCTGTGCCACCGGTTTCGAGTTGGGATACATGGACAGCTTGTGACAAGAAAATGTGGGCTTTATTCCTGGGATTTCTGAGGCGGTCCATGCAAAGACATCATGGTTGTCTCGTAGGCACTTGATCAGCTCTGCCTTTGTGACTGGGTCGGCTATTCTCCCAATCTTAGTGATCTGGGTAGCTTGAGCTCCTATCTATACTTCCACAAGCTCATCTACTGGTTCGGGCCTCCATTCTTCCACATCTTCTCGGACATCTAATTCTACCATGTTGATGGGTTTCCGCTGTTGGCTGCTTGATCTCGGCTTTTCTTCGGCATGCTGTGGCAATGCCGACGTCCCGGCCTCGGCTTCTCTGACCGTGGTGTAGTAGCATTGCCGGGATTCTTTCTGATCTCCGCTGATGGTTATTACCCTCCCGTTGCTTCCTATCATCTTCATCTTCTGATGTTTGGTGGACATGAGGATATCCCATCGGTGGAGAGTTGGTCTTCCCAGAATGACGTTGTATGGTGAAGGGAACTCAGCTACTACGAACTTCACCCTCTCCGTTTTGAAAGCCTCTTTTGTTCCCAATGTTAACCGTAACTCAATGGACCCTTTGATGGCTATGTTCTCGCCGTTGAAACCTGATAAGACCGTCTGACATGGCTTCAGGTCTTCCTCGTCGAAATTCATTTTTTTGAAGGCGTTCCATGATATAATGTTTGCTGAACTGCCGTTATCCATGAACATCTTCTTCACCCGGCAGTTAGCTATAATCTCGGTAATTACCAAGCCGTCTTCGTGTCCGGGTATGACATCTTCCAAGTCGTCTTTGGTGAAATATAGCAGGGGGGGTTCCGGGCTGCTACGGTTTTTGAAACGAGGTTGCTCCCTTACTGCCAAAGTCTCCCTGAGGTATTTCCGGCGCTGATTGGCCGTGTCTCCTCCTCCTCCCATGGCTCCTGAGATCACATTATATTCGAATTCCGGCTCCGGGAATGGTTCGGCCTCCTGCTTCTTGCGTTTTTATCCCGGCCTCTCTGGTCATCATTTTGGCCGCCCTTCCGCTTAGCTTGTCCTTGAGTTTTGATCACATACCGACACAACTTACCTTCTCGGATGAATTTCTCTATGACATCTCTCAAATCCCAACACTGGTCGGTAGTATGTCCTGGTCCATTGTGGAATTCACAGAACCGAGTTTGGTCAAGGCCGGTCTTCTTGAAAACAGGCCGAGGTCTGTCTACTTTCTTCATCTCCGTCAAGGCTACTTCTCTCCATATTTGAGCTCAGGAGGTGTTCAACGGGGTATACCTATCGTACTTCGTGTCATATCGTCCTGGGCGGTGTCCGAGATCAGGATTTTTATTCAACTGCCCACTGTCGGGGTTCTGACGATTTCTCGGCGGGGAACCCTTTCTTCTCGGGGCAGAATTCGCGATTTCCATCTGTTCCAACTCTAAGTATTTCTTTGATCAGACCCTGAACTCGAGTAGCGTTTTGACCGGATCCTTATATATAGACTTCGTGAGTCGTGATTACCCACTAAGCCCTGCTGATAGCAAATGGACGTGCACCTTCTCCTCCAGTCCTTGTACCTGTAATGCGGCCTCCTTGAACCGGTCCAAGTAGCTTTGCAATGTCTCCCCAGGGTGTTGGCGGATTTTGCCGAGCGCAAATTTGGATTTCGGTTGTTTTTTGCTGGTCGCGAAATTGAGTAGAAATCTCTGGCCGAAGTCTTCAAAATTATGTATTGACCGAGGCGGCAGCGTGTGGAACCATGCCTGTGCGGCCCCAGTCAAGGTGGTGACGAAGATCCGAGAAATTATTGGCTCATCAATCCCTCGGACACACATCTGCATGTCGAATTCGTCGATGTGAACCTGCGGGTCTTGGCTCCCATCGTATTTTGTCAGGAAGGATCCATCAAAGTCTTCGATGAACTGGGCATTGACAATCTCATCAATGAATGGGTTGTTATTGTGTTGTCCACGCCGATATTTTCTCATGTATACCTCACCTTCTGCCCCGGTCTGCTGGCGTGGAATGTTAGGCCGTCGGTCCAGTTGTCCCGGATTGTCGTTGCGTTCCACATGGTGAGAGACCGCCTCTCGTCCATGATGAGAACGTTCCCCGACCCCGGGTGGCACGGGTGTCGGCGGAGGTCGATAGGCCGACTGACTAGGACGAAACTCTCTCTCAGCTCGTGGTTTCCCTTTGTCTCGAATGGTGCTGCTCGGTATACTGCCTTCGCTGCTCTTCTTCCTGCCTCCACATCGCACATCGCTCATCTAACTGGGCGATGATGTTGTTCATATCCTCCTGGCGTTGGAGGGCATGTCTCCTTTCCAGCCGCTCAATCCGGGCTAGGATGGATTGCAACGCGTTATCGGTGAAGCGCTGAATCGATCCTTGCTCTCCCTCGACCTGGAAGGGTGGGTCCTCTGGCGTGACCGGAGGATTATTTTGTGGCCGAGAGGATGCGGTGTCTGAAACTGCGTCCTCCACCCGGATGGAGGGTGGTGCCCCTGCTACGGGTGGTCTTCCATCAGTATGTCTTCTCGTGTTTACCATGGTGGGAGTCGAATTTTAACGTTTCCCACATACGGCGCCAATGTTCGTAAAATGTTCTGTTCGTATGAAACAGAGGTCCAACAATGGTGTTGGAAGGTTGTTGTTGGATCTGAACTCTCCTTCCAGGGATACTTATGGTGGGGAAGTATGCCCGAGAAGATGATCACAATGCCCACCGGAGAAACCACAATCTGGCGTGGGGTGTATGCACTGTGTACAAGGAAGAATCGGAGGTCCAAAAACGTACCTTTCCCCAGGAATTCCTTACCTATAAATGCTGGCCCGGACGGATGTGGACCAGATTCCTCCGTATCCGCGTCAGCATAATTTGTATTTACTGCGCAATCATTATCCTTGATTGCTATTGATTCCGTTGTTGAATTTCAGATTACCTCTAGAATGTTCCTGGAAATGTAGGCACAATCAGCTTTGAATGGGCCTGTTGGGCTTGGCCCATATTGGGTGACCGTAACAGAAAATAAGAGGCCTTAATATTTCTCAAATGTTAGATTTAATCTCAAAATGAATGTAAGTAAAATTTCCCTTAAGTATATAAAATCTTTTCAACACCCTCTTTACAGATGTTTATTGAACCAGGTAATGCACGGTGAAAACTAAAACCAATGAAGATTCCTTCCATGAACCAGGGAAGCAAAGAGAGATGAGTTACAGATACCGTAAATTTCATTTTCATTTTCAAACCAAATAATAGTATAATACTAAATAAAATTTTTAAACGAGTTTCGAAATTCTTACTTGGGATGATTTAGTTTTGAATTTCAAAATTTTTTAAAATAACAAGCAATTTTTAAAATGATTAATTTCAAATAAACTCAAATGGTGTTGATGATTTTGGTGGTGGTGGTGGCAACAACAAGTGAATGCGGTGGTGGTGGTTGCAACAACATTGGTAGTGGATGGTGATAGCAATTTCGATGGTATTGATGATGTTAATGACTACAGTGGTAAAGATGTTGATGATTATAGTGGTGGTAAATAGTTATTACATTAATAATAATGGTGATAGTGATAGTAATGTTAGCAATAACAGATGTGGTATTAATAACAACAAAAATTGTCAGTCAAATATGAGAATGTGTATTTGTAAAACTAAAAACCAAATTCACAACATATTTTCTTGATTTCGAAAATGAGTATAAAAATGTTTCAAAAATCATTTCAACTTTATTTTTATCAAGCACATTTTATTTTAAAAATTACATTTGAAAACTAAAAATAAAAGACTTACAACTACCGCAAACCGGCATCACCCTCTTCACAGATGTTTATTGAACTAGGCAGTGCACGGTGAAAACTAAAACCAATGAAGATTCCTTCCATGAACCAGGGAAGCAGGATAAATGAGTTACAGATACCATAAATTTCATTTTGCATTTTGAAAACAAATAATACTAAATAAAATTCTCAATATATAAACCAAATCCTAAAAATTAAAACGTGATGTGGAATTTCAACATACTACAATTTTATTAGCTTTTCTAAGTGTAACAGTGGCCAATCGAGAAGGCAGGAGCTATACCACACACACAAAATACCTTGCCTAAATTTTGCTTGCTGGACTTATTTTCTATATCAAAAATTCCTCTCACAAATAATTTGAACATTTATGTCGAAAACATTTTGCAAAGCTACACTTCTCCTGCAACTTGAAACGGATGACATTACCCGCGCAGCATCTCTTTATTGACAATTAGTGCGTGAAACGTCATAACTCCCCAGCTTTCACTATTACAAGTTACTCCAAATAATCTCCTATTTTATGGGATCAGAAACTTGGCAACTATTTTCCACCACATACATTATAGATAATGATGCCATCTCTAACACCGAAATATTCCAATAAAGTTTTTTTAATTAAAAGAGGAAGCAAAACAAGTGCCACAAGAATTTGTCCCTGGCCTATCAAGACAAGGGGCAAAAACTGATCAATATAGCCATCACGACTCAGGCGGGGACTGACACATGAGACGAGGATCACGTCCCCGCAAAACATTGGATAGCTTATCATAGGTAATCCATTATTTATGCAAATCAAACTCATGTAATCATAGATAAACCAACAAATGATTTCCATGTACCAAAATGCAAGGCATAATTAAAATCAGAGTTGAAGTATCCTTCAACCAAAAGGTGGTGGTCCATAACAAACCAAAAGTGTCTAATCTAACGAAACAAACTCAACCTGAAAACTGTATCAAAGCCAGTGCCGAAAGTAACAATTCATCATCACTAAGTAAACTCCAAAATATAAACCTTAAGAAACAAGGTTGTCATTAAGAGATAATGAAGCCAGCTGATCAGCAGTACCACCAGCCTGCTGCTGAGCAACATTCCTTAGGACGTCCATTGCCTCAGCCACCTTTGCCTTCAGGGCTTCTGGCGACTCGAGCAAATGCAGAACTTCAGTCTGGTCCATCTCAAGAAGCATGCCTGTCACTTTGGCAGCGTTATCAGGCTCTAACTGTTCCACAAGGGGGTAGAGATTCTCACCCAGCATCTACAAATATACAACCAACAAAAAATAGTTACAAATACTAAAAGGCAGTAAATGATGCTGGGGCACATCCAAACTTTACAGCAATGATTTAAGTTTAACTAGGTAAAATTAGGGAAGTGAAAAGCCTACCGTCCTCTGCTGCTCTGGAGAAGCATTAGCCAGAGCCGTTGCCAAAGCCCCAACAGGAATTTGCTGGGAGATTGATGCATCACGCAGCGGCATCCCACCCACATCATATGGAACAGAAAACATACCTCCAGCAACCCCAGGCATAGGAACATCAGGAATACCCCTACCAGGAGGATAACGATAGACACGCCCCCTGGGAAGCATCTGTCAATCCAAAAAAATTCAGGTCAATGTTCTAAACAAGATAGATGATCCACAAAAATATGAACAAAGAATTGCACGAACCTGCTGTGGCATCATTGGAACTGGCTGCTGGGACTGCTGAACTGCACCTGCACGCCTTCCACCGGGACGCTGTCCCTGTTGTCCCTGCTGAACCATTGGCACAAAAAAATTTGGCACAGGAGCTGCACCTGGCCTCATACCGGGCACAAGTTGTTGTTGATAGCCAAATCCAGGCTGAGAAAAAAAATTCATGGACAGAAAGGAGAATAATTAGGAAATTACTCCATGGAGAGCAAAATCAGAGGAATCAAGCACCATTCAAGATTGCACTGATTGAAGTCTAAGTATAGACAGAGTAGCAGAGATTACCTGGGAAGGAATGATAGCAGGAGGGCCTTGGCCATAAAATATTTGTTGGCCAATACCTGGACCACCTGGGGGATACATAGGCACACGGGGACCAACAGATGGTGGCATTCCAACAGGTCGCATTTGGGCAAACTGAGCCTGCATAAAAAATTTAGTCCAGCATAGAAATATTTTTACAGTCACTGATATTCAATAACCAAATACAATGCAAAACTAATCATAATTGCATTTATGACGATTTGCAAAACACAGCAACAATATAGCCCATGTTATTGATCTCATATAACCAGAATTTGTACTAGGAAATATAATTGACATAGAAAAACATGTAAACAATTATTCAAACAACCCATATTCAGCTCCAATTACAATCACATCTTAAGATACTGGAAAGAAATGGCATTAAATTGCTTGTGCATGATGCATGAGCTTGAAAAGATGGCTGCAAAGATTTAATCCTGCATTGGTAATACATAATTCCACCAACAGAGATAAGTTAAAAAGAGCTCGGCATTTAAAACAAGACATACCTGCAGTCTAGCTCTCCTATCTTCTTTCCTTTGGGCTAGAGTCACATACAGAGGTTTGCTTACCACCATTTTGCCATTCATCTCCAGGAGCTACCAAAAAATAAAGCAAAAGAAAAAAAAAATCACTTTCAAACTAAAAAGGCCAAGTATTACTTTCACAAAGAAAATACCCTACAACTTACTGCTCTAGATGCCTCCTCAGAAGTTGAGAATGCAACAAATCCTGATCCACGACTTATGCCATTTGGGTCTCTCATAACCTTTCAAGTGAAAAGCACATAATATATACAATAGACTATATAGCAAACAAACATTTAGGGTCAAGTCAATTACACTACATACCTTGCAAGAGGTAATGATACCAAAAGGGGAGAACAGCTCCTTAAGTTTATCATCACCAATGCTATCATCTAAATTTTTGACATACAAGTTTGCCCCTTGATATTTATCAGCAGCTTCTTTCATGCTCTGCTCAAATCGTTGTTTCAATTCATTCTCCCTTTCAGATTTCTTCTGAGCTTTTCCAACATACCATTCTTTGTCATCAAATTTTTTGCCATTGAGAGCCTCAACAGCCCTAGCAGCATCATCAGCATTCTCAAAATTCACAAATCCAAAACACTTTGATTTCCCATCTCCATCCCTCATTACTACAGCACTAGTAATAGTTCCAAATTCACCAAAAGTGTTCTTCAACTCATCATCGGTGGTTGATTCTGATAAATTCTTCACAAAAACATTGTTGAATTTTGCCTTGTCAGCAGTACTTTCTCTCTCTTGCTTGCGAAGGAAGGGTCCCACATACACTTGTTTATCATTCAACAGCATACCATTCAGCTTCTCTATAGCTTTTTGGGCAGATTCCTCATTATCAAATTGAACAAAGCCATAGCCTTTTGATTGCCCAGATGAATCCGTAGCTACCTTGCACGAAAGGATATTTCCAAATGTAGAAAAGGTATCATGCAATGCCTTGTGGTCAATTGCCCTATCCAAATTCTGTAATAATCCACAATTTAAAAAAAAATGGAAAAGTCAGGGCCAACTAGGACATGCAATATAGAAGCTTAGCAGAAATCCTTCCATTAGCAGACAATCAGGAAGAACAAAGACATTTATACCTTAATAAATATATTTCCTTGCCCACTTTTACGGATACTGGGATCACGATGCGAATACATAATACGGATGGGCCTGTTATTGAGAGGAGTGAAGTTCAGAACATCCAATGCTCTGGCAGCTGTAAACAGGGAGCTTATATGTTAGAAACAGCAAGAAAATAATCTATTATAAAGATGGAAAGAAGGGGGGGTAGAATTTATGGTTATCACTTATCACAACATAGTAGAAAGTATTAGTCAAGCATAGAAAACTATGACGACCTGTAAAAGAAGATCAAGTCTATGGGAACAAAAGCTAATAAGATAATTGAAGAACCAAATCATGAATTTTCATGATCAGTGATAAATTGGGAAATCACACTCACTGATGTAGAACGGTCTTGGTCATTCAGCCAATAACACGAGGAGTATAATAAGAACATAAACCACCTCAGAATATTTTTATTCATTCATCGGGTGTATTAAATTTAAAATGATGATAAACCCATCTTGTTGTTCATCAACATAGTCATCAAAAGACCAATTTCTAAGAAAATTGCATGTATATTACCCAATCAACAGAATGCCTACCAAACACCAGAGGTACACTACAAATTCCAGAAGCAGATTACTAAATGTCTGAGATAACTCTACAGGATTTAGTTAATTAAAAAGACCATCAATCCAAGACATGAATCAAAAGGAAATGCTCAACAACGAGAGACTAAAACTCATAAAAAATTTAATATCAAACAAATAGAAGAAAAATTCTAAATCCATCATTTTGCAAATCCATTAACTTTAATTTACAATAACTAGAAACTATTCTAGCTCTATAAAATATCCAATCAATATGAATTAGGTTGCTAGAGTGCAAGAATGTTCTCTGGATGTCAGATACACTAACACATCCTAGAAAATAGAATTAGCAAGACTAAATTTCAAGTAGTACAATCAAACTGGCTTCAGATTCCTGATATTTGCATAACAATTGCCAACTGAAGAAGTAGTAGCTACCACAGGATTTATACAGCAATTATTATGTAAGCTACTACAACCCATGCTTCCCAATATGTACCCCTTCACACATGGAAAATGTCGGTGTTATATTAAAATTCATAGAGTGGTGCAAATCTTTTGGCTGATTTTTAGATTGAAAAAGCATAATCACTTTCCCTCTTAATGACTCAAAAGTAAAAACAAGAAACTACAGAAAGATTAGCTCCGTGACATAACATGCAAAGTTTCATTTCCCTGTGGAAAAAAGCATGCAAAGAATTTGTGTTGTACTTCACAAATAAAATAAAATTCAATTACCAGTGCACCTTTCAGTAGGCTTAACACACCTGTTCGCAACAGGCATGACCAACATTTATGAAGCAATAAATCTTACCACCAAAAAATTACAAAACAACCTCAAAATAACTGACTTACTTCTTGAGCAGCTCATGCAATAAAAGAAATTAAAGGCAAAACACATTAATTGAGATAAACGACACCAGCACATATTTGAATAGCAAGAGTAGGCTAAATAAATTCTCCAGCTGCTTTCACGGTTCAGTTTTGTCTCTATTCATTAGGTTACGCCAAAACAAAGCTGTACACAGAAAGCAATAGTTGGAATGAACCTTTCCCCAGAGAATTAACACCAACACAGCTACGAGTTAAACCACAATTTATATTACAAAAAAAATTAGTTCTAAAACAAGGTTTTAAATTGGTCGTCGTGTTCCCTGATAGTGCCGCTGGAAATTGCAAACAAATCCGACTCATGCGGCCACAATTCTTAAAAGTTAAAACTTTGGTCCATAATGCACACATGAAAGTACCAAAACCAATTCATTCACTCAGAAACAAGATTAGGCAAACCAATTTCATTATCAAATCAAATAACCAATACAAGAAAAGATAAAGCAAAAAACAAAAATCCAAATTCCCAACGCTCACACTGAGCAATAACATGAACAAAACACAAAAACAATTTCTTATTTTAAAAACTAACCGTCTTGCGGGTTGCTAAAGTTGACATAACCATAGCCGAGCGATCTCCGGCTGCTCAAATCCCTGCAAACCCTAACGGACACGACTTGCCCCAATTGGTTGAACAAGTCATAGAGCTGCGCGTCCGTAACGCTCGGGTCGAGATCTCCGACGTAAAGCGACGTCGTCACGAACTGGTTTCCAGCACCACCGGCACCACCACCACCGTTGGGACCTGGCATCGCATTCTGAGGCGGAACCTGAACCTGAGCCATCTCAACCAAACAACAACTACAACAACAATAACTTAAATTTCTTTTTTTGTTTTGTTTCTCTTCCCCCTCCTCTTGTTATTGGACACAATAAAACCCTAGGAAGAACAGAAAAACCTAACTCAGGGAACGATAGCGATAAAACACAGACTTCGGAGAAATTTTTAATTTTTTTTTTGTTTTGTGAGAGAAAAGCGAGGAGAGGGAAGCGGAATGGATGTGCGGTGGATAGGAAGTAGCCGCCGGCGGAAACCACGGCGGCGCGTGAGTATGAAGGAAAATTGAGAGAGAGAGCAGTAGATACTGCGCTGAAAAAAGGAATGGGAAAAGGAGAAGTGAGAGAGGTTAATAGGAAGAGAGATGATGAAACTGATGATGGTGGCGGGTTTGGGTAAACCCTAGCACAATCCAGCGGAGAGATCTGGGCCGTTGGATGAGTGAGAAGGTGGGGCCCGAGGGGAGGGATAGAGGATTGCGAAAGCAGAAGAAAGATGAAGAAAATTCTTATTATTAGGAGGGAGGTAGAATGAAAGAAAGATACATACTACATAGGAGCGATGAGATGAGAGATGAATGATGATTTACCGCACAACTTCTAAACTGTTACAAAACAGTGACAAGTAATCTCAAGCTGTAATTAAATTGTCTCTGTCTTCCGCTATGTTTTTTTTGTTCCGTTATGTGATTTATAGTTTTTTATTTTCGTTCTCATAAAAATTCATTTAAATCTTTGTAAAATATATTTATTTTATTTTCCCTTCTTAAAATATTTTTTTACTATTTAAAGTACTATATCAAGCAGTTTGAAGAAAAAAAATAATTTACAAAAATGAAAATAAAAAAATTCTTTTTTCACTTACATTATAAAATATTATAAGACAGTTTTATATTATAATATATGATAAATTTATTGATTTTTATAATAAATATTATAAAAATTATATTAACAATGATTTGTAACTGTTAAAATATTCCGTGTGTGATTATTAAACTTAAAATAAAATGCATGATATTACAAGTCCTCTTTGATTTTTATTTTATTTTTCTATAATTGCTTTTCTTTTAACATTAAGATTCTTTATTTATTTATTTTAATTAAAAATTTATCAATTTTATTATTCTCTTACAACCATTGATGGACAGACATTAAGAATTTAATTTAATTAAAACATACTCCTATTTGTATAATAATAAAAAATTATACTTAAATTAATTGACAGAATATTATTTTGGTTTACTAATCGTCTTATAGATTTGAGTTTTAATTTTGCAGATGTAATAAATATTATATAAATCTTCTCAAAAAATATTATATAAAAAATTGTCTTTCACATTAATCATACTTTATTTGCTTTAGAATTGACTCAAATATAATTAATGGTTGTAAAAATATATTTATAGTGTAAAAAAAATATTATTTTTGGTGTACCTTTTAGCGTTATGTAATTTTAGATTATTATTACTTTATGTGAGTTAATTTTTTAATAAGTATTTTTCTAATAAGTATTCATAGAATAAAATAAGATCACAAAAATGAAAAAAAAATCTCTTATAAGTTAAAATTGTTCTATACACAAGTTCAAATAAGTTTTTCCAAAAACGTTAATTTTTATTTATGTATAAACTAATTTTAATTTATAAAAAATTATTTAATTTTTTCTTTTCTTTTCTCATACATAATTATAGAAAAACTTATCTAAACAAAACCTATGTATAAAAACTTTATAATATCAATGTAAGAAATTTAAGTTGTTAGAATATCAAAAGGAAAGTAATCATCCTTTTTGTATTTATTTATTTTGTTAAAATGATAATTGTGGGTAACGTTAGCAAGTGTATTAAAATATAATTAATAAATATTTAATATATTTTACTACTTTTTTCATTGAACTAATATTTTCAAAATACTTTTTAAAATATATTTAATATATTTTATTAGCTTTTCATTCTAAGAATATTATATATTTTTCTTAAAATATTTTTTAAGATTTCTCTTTTGATTAATTTTTTGAAACAATGATCTTTTCTGATCTAGATCATATGCATTTTTCAAGCAATTATGTTTGAGATGAATGGAATCATTTTTAAAATATTTAAAAATATTAATTTATTGTTTACTATAAAAATATTTTATTAAATATGCTTAATAAATGTTTTTTAGAATGTTAATAATAATAATAAATTCCATTAAAGAACATTTAATGCAATTAATTAAATGTTTAATAGTATACAAACAAAAATATTAAATAGTTTGTATTAAATTTTTTGTATTTTCAATTTAATAAATACTTTTGACTTTTATGAGTTTGTTTGGGAAGGTATTTCAGTTTATTTTTATCTTTGTTATTTATTATCTAAAAAATTTATTTGATTTTGGTAAATAAATCATTTTAATAACTTGTAACACTTTTTAAAATCTACTTAAAATAATATTTTTTTAAATGATAAATTTTAGTTTGTAACTTTTTAAATTTATTCTTTTTTTGTCATTCAATATTTGTTGGATTTATTTTTTTATTTTTTATATTTAAAGTTAAAAATTATTATTTTTATTCTTTATGTAATTTTACATTTTTCAACTACTTCAATAAATAATTTTACTTTAATACTTATGATTCAATAAAATAAATTTTCAACTTTCAATTAATATTTAACTATTAGTTAATTTTTCAACTTGGAACTATATTTCAGTTAAGTTTTGCAAACATAGTTAGTCCATCGTTTCAAATTATATTTAATAAGAGAATCTAACTCGGTAATTTAACATATAAATGAATTATTGTAAATTTTTAATACCGTTTAATTCCTATCTAACGTGTGTTTCACGTATATTTTCTTTTAATCCTAAAAATATTATTTCTGAAAAGATAACATAGAAATATTATTTTTGGCTATTTTATAAAAAAAATATGTTTATTTAACTATCAAATTTGGTTAAAAATATTTTTATATGCCAAGAAATAATTAATATGTGTGTTTGATTGACAACCGTCACGAAACTACCTACATAGAAAGAGGGGCAGTCGCCCCCTAATGTGCTGAATATATATACTTCCATATTATATTTGTCCCCCTTTTTCCCCTTCTTTTTTCTTATGTAGTCTGTTTAGACTTTAAAGTCAAAAGCTATTTTTTTCATATAAAAATTGTGTCAAATCAAAACTTAAAATTTTTATATATTAAACCAAAAAAAGGATTTAATTTTATTTTCAATTGATTTTATAAATAATTTTATTTATAACAATAATTCTTATATGTTTTTGTTTTAATTCTGGATTGCTTTCTGTTATTTTTATAAATATTTTTATTTATCTTAAGATTTTTAATTAGGCTATGTTAAGATTTTTTTTTGCATTATTTATATTAAGAATAAAATATATATCATACCGATTATAGAAATTATATTTAAATATATTTTTAATGTTGTAAAATGAATGGGTTTATTTTGATTTGAGTTCTTGTTAAAAAAATTATTTGATTGTTGTCTTTCAGAAAAATTTAAAATCATTGTTTTTAATTGATTTATTTATTATGTGACACTCGTTAATTAACTACTTATATATTTAAGAGAAGGTCAAAATTTCATTACAAACTTGCAATAAAGGTAATTATAAATTACTTTTAAATGATATATATTATCTTTTATTAAACTAAATTTGAAATAATTATTAATAATAAAAATTTTCAATATTAATTTTGTTTATCATGTATTTGAAATTTCATCCCCTTGATAAATTTTGTTTGGTTACGCCCCTGGTTGACATTATTTTTCCTAGGAATGAATATCATAATTATTGAAATATTATTAAGTTAAAGTTTGTTAAAAAAATTACAAATATGTCCAAGGTAAATATGAACGTAACAACTCACACAACAGTTCCAAAAAATAATGCACATTTGCTATAAATAAGACAAAAGATATAGGTGCATCAGAGCAACTTTATGATAGATTTTAAATTGAGATTTTAGATTTTTTTTTTACATCTCATAATGTCACGCAGAATTAAAGATCTCTTAAAATATATGATATTTTTTCCTTTAGTGGTAGATCCCAAATTAAAATCTTAAATCACTTTTGATGAATCTCACATGGACCCTACTTTTAAATATTTAAATTTTGATTTAATAAAATTTAATTAATTAAGTAATTAATTTTAATTAATAAAGCATGGAAAAAATATATGAATATTAAGAAATGATAAAATTTAAATAATTTTTATTTATAACTAAAGGAAAAATACATAAAATTGATAATTAAAAAAGTGCAAGACATTAATTATAAAGAAAAATCAATTTTCATTATTTTCGTAACTGTAATGTTCCCAAATATATTCTACCAAGTTTGCTTGAAGTTGTTGATTAATTCCTCTTGTATGTATAATGCGTCTTGTTTATAAATATGTAGCAAAGTCAGGAGGAGCACCATAAGATACCTCAACATTTGAAATGTCATTATCTACATGATCATAATTAACATCGACATTACCACCAAATGTATCTCGTTTGCCTTCGACAATCATGTTATGCAACATAATGCATGTCAACATTATATCATTCATTGTATCCATGTTCTAGGCACGCGATGAACCACATATAATTGTGAACCGAGATTTGTGCACACCAAATGCTTGTTCAACATCCTTTATCACTACTTCTTGACATTTTGAAAATAATTTTCTTTTAGGACCTTGTGGCATTGGTATGGTATTCACAAATGTGGCCAAATTAGGATAAATACCATCTATAAGATAGTACCCCATATTGTATGGATTTCCACTAATTGTAAATTGTACTAGATGAGCTCAACCTTGCAAAATCTCATCAAACACAGGCGATTGATTTAACACATTAATGTCATTGTTTGAACTCGCAACTCCAAAAAATGCATGTCAAATCCACAAGTCTTGTGAAGCAACTGCTTCAAGTATTACTGTGGATTTGCGGTGATCACCTCTACGAATTTGACTCTGCCATGCAACTGAACAAATTTTTCATTCCCAATGCATGCAATCAACATAACCTAACATACTTGGAAACTTTCATGCATCTCCAATTTGTAGCAGACAATTTATGTCATTGTTGTTGGGTCTTCTCAAGTACTCGTCTCCAAATATCTCATTGACACCCCTTACATTCTTTTGTAAGCATTGAGTTGCAGTGCATTCACCAATTCTAATGTACTTATCCACAAAATCAGCAGGTGATCCGTATGCCAATATACGGATAGCAACAGTACACTTTTGCAACGGCGAGAAACTCATTCTATCAACAACATCAGGTTTCATTTGGAAATACTCATCATGGTTACTAAGAGCGTTGACAATTGGGTTGAACAATTGTCGCCGCATTCAGAACCTATATCGGAATGGAGTATCTTGTAAATCGAATTTTCTGAGAAGTAGTCATTCATCAATCATAGATGTCAATCTTCACAATTGCGATTAATGACTTTTCTAGGCCTTCGGTGTTAATTGTCGTTGCCTCCTTGATGTTGCATCTCACATAAATAGCTCAGTATTTGTTCGTTACTATCGTTGTCAAGTGTTTCATAAACAATTTGTTTCCAAACTCTATCAAATTCATTATTTCGATCCATTGTATGAATGATTGTAGGAGATGTGCAAAAATTAATGAGAATTGAACAATTAAATAGCAAATCATAACGGCTAATTTTATAATAGCTAGTTTATAACGGCTACTTTATAACAGTTAGTTTATAATGACTACTTTATTAATTAAATCAAAATAAAAGATAATAACAACAAATTAAAAGACAATTAGATCAAATTAAAAGACAATTACAACAAATTAAAAGACAATAAAAACAAAATAAAATATGGCTAGTTTAATACAACATTCCCAGTTTATGCCTAACTATTTTACAAAAGGCTTGATGGTCTTAGAGTTGAGTTTCAGACATTGTAGATGTGTCCTTCATTAGAATGTCGTAATACTCTTTTTCCAATTCTTTCTCCCGTAAGATTGCTAATTTGGCATTCACAATATTTCTTTCCCTCATAACTTCCTCTACACTAGTCAAGTCCACAACATTGGTAGATGTTCCTACTGCTTTCCCCTTGCTCTTTCTTTTGACTGCCTTTTGCCCCATTGGACGGGTAGTTGGAGACGGCGTGTCAGCTTTGACATTTTCGACTTGTGTTTCTGGATTAGACGACGATGAATATGCCCCAGTTGTGGAAATCTTCGTTCTCTTAGAGTAATTTTCAGAAAACTGGTCTAACCATTTTGGTTGATCTTTCAGAAGTCGCCAAACATGTTCTAAACCAAAATCGCTTCCTTCATCTTCCTTCCATATGGCATATGCATGAAGCATGACACCGTTCTCCATGCAATCACTTTTCTTCAATGATGCCGCTTGTTTGTAATGACCTTTGAATTTTTGCACACCTAGATTAATTTTTTGCCATCGTGATTTCAGTTGATTCAATGCCTTTCGCGGAGTTCACCTCCAAATTTGTTGTAATTTTCCATGACTCTTAACTAAAATGCTTTTTTTTCTTGACCAACACCAACAATTGGATCGGTTGAGATGTTGAGCCATGAACTAATAAGGAAATACGTATCTTCTTCAATTGTAAAGGCGACTTGAGGCTTCTTTTTTGTAGAAGATCCTCCTACTTTCTCAACGACGGTATCTTCTAGCCCAATTTGGGTAGAAAACTGTGGAAATTGTGAACCAACTTCATGATTTTCAACCATGGTAGGATTGTTTGGTGACATTGAAGGAAATGTTTAAGAATTTTGAGAATTTTCGGTGGAAGGGATTTGAGTGCTTGACACAAAATAATTTGGTGGTGGTGATGATAAAAAAGGAGGGGAAAAAAAAGGAAAATGATGGCGATTTTCTGAAATTTGGGTTGAAGGAGGCATGTGGTAATTTTGTAAAAAATTCATATAACTTTGTCAATCATATTGATTTTGATCTATTTCACACACGTAAAATTTAACTAAGAGATTGGAAAAAAAAGATTGGCAAATGAAAATGAAGATGAAAGTTGTATGTACCAATGGTTAGTAGCAAACCAATTTATAGAATTTTTTTAAAAAAAAACAATTAGTTTTTTTAATTCTTCATTTTTTTCTCCCTTCCCTTCCCCCTTTTATTTTTTCCCTCTTCTCCTTTCCCTCTTGGTTCAGACACGCTTCCCCCTTTTCTTTTCTTTTTTCTCTCCCTTCCCTCCCATTCCCCTATTTATTTTTTCCCCTTCGCCCTTCCCCCTTGGTTCAGACACACTTTCACCCCATTTTTTTCTCTCTCCTCTTCCCCCTCCCCTCCACGCTTCCCTCCACTTCCCCTAGGTATGTTCTGTTCCTCTCCTTTTTTTTCGTTTTCTTCACTGCCATGGTTGGTTGGGTTGTGGGTTGTTGCTCCCCGCCCTTTTGGTTGTCTGTTACAACATAAAAAACCATTTTTCTTAAAACGTGCAGATCTTCAAGGTTCTTGGGGAAGAACTGGATCTCCATGTGGAGATCTTCATCCCCCTTTAATGGTGGATTTAGGGAATGAGAGATATTCAATTAAAAATCCCTCCCCAAGATCCAGCACTAAAGGTGCTTTAAGGCCACTGCTATTCCTATGTTTTTTTTATGACTCCTACTGAAGAAATAAAACACTTTCATAGTTACCCAAGTCATGTGAATGTTATAGCACATAACTTGAAGAAGCATTGAACATGGGATTATAGTTTTCCTAGAAATAAAATATTTGAAATTAGTGCAAATATGACAACTTTTTTTATTCTTGGATTTTTGAATTTTTTTTTCGTGAAATAAATATTTCCTTATGAGAACACATTTTGAAATGGCTTTTAATTAAAGAACACATTTTGACAATACTCTTTATTCATAAGTATTTTAATCATATGAACGTGTTTTAATCAAACATATTATATATGTGTGTGTGTGTGCACGTGCGCGCGTGTTTATTCTTTTTTCAAAGGAAACAAAGCTTGAGATATTTTATCAATTTAGAAATAAAAAATAAATATATTGATGCGTATTTCGCAAAATATATTATTTAAATGATTTTAAAGAAATATTTTAGAAAAAAAGTATTTGAGGTGATATAGAGAATGTATTGCACCAAATTGCATGATCAAATTGTTTGGATAATTTTTTATAGATTAGTTAATGTTTAATTAATCATTCCTAAATTGATTTTATCTTTTGACTTAAATTGATAGATCCATGATCATTGATGTATTGATTTAAGGCAAAAAAACATCTTCTGACATTGATCATAGGCTTTAGTTGATTTTAGGAATTGATAATTAACTAGGAAAATAATTATATTAGGGCTAGGATTGGAGAACGATTGATACTACTGCATCATAACCTTTGGTCACTCTTATTATAACTCAAAATCTCTTTTTATATTCATTTATTTTCTTTCTTATAAAAATCAAAATCATAAAAATATTTAAATCATCTTTTTAATTATCTCTACTGTTAGTTTAAAAATTTGACTAATTGGGAATACAATTGGTCTTTTGGGTTCGATATCCAGACATTTCAAGTCTACTGTTACTATTGTGTATGATAAACTTATCCTTGTGTAAGCCTAACACTTTTTATGCATCAAAAAGCAAGTTTGAACCAATTGCTGGGATAAATTGGAGGAAGATGGTAGCGAGGTACAAATTAATCATCATCAACAAGGACACAAAAGTTATGTTGTTTTAACATATGCTTCTGGAGACATCCTTAAGGATAAATTGAAAGAAAATGGAAATGGATTCGAAACCATTAGCATTGAATTCAAGAAGAGTAAATTTAATTTCTAAAAAACTATTTGAGGAGAGTGTTAAGGTTAGAAATGTTTCTCCTTACTTTCAGAGTGACAATGTAAAAAATAAAGCCTTCACAAATAAGTTGCAAGAGAAGATAAATGATGTTGAAACTAGTAGAGTTAGAGACATATGATGGAGATTCAAAGCATTGACTTTGGGTCAGGGTGTCCAGAACAAAAATTTAGAGGGAGTGAGAGTTTTTTGGTGAGAGTTGCTAAAGATTAGGGTTTGGATTTGGTGTTGAAGATTCGAGATGAAGAGAGGGAGGGAAGAAACACAAAAAATAGGATTTTTTAGACATTTCACTAAAAAGTTAACACTATGAGTTAACTAGAGAGACTCAAAGGATGTGGAAGTAATGGATTTTAAGGTGGGAGTGTTGGTTTATTATTTATTTTTTGTGCATAACCTAAAATTCATAAGTACATATCCTAGAACATATCACCAAAAATCCTAGGATCTACATTATTAAGGATTAAAGTAAAATATCTGGATATGTAGTTGATTCTTGGTCAAAACGTTCTTTAACAATTGTTGAATCACAAAAAGTTAATGCATAATGTAGTCGATGACCTTGTAGTTCTTCCTCAATTGCAACCTCTTTATTCAACAATAAGACCTTCATAACTTTTCATATGGGGAGAAGATAAATTATGTGTGATGCCTCGATATATTGAAGATCATAACCTTTTTATAATGTGTTAACCTAATAGGATTTCCATTATTCTCTAATGGGCTAACATCGATATTTGTCCATTTTAGTTTATATCATCTTATTTAATAGTTTAATAAATTCACTTGATCACATAAAATAAAACTTACTATTAATAAATAGTTATTATAATTATCTTACATATTAGTCGAATTTTTTAAGAGCAAATGTAATAAGCCCTACAGACATACAAGTTGAGTGTAATTTGTTAAAAAATAAATTAACACTTTGTAGTTTCTCATTTCACCAGCTTCTCTTATATTCTTTTTCCAACACAATTAAAATGACACTTTTTTTAAGCTTCGGTCAACAGTGAATGAGGTGTCGATATCATGGAATGCTAATGATGATTCATGTGCGCATTTTTTCAAGTTTTGTTAGAGGAGTGGATGACAACGATAGTATTCAACCGACTAAAAAGGAAATGAAAAAAAGAATGCTATATTCTTCTAGATTTTTTTAAAATATTTTATGAAGAACATATTAAATAAAAAAAGTTATTCAAGTTTTTTAAATTTATAAAGCATTTAATATTTTTAATAAAAATCTAATAGAAAAAATTGTGAAAAATTTAACTTGGCAACCACACTTTGTCATTTTTTTTCTGGGTGAAATCTCTTTCCTTTCTTTCAAATTCTCTGTCCCTCGTTTTCAATATATTAAATGAATTATCCTTTTAATCACATGATCATATGAATTTTGATATATTATATATTATATACCCTACATATTAAAGATCAGTTAACTAAAAAAAACCTTTTAAAAAAAAGTCAACTAAAAAATATAAGTGATATAATCTGAAAAATGTAACTTACCAAGTTTTCTCAATTTTTTATAATTTTTTTTTCTCAATTTAATAATTTGTTTAAGTCGTTATCATTTATCGCAATTCAATAATAAGTATAACTAATATGGACATGAGTTTTGTCTTTTTACACATGATACACAATTCTTTTAAAATATGTTTTTCATAACAATAAAATATTACTTTTTTCTAGTTTATTATCTAAATAATATTTTTTATTTCACTATTTGACATTTTTAAATTTTTACTTTTAATATATATTGTTGTTAGTTTTGGTTTAGTATGTTAAGTAATAAAATTACAAATTAACACAATATCACATCATCAATATCAATTAAGTAATAATGTAAGGTATTAACATAATATCATGTCATCACATAATAAATTTAAATTAATCACATATATCAAAAGTAAAAGGTTAAAAATATTAGATAGTAAAATCAACAATATTTTTTACGGAGTAAACTGAAAAAATAATATATTATATATATGAAAAACATGTTAAAACTTTTGTTTGGTTTTTTTAAAGAGTATTTTAAAAAAAATTCCTCCATTTTAGGTATGAAAATGATATTTAAGTTTTTTTAAGAGTATATCAAAACTTTTCCTCCATTTTAAAATGATTGACTTTTAAACATTCAAATTTTTTTATTGACATTTTTAAATTTCAATAAAATATTAACAAATAATCAACATAAGGACTTTTATTATTGTGTTCATAACTTTCAACAAACCAAAAATATCCCCAAAACGAACTTATAAAATTACAATGATAATGGTTAGTCATTGATAATGATTAGTTTACATGCACAAAAGTAATAAACAATTTTTGTGTATGTGAAAAAGATTGTGTTGGAATATTTAGTAGTAGTGTATTTATAAAATAAAATAAGGATATTTATAAAATTATTTCATTCATTAAGCTTTTTATTTAGTTTTGGGAAAATCTTAAAATATGAATCATTTAAAAATGTTAGTATGCCTTAATGAAATGTGAATCACAATAATATTAAACGATTAATGATGAGCTTTAAGACTTCTTTAATACAAGAATACGTTCTGTGTCATTTTAGCTGTTTGTGTTTTTCTAGAAACTTTATTTTAGGTCTGAACACAATTTTAAATTAGTATTTAAATTTAAAACTTTCAAACGGACGAAGAAGATTTAGAAACGGAACAGGGCACGAGGAAGGTTCCTTCGTGCTTTTAACGGGCAAGCAAACGAGCCCAAAGGCACCAATAAAAGACATCTACAACCACATAAAAACAAAATAACTTTGAAAATTGGAAATGTCAATGAATACAAGGTGTATTAGTGGAGTAGTATAAGATACACTCTTTGCATTTGACAAGTTATATATTTGAATTCTTACTCGAGGATTGTAGGTTGTAGGTAATATATTCTCTTAACATACTCTTCTTTTAACACATTTTATTATTGGTTTTAATTTATTAAAAATTATAAAATCACAAAATAAAATCATTTAATAAAATGTGAGATTTATAATAAAAAATAAATTCTATGCTAAATTATAATTATAATTTTTTAATTTGTCAAATCTATAATTTTGATCCCAAAGTTTTAATCATAATGTTTAATTTCTTTAGTTTTATAAATTAGAGATTTTAGTTAAATTAAATAATAATTATATTAAGTAAAATTATTAAGTTAATTATAAATTAAGTTTTTTAATAATTAATAATTTTTAATTAATTTATAATTAACTTTGACAAAAAACTTACTTTATAATTAACCTACCATAATTGTTAGTTATCCGAATGAATAAAATTAAGAGAACCAAATGTAATTATTAAATATCAGGATATTAAAATCGTGAATTTGATTTTTTTTTTGAAAGACGAATTTAAAAACTTAGAAGGATAAAAATTATAATTTAAACTATATTTTAATAAATAAAAAAATAAGTATGTCAAAAAATGTATCTTTAGTATTTTTTTTCTTATTTATATATATCTTTAGAATGAAATAAGTAATAAATACAAATATATTTATTACTAATAATAAATTATTAATGTTAATTGAATTTAGAGTTTTTATTTTCTTATTGGACGGTGTGCGATTCTTTTTCCTCAGTTTTTAGTGTAAAAGAAAATAAAAAAATTTCAACACCAAACGACGCCGTTGTGGAAAAGGCAGATGCCGACTGTCATGCGCAAGTGTCAACGTTGTGCTGATTCGACGGCCTTCAACGGAAAATTAAAGGACGCTCACGTCTCCTCTTTTTCCCTTCAACCATTCTTCTATTCCATTTATATATTTATATTTATTCATTCATTTTTTTCAATTATTTTATCATTCCTCTGAGATAGAGCTGCAGCGCCATTATCATCTCCATTACATTACTTTCCCATTTCATTGTTCGATCCCCGATTCCTCTCCCACGCAGAAGAATCATCACCCCAAAACCCAAATTAAAAAAAAAAATCCCAAATAATATAACTGAAATTATTTTAATTTTCTTAGTAAAAAAAAAAGAAAAAGAAAAGAAAAATGAGTTCGATTCATTTGATAAACACTCTCGCTGCTCCGTTTCGTTCTTTTTCTCCTCCGTCGCTTTTCCCGAAATGCCATTCTCCTCTCCGTTCTTCCGCTGCCCCGAAACGGCGTCGTTTCGCTAACTCCTCTGGGTTCCGCCTTGCTTCAAGCCAAACCGTGAATTCAGTTCCGGTGTGTGTTCTTTTCTTCGGATCAAAGCGTCGTTGCTACGCTACCATGTTCCTTTCTAGCTTCTTTTTTTTTTTTTTTGATGCGGTTGCGATTTTGCGTTTTCAGCGTGGGAATGGAACTTACACCGTTGCTGATTTCATGACAAAGAAGCAAGATTTGCATGTTGTCAAAACCACCACCACCGTTGATGAAGGTATCTCAATGTTCTATATAGTTTTAAATTATGTGATTTACTTTATTTATATAATTTTTGGATTACAGCTCTGGAGGCTCTTGTAAACTACAGAATCAGTGGTCTTCCGGTAATCGATGAGGTCTGGAATCTGGTAATTTTCGAATTCCCTTCATATTATGTAATTTTAATGATTTAATTTTTGAAAATATATTTTTTTCTATTTTGAGCTGGATTCAGTTTCTCATTGGACTTTTTTTGGTGATGCAGGTTGGAGTTGTATCTGATTATGACTTGTTAGCTATTGATTCGATATCAGGTAAAAATTCGAAATACCATGTTGGTCCGAGTTTGGTTTTGCTTTGAAAATAGTAAAATTTCTGTTAACTATCATTCTACCAAGTTAAATCAATGTCCATGTAGGTTGATGAGAATGATTATGTATTGTTTTTATTACTAAGTTTGTGCTGTAATTGACTTGTTGAGAGATTGAAGATACTATATGTTTTATGCCCATGAGGCCATGATTTTGTCACAGAGACAGTAGTTTCTGTTTGGTAAGTGAGGAATGAGACCAATGGTACTCCCTCTACTTCAAATTATGTTAATTTAGAAAATGAAGAACACATTTTTTTTTTTTTTTGCCCAACAGCTCCCTTACTTATTGGTATCTTATCTAAATATTTAATATTTAATTAAGACACTCGTTACATAAGAAGTGAGACCTATAAAAAGTTTGTTTACAATAATTTTTGCCAAATAGTAAAGTGTGTTGCGAGCATTTCTCTTTAATTTATTAGCAACTATGCTACAATACTTTTGGTAAGGGTATTTTAGTCAAAGAAGACTATTTTATCATAGTAAGTGTTGTAACTAATAATTTTCTTATGATGTGTGCATTACCTTATTTGACAAATAATTTTTAAAATGAAGAGAATATTTAACTTTTTTGCCAAGTCTAAATCCCAGCCGTACGGAAATTCCATTGATGTGCTTAATCACGTGAAACAAGTTCTCTTCATGCTGCTGCTAAGATTTTACTTATTGTAATGCTTGGCTTTTAGGAGGTTCTCAAAGTGATGCAAACTTGTTCCCTGATGTCGATAGTACTTGGAAAGTAAGTTTAACCATTTTATGTTCTGCTTCTTGGCTGTGATTTTTTATTAACATTATCATGCCACGATATGAATTCTAAATTTCTAATTATATGGAATAGATTTATCGTTTACTTCTAATCGCAAATAACTCCTCTGCAACTGATGCCAAATGGTTTTATAAGATGCTAATTCTATTATGATGAATGATGTTCACAAACTAAAGTTTGGACTTAGTTTTTAATTATTAATTCATATTCTTCTACACACAATCATTTACAAACATAAGCGGGGCTCACTTTTCATTTGACTGCATTGACTTGTTGGCTAAATATAGTGAGGACATGTGGATGATTGAATACATAAATACTTGAGACCAAACCTCTGTTTTACAGGCCCTTTTATTAACAGCTTATATATATTTTGTTTAGAGTTGGGGTTTGTTTTGTTAGATTTCATATTTGACCAATATTCATTGGTATTTGGTAGAATAAACCCTCATCCCCTTTAAAACATTATTTGAATACTTAAAATTTTAATGCTTGCTTGAAATTTCCTGGACCTTCAGTCAGTGCATGTTGACTTTAATTGCACCAACTGTTTCATGATTTACAACCAGATCATATTTCTCAAAAAAAATGTAAAGATTTCAAAGGGAAATCAATAATATTGATGTTCCATGGTTAATACAGAATGTCTAGTTTCAACTAATTCACTTCCTTGTTCCCTAGTCTCTTATAGGATAGGGGAAAAATTGCTTTGTGAAGTATAATCGGGATCTCTAAATTCCTGTTTGTTCACATTTAGTATGCCAGAGTCAACCTTCAAGCAACTATGATTTGCTAATATGATGCTGTAGTGTAGAAAACTTCTGTTTAATCATGTTGTGAAAGTCTGCTAATGGAAGAGTTCTAATATTGTATTATAGAAATATTCTATATATCAATCAAGCCTTGAAATCATGCATTGATGCCTTTATATATTTGGGCCCCCCTGTTTCTTTGGAAGGTTTCTGTTAGTAGTTGAGAAATAACTGTATGATAGACCCATTATTACAAAGGTAATATAAGCCTAGGAGGGGAACAAGAGGAGAAAATAAACAAAGGGATGGGTTTGCTGTATCAGGCCAATCTGAAGAGAACAATGGGCCAGAAAGAGTGAGCCCACATGTGTGAGAGGGAAAGGAAGGCATAGCAACAGTGACAGAAAATTGTTAAGAGGAACAGTTGAAGGGGTGAATAACAGAAAGGATAGGTGGAAATTGGAGAGTGGAGGTAAGATAGGGAATCATTTCCTCATAGTGGAGAGGTAGGGGTCAATGGGGAGGTCAGGTAGTGGTGGAAAGGCTTTGCCATGGTGTGAGTTTGCTTCTTTGTAGAGGAAGCAATCAGGTGTCCATATTCAAGTCAGCATCATTGTAACGAGTTTTCCTTCATTTTATAGTAAAACTATAAAATACACTTTCTCTTCTTTATCCCTGTTACTGATTTTATTATCTGTCGAGCATTTAATTTTGTGGTCCTTGGTCTCTGTCTTACCACCAGTATCTCTTTTGTTCCCTTTATAGTTTTTTCTTAATTGGTTTGCATGATGGCAGAGAATTTTTTAATGAAATCAATTTTTTCCTGTATTGTTAAGGATATGTGCAGTTTGAGCATTTTGGAAATACAAACATCTAATCACGACTTCTAATAATCCTTTTGGTCCTTTTCTTCACTCGCCCTTAAAGAAGGGTTGTATTGTTTAGAGAACTATTGTTATTCTATTGATTTGCTACACTTCTGTAGTTCTAATTATTGTCTTGTTTGGCAGACATTCAATGAGTTACAAAAGCTGCTCAGTAAGACTAATGGCCAAGTTGTTGGTGACTTGATGACTCCAACTCCACTTGTTGTTCATGAATCAACTAGTCTTGAGGAAGCTGCTAGGTACTGACTTTGCATACGTATCCAATATTGTTGAGTTCTCTGATTATTTGGTTGCTAACACACTTCATACCAATGTACTAGGACAACAGAAGTCACTGTTGATTTATTGCTACCTATATTACATGTTTCCATGGAATTTAAATTATACTACCTCCGGTCCAATATATAAGAAAGAAAAGATAACACTTTCTTGGTCCTATTTATAAGAAACATTGGATTACTTTATTGTTAAAATTTCTTTTTACCCCTAATGGTTACACTCGTTTTCCCATAAAAGTGGTGCATTTATTGAGCTATCAACAAAACAAGGTAAATTCATCGGTTGAAAAATTATCTTTTGAAAAACATTGAAAAACAATAAAACTAAAATTTATGACAAATTAACTAATTTAACTACTTTTATTGGTATTGATGAATTAAGTAATTGTTTCTTATATATAGGACTAGAGGTAGTATTAAATAAGATTCCTAAATCTGACAACCATCACAATTTAGCATTCTAGCTTGTGACCACTTGATGCCTAACACCATTACTTCTTGTATTAGGCTGTTACTTGAAACAAAATATCGTCGACTACCTGTGGTAGATGATGATGGAAAGCTGGTAAGGAGATTCTATTGCAAGTTTAATTTTGTGTTTCTTCCGGTAGTGACGTTTACTCATGGATTTTTCTCATATTGTTGCTAGGTTGGACTTATTACACGGGGAAACATTGTTAAGGCAGCTCTACTATCAAAACGTGCTGGAGAGTGGTGATAGTCTTTGTGAAAAGTTATTCAAATAGATTTGCTTGTAGGTTGTGCTGGCGACGGCCAGCGTAACCTCTATTATTAGCTACAGATAATGTTAATGTATGTAGTTATATCTAGTGGATGTTTAGACTATTACAAATGTGTATGGCAGGCCAAAGGAGGAGCTGGAGGCAACTTTTGATGGCCTTGTGAGATCTTAGTGGTGGATTAAAAACCATATAGAATGATGTGATTTATCGATCACCTTTATTAAGTTGTCAAAATTGTTTCAGTGCCTTGGATTGTTTCGAGCTAGGAGATGCTACATCCTGTTCTTGATGCAGTCTCTGTTAACTAACATTTATGAGGTCCGAATAGATCATTTTGAGCCCTTTATTATAAACTTTGTATTGTAAATTGCGTAGGATTTTAATTTATGTGTAATTTATTTCCTAGTCCTGATTCATTATTGGATTATTTACAAACTTCTCGAGTCTTGTCCGTATCTACCACTTTACTGTCGAATTGAATGTCTATTATTGTTATAGGCAGGGTCAAGAGATCCCACGAGGAATTGACACATTTTCTTAATTATTAAGCGTACATTACGCATGGCAACAGGACTCCAACCCGTGGGTATCTGTCTGAATCTGTCCCGATTTTAACAGGGAAAAATTGAGCTTATCGGGTTCGGATTTTTCCTGCAGCATAAATTTGGGGATGGGGGCGGGTTTGGTATTTGATGATATCTGCTCCGCCCTCGTCCCTGGCATAGTAAATTACAAACTATATATATAAGAAGAAAATTAGAAATCCTAACTCTTGGTCTGACCCTCAGTTCTCACTTCTCAGTTTTCATTTGGCAATTTCTGGTTTTCGAATTCGACGGTAGCTTCTCTATCAGTCTCACACTACTCACTCATGCATTGGCAGTGTCGCCATCATTCATTGTTGTCACGCGCCGCTAGTAGCTTCTTACTTCTCTTACTCATTTGGCCAAAAATTCAACGATACAAGCTTTACTCCTTTTAATCTCACGGTTCCTGATTCCTTCCCTTTCATGACCTAACAAAGAGCTCTCTCTGGGGCATAGTTTCGTTCACGATTGTCGCTCTCCTTGTGGTGTCCTCTACAATTTCTTTCAATTTTTGCTTAAGTAAGTTTTATCCTTTTTATTTTTGTATTTTTTACATATAATTTTAAGTTTTTCTTTTTCTTCCTCTTGTTAAATCTAAGTTTTGTGGCATACAAGAAGTATCATCGTGAACCAAGTAGCAAAATGGGTGCTTTCATTTGTCTCTACCATTGCTTATTTTATATTTTTATTTATGTTCCAGCGAGACTGCGAGAGTGAATATATATGTGGGAAAAATTGTTAATTTGATTGAATATATATATATATATATAATTATAGGGTTGAATATAACAAGAATAACTTGGCCAAAGGGAAGGAGAGTGAAAGGAGGAAGTAAATATCATGATGCTCTGGATTAAATGTATATTGCTGTAATTTGATTCCCTAGCCATGATTAAATTATATATAGTCAAAATTAAATCCTTTGGGACAAATAAGTGAAAAATGTAGCTTTTGACAAATAAGCTAACAAACATCTTGCTGCACAAGTTAATAATTATTAAACAAGTAGTAAACTTCAAATAAGATAAAAACTCCTACTGCTACACAAAGAAAGTAACATGCTAATAACATCAAGCCATTCAACTAGATCCCCACTTAATGTGAAAGCTTTCAATCACTGCAACTGATATATATCATTTAAAAAAAAAGGGACAAGATTTCATATTCCAGTAAGCTTGTATCTTCATATATCAACACTAAAATTATTGTAAGCATCCCTAAAATCAGTCTTCTATAAAAAAAAAAAGACAATGTCTTGAACTGCACCATTAATATATCTACACGCATCCCCCAAAAACAGAACAGGTATATGTACACATCCCAAAAAATTGATATCCAAAAAACACAACAATTATTCCAGTGTATCTATAAGAAGTTGTGCAGCACCAATGAATTATAGTTGTCAACTTGGCTTGTTTGTGTCATTTGGATTGTAGTCCCATGTTGACTTTCATTGGCAGCTTCACCTGAATTCAGAACCTAGCTTCCACCCTCATGTTGATCAAAAGATACAAAAATTGAATTGTACACACTTGTTGCTACATTTTGCTCCTACATAATTAAAAATATAAGCAACATATTTTGTAAATATGAGATAGTAGTGTATAAAAAAAGTGAGTAAATTATCAAGTTTTCTTGAGTCTTCCTTTTAATTTTGTGATAGGTTTCCCTTTCTCTTTCTAGCCAATTTCTCAACCTTAGATTTAACACGTTTTTTTAGCTTTGTATACGTTTTTTAACTTGGTAAGTTTGGTTTTCTGCATATTCCTCACTTAACTAAAAGTTTTTCCATTATGCAATGTGGAAACGTTTTGTGTTGTCAATGTTTCCCTCAATTTGAATTGTGCTATAAGATGATTAACTGGTTATGCATTGACAGCACATTAGCAGTACCGGATTACTCCATTCTGCTTAAAATGACATGTAATTTGCTGGGATCATCAGCTATACTTTCTTTTCAGATGATGCTGGTTCACCGAATGTTTCAAATCCTATTGTGGATAGGATCTGATCCTCTTGGCACTCTTCTTTTGCTTGACTGATTTGGATCAAACTCATGGTTGAAATTTGTTGAGTTCTTCTTTAAGGGATCAAGCCCTTTGGTGGCATTTGCTGAATTCTTCTTTGTGTTCGATAATTCCTCTGTAGCCTTCAGAGTATGTTGATTCTGCAGCAATATCCTTTGGTCTTTGTGGCTGTGTCTTAGTGCAATTTCTGAACTTCTCAGGCCTAACACAATAGTGTGCTAACAAATAACAATAGTGTGCTAACACAATAGAACATTTTGTAATTGTGTCAATTCTTAATCACATAATTATTCTACTCGACTTAACATAATTATCTCACATGAAAAAATAGTTGTGGTATGTACCCAAAAAAGTATAAATTTTAACTTTGTAAGGAACAAATTTACCTATTTATTTTGTAAGAGGTTACAAATTTATTAAATTTTCAAAGCATTTTTAATATGAATTTTATGTCATCATTATATACTTGTTTTATTGTACTTAAATAATTAAGTTAGAAGTAACAACCTTGTGCTAAAGCCATGTACTCATGAACAATCACTTTTATTTATATTAATTAACGTTTGCTTTTTTCCTTTGGAAGGAAAAGTAATTGAAGATATTAGTGTTTCTGTTTCACCGAAAGGAATTTCTCCTATTCCTTCATCAAATCAGTCAAATGATCAAACTCCTTCAACTTTAGCAAACAATCAGACTCTTTCACCAATTGATCAGACTCCATTACCAATTGAGTTTGATCCTACTCCTCCATTTATGAGGATGTATTTTATCGATTAAAGCAACGAGAGTGTCAATATACTTGTTTGTCAAGTACTTTACAATGGCAGTTTGCAACGGATGTGTGTGGGAGATTGAAGTTGTTCAATACTATCACTGAACTATTTTCTTCTACTAAACATCCAACTGCTAATTTGTATTTTCCAAATATATGTGAGATTAAGTTGGCAATCAAACAATGAATTACTTCTCCTAACCCAATGTTTCAACATATGGCACACAATATGATGATGAAATTTGATAAATATTGGGGTGTGATTCATAATATGATGGGAGTTGTCACTGTTTTAGATCCTAGGTACATGATGGAGTTGCTTGAGTATTATTATGAAAAATTGTATAAACATTCCTCTTTTAATCAAGTGAGGTGCATTTAACAATTATGTTATGACTTAGTTTCTAATTACCAAATGAAAATGAACAAAGACTCTTTTGATAGTAATGTTGGAGATGCTAATGGTAGTGAAGTTGTTGGTGATGCATTAACTGAGTATGATAGATTTATTATAAGGAAAAAAGGGCTAGAAGTTCTTATGTTAAATCAGAGTTGGACCACTATTTAGAAGATGTTTTACCAAGAGTTATTGACTTTGATATTTTGATGTGGTGTTAATGGTGTCAAGTATCCAACATTTCAAGCAACTGTTAAGGATATATTAGCTATTCCTGTATCTACCGTAGCTTTAGAATCCGCATTTAGCACCGGTGGTCAAATATTAAGCCCACATTGTAGTCAACTTCAATGCACTTCTTTAGAGGCTTTAATGTGTGCTAGAAGCTGGTTGTGAAGTACTAAAAATACTGGTAAAATTTTATTCATATAAGTTGTTAAATTGATATTTGTGTTTGTTCAACAAAATAATACTTGTAACGTATTTTTATAGGTTCTGCGAGCTATAAAGTTATTGTTGATTATGCTACTTTAATGAATGAAATAGTTTCAAATGATGAAGGTAAACAATGTTCTAAATTTCACTTTTCGATATTATATAATATAATTTTTTGTTCTAATTGTTCTTCTTTTATGAAGGTGAAATGGTGGGTGATGGTGTCACTAATTTGGAGTAATGATCAACATTTATTTGCTGAACAATTTTAAGTTGTTTCTTTTTTTTTATTATATAATTTGAAGAATATGCTACTTAATCATATGATGTGCTGCTTAATTTTAGGATAATATATATTTAAATGATATTATATTTTGGGAGAAATTAAATATGTAGGTACTTAATGATTTTAATTGAATTGATTGATTTTGTTTTGTAATTTAAATTATGATCCCATATTTTGAATGTAGGTTTGTTATTATTTTTTTTTGTTATGTAAATTGCCTTTTCGTTCGATTTTTTCAATAACAAAAACTATTTTATTTTTTTATTTTTAATCAAATAGCGGGGGCGGGGAAAATCTGACCTCAGCGGGGGCGGGGATGGAGGATGATTTTTAAAATCCGACGGGGATAGGGAGTGTGGTCGGGGATGAGTTTCAAGGTCGGGGGTAGGAATGAGAAATGCAATACTCACCCCCGCCCCATTGTCATGCCTAGCTTACATATGGAAAATAATGGAAAAGGGAGATATTTAATCATAATCGATCTCTATTTATTTTATATATTCTATTCACTTTGACTTGAAAGTATTGTCAACCATAAACTAGTATTGAATTATTGCTACAGACGTGGGCATTGTTATTCAAGTGAGTACGTAGCTATTTAATAGGACAAAATGTAACGTGTTTATGTAGCTGTTGGTCAAAAAACATATTCCGTGGCTCAAGTCCCCAATGGCTGACCCATGGTCCATATTGCTAGAGAAATTCTTCAAATCGTGAAGGGTGAATGACCAATTTGGGAGTTTTACAAACTATATACAGCAAATAACTGTCATGAAATGGTTTTAAACTACTTGCAGTTATATTCTAGCGGTACTGCTAGTAGTTTACAACATTTCATACCAGTTTTCAGTTCAATTTTAATAAAGAAGCTCTAGATCAGATAAAAAGACAAGGAGCTCGAGATGGGTCAAACAGCCATGCTGAAAGAGTGTATAGACTAAAATTATAATTTGCATAAATCTTAGTGCTTTTGTGCTGATAGAAGAAAAGAAGAATCAACTAAAACAAATAACAAATAGTGGCACCATATGCTTTATGTTTTACTTTCACACATGATAAGTCGATTTTGTTTGACGGGTCTATCCAATCGGCAATCACAGCGACTGGAAAGTTCAGTCGAACAACTAGTCAAATACACTTGGAGTTTGCTTGTTATATGTCACCCACGACGTTTCAGCTGTAACCTTTTTCTCATTCATAGAATCTATCGCCCCACCATCTACTTCAGAGGAAAAATCAATAAATAGAAGCTGCGTGTGATTGATCCATTAAGTCATATCTCTCTCATCACCTTGCTAAATTCTCTGGCTAATTCGCGATTTTCTTGTAGTAAAGAGAGCAAGCGAGCTTCTCCAATTCAACATACATGGCTCCCGAAACCGATTCAGTTGAAATGTTCTTCTTCCCCTTCGTAGGAGGAGGCCATCAGATTCCAATGATAGACGCAGCAAGAGTGTTTGCATCTCACGGAGCCAAATCAACCATTCTAGTCACACCCTCCAATGCTCTCCACTTCCATAACTCAATCTCGCGTGACCAACAATCCGGTCTTCCCATCGCCATTCACACCTTCTCCGCTGACATATCCGACACAGACATGTCTGCTGTCAGTCCCTTCATCGACTCCTCAGCTCTCATCGAACCGCTGAGGCTGTTCCTCCTGCAACGCCCCCCTGACTGCATAGTCATCGACATGTTCTATCATTGGGCTCCCGGCATCGTTGATCAGCTAGGAATCACAAGAATCCTCTTCAACGGTCACGGGTGCTTCCCCCGCTGCGTTACTGAAAGCATCAGAAATCATGTCACTCTTGAGAATCTGAGTTCAGACTCGGAGCCTTTTGTTGTTCCGAATCTGCCACACCGTATCGAAATGACAAGGTCTCAGGTTCCGGTTTTTCTGAGGAACCCGTCTCAGTTCCCTGATAGGATGAATCAATGGGACGACAGCGGTTTCGGCATTGTCACCAACAGCTTCTATGAATTAGAACCGGATTATGCTGATTACGTGAAAAAGAGAAAGAAGGCATGGCTTGTCGGACCAGTGTCCCTTTGCAACAGAACTGCAGAAGATAAAACCGAGAGAGGGAAGCTTCCCACTATCGATGAACAAAAATGCTTGAATTGGTTGAATTCTAAGAAACCCAATTCAGTTCTTTATGTTAGCTTTGGAAGTGTAGCTCGGTTGCCCCCTGGACAGTTACAGGAAATTGCTTATGGTCTTGAAGCTTCTGACCAAACCTTCATTTGGGTGGTAGGGAGCATTCGCAACAAACCATCAGAAAACAAAGAAAATAGGAGTGGAAACTTTCTTCCGGAAGGGTTTGAGCAGAGGATGAAGGAAAAGAATAAAGGGTTGGTTCTTAGAGGGTGGGCTCCTCAGCTGTTGATTTTGGAGCATGCTGCAATCAAAGGGTTTATGACACATTGTGGATGGAACTCGACTATGGAAAGTATGTGTGCGGGAGTGCCAATGATCACGTGGCCTCTTTCAGCAGAGCAATTTTCTAATGAGAAGTTGATAACTGAGGTTTTGAAGATTGGTGTTCAAGTGGGGAGCAGGGAGTGGTGGTCCTTGAACTCAGAATGGAAAGAGTTGGTGGGAAGAGAGAAGGTTGAATCAGCAGTGAAGAAGTTGATGGTGGAGTGTGAAGAGGCAGAGGAAATGAGAACAAGAGTCAAAGAAATTGCAGAGAAAGCTAGAAGAGCTGTGGAAGAAGGTGGAACATCTTACGCCGATGCTGAGGAGTTGATTCAGGAGCTTAAAGGTCGCAGATTGGCAAGACAAGATTAGAATTTCAAATAAGAGAAGAAAGGGTTCAGCTCATTGGGGTGACTTTATGATGAAGAGTTTATATTCATGCCAAGAACGCATAAGAAACACAAGAAAAACAGCTTGTTTCTTTACTGCATCACTTGAAAACTGATACTAGATACCTAGATCTATGCATACAAGGAGAGCACATTAATGCTGAGTTTTTATTTGGATGGAAATAGGAGGGAGTGTGTAAACGAGAGTGATGGAAATAAAGGTGGTTGTTTTATATCATAAAAATGGAGTAAAAATCTGACTATTTTTGTTTCTATATAACTGTCACACTTTTTTTGATGATTATAACTGTCACACTTTGCAACCATTATTTGTGGGAATGCCACACATTCAACATTAAAAAAATTGAGTTTAAAAATGGTTATTTAAAAAATACAGGGGATTTTTTTTTATATTTCTGAGTTATTCAATGACTAAGTGCATTAAAACTCTAGTTGACGAAAAAAGAAATATATGATTTTTTGTTGATAGATTTCTTAATTATTGAAGAATAAATTACATTAGAAAAAGTACAATACGAATCTGAGAAAAAAAAAATATCATTGTAATAGATGGTGGCCAGTTCCAGAAGCGGGAGGTCTTCTGTTTATCGAAGGATTACGACGAGATTGTCTCATATGTCGTGTATGGTTAATTGTCTTCATCATTAACAATTTGTTGATCTTGTGACACGAGTAATTGTAATAGTCGACTTAATGAGCAGAAGAAGTATCGGCCTCTTCTCGGTGATTTGATTGTTTTTGGTGAAAAGATGGAACGAGGCATGCATTGGATCCAATTCATATCTACTTAAATAGATTGAATCTTAAATCTATATCTATATTTTTTAAGAAATAATTTGGATTTAAAATCAAATTTATTTAAGTAGATATAAATTTAGTCATATTCAATTTATATCCACTTAAATATTATTAATTTTTTTTTTATAAATTTTAGTAATTAAACACTAAAAAGTGAAAATTTAGCACTTGTTTATTTAAGAGTTAGTTTCAACTGCTATTGGTCAAGACTATTTTTGATCAATCTTGTGTAGGGTATTTTTAGCTTATCTCAACTAAGGCAATTTCGGTTGACATTAGCCCAGACATCTTTAGATCTATATCAATCAGGACAATTTTTTGGCTGACATATGCGCATTTTCGGTAGATATCGGTCAAAGATGTTTTTGGTCTATCTTAGGTAGGGTTATTTTTTGGTTGAGGTTGACTAGGATTTTTAGTCAATGTCATTTTTGGCCAACATTGATTAAGAGTTTTTCGATTAGCATCGTCCGTCACTAATTTTTGGCCGACGTTGGTTAGGATTTTTGTGACGGATATTGGTTAGTTTTTTTTGGTCGATGCCAATTGTTGATGTTTTTTGGCCAACATCAGTCAAGATTATTTTTTGGTCGATGTTGGCTAGGTTTTTTTCGCGACATTGGTTGAAACTATTTTTTGTAGGCGTCAGCTAGGATTTGTTGGCCAACATCAACCATAACTATTTCTTTTGGCCAACATTGGCTAGAAATATTTTTTGTTGACATCAAATATGATTTTTTAGATTGACGTCAATTGGGGGAATATTTTGCCCGATGTCAGTTAGGTTTTTTTTGGGCGATGTTAGTTGATAATGTTTTTCAGCCGATGTTGGCCAAAAAAATCCTAACCGACATTGGCAAAAAAATATTCTCGTTTGAAATCGACCAAAAAAATTTAAGCTGATGTCGGCTGAAAAACCTATTTGACGTTGACCAACAAATAATCTTGACATACATTGGAAAAAAAAAACCTAGTTGATGTTGACCAAAAAATAGTCTCGATTGGTGTCGGCAAAAAAAATTTGAATGACATCGGCCCAAAAATAGTCCGACCAACGTTGGTCCAAAAAGCCTTTACCGACATTAACCGAAAAATAGTCTCAACCGATGACGACTTAAAAATATCATCAGTTGAGGTCGGCCAAAATAACTCCACGACATCGACAAAAAAATAGCTCCTACCGAAGTTGGTAAAAAAAAAACCTATTCGTCGTTGTCCAAAAAGTTCTATCGAATTTAAAAATCCAAAAGCAAATATCTAATTAATTGGATTGGAAAAAAAAACCTACCTGACGGTGACAAAAAAATAAACTCGACAGACGTTGGAAAAAAAACCTAGCTGACGTCGACAAAAAAATAGTCTCAACTGATGTCGTCTAAAAACAATTTGGACGACATCGGCCAAAAAATAGTCCCGACCAGCATTAACAAAAAAAAATCCTTACCGACATTAACTGAAAAATAGTTTCAATCGATGACAACTTAAAAGGATTATTAGTTGACATCAGATAAAATAACTCTAGACGATATCGACTAAAAAATAACTCTTATCGAAGTTGGCCAAAAAATTCTAGCTATCATTGTCCAAAAAATTAAATTAGATTTAAAAATCCAAATAAATATCCAATTAATTGGATTGAATTTAAAATCCAAAAATTAGATTTGGATTTGAAACTAAATTATTTATATGAATTTAAAGTTTGGATTGGATATGGATTCATTTTATAAATTTGGATTTTTTTCCCTGTAGGTACATTCTTCTCAAATACACTGCAACTGACTCTGGCATACCAACGTCTACACCAAATAGATGGTTAATAAATTCTCCTTCTGTTGATGAATGACTGTGTGGTCCCCAGTCATGAATTTGCATATTGTCGGTAACTGGGGAGCTCGATACTTGAGTTGTATTCTGCCGTGCACGTCGTCGTTGTGGTTTTTGTGTGACGTTTGGCCAACATCTTTATTTTCTGCAACCCGTGGGTCTTGTAACTGTTGTGGCACTGAGAGATAAAGAATGGCAAAATTTTGTCTGTACCATGGCTGTTCCGTTCGTTGTAAACGGAGGTCCAGTAATGAAACTGGGTCTTGATGTATGATCGAGGTTCTCTCTCTCTCTCTGAATGCTATGGAAGTTGAAGCACCCAAAGGAAGATGAAGATCACAGCAAACAACACGACACAAGTGGTGTGCAGTGTGTGCTTGTGTGAAAGGGAAAGAGAGAGTCAGAATATGTGTGTACCTTTCACCAAAGGGGAGAGGGGCTTTTTATATTTACTGACCTGCAGACAAATGAGGAAACTGGTCCTATTCTTGGTCACGATCTTCTAAAGGATGAGCAGATATATTAGATATTTGTTGTAAAAATAACCTCCTGTATCTTCTTTGATTCTGTGAATATTTAGGATTTTAATCTTCTTTGGTCTTTCCTTTAATAACTTGTTTTATATTTACCTTGGGCCTTTTGGCCTTTGGCCCAATATAAAATATCCGTAACAATGGCAATATACATCTGTAAGGGATAAATCACCCTGAACAAATTGGTTTAATAAGACTTTTTGATGATGTGCCCTCCATTGCTGGATCCACTAACTGTTGTTGAATTTTTTGTTTTGGAGTACTAGTATTATGATGGAGTCCTACATCGGATAAAAATAAAAAAATTAAGCTTCATATAAGTGACGAGAATACCTATAAATGATTTTAGTTTAAGATATAATGTTAAAGTTCACTTCTATGATTGCTTTTGGTCCATTAGTTGCTTAACACATTAAAGAGACACAACCTCTCCCATTCTTGAATCTTGAAAGGCATGTTGTGGTATAACCTCTATAAGTCATCTGGAGGAACGGTAAAATTAAGAATTGTTATTAATTTCAAAATACATGAGAAGTAAGAAAGTAAATTTAATTATGACAAATTTTTACCTCTTGTATTAGGCTGACACTTCTTGTATTAGGTTGTTGCTTGAAACAAAATATCGTCGACTACCTGTGGTAGATGATAATGGAAAGCTGGTAAGGAGAATATTTATTCCATCTGGTAACTTCAATTGTTATGCTTCTTCCAGTAGGGACTTTTGCTTATTGATTTTTCTCACATTCTGGCTAGGTTGAACTTATTACTAGGGGAAATATTGTTATATGTTAAGGAAGCTCTGTTATGAGAACGCGCTAGGGAGTGGTGATAGTGTTTGAGAAACGTTATTCAAATAGCTTTGCTTGCTGGTTGTGTTAGTGACAGTTAGTGTAACCTCTATATTATTAGCTACGTATAATGTATGTTGTTATATCTAGTGGATGTTTAGATTTTCACAAATGTATGACATGCCAAAGGAGGAGCTGAAGTTAACTTTTGATGGCCTTGTGAGGTCTTAGTGGTAGATAAAAGCCATATATAGGGAAGTTAACGGACATTTTATGAGGTCGGAATGGATCATTTTGAGCCCTGTACTATAAACTTGAAACTGTAAATTGCATAGGATTTTAATTTATATGTAATTATGCCCTAGTCCTTTTTCATATTGGACTATTCACGATCTTCTTGAGTCTTTTCAGATAGGACAAACCAAACTTAGCTAAACAATCAGCCACTTGATTTCCTTCTCTTAAGACATGATGCCATGAAATGCTACTACCTCCAAGCTCCAGGAACTTCAGTATCTCGTGAGTTAAACTAAAGCATGGATGGTAAGTAGGACATTCAGTAGTGAGCAATGTAACGGCTATTTGCGAGTGTGTTTCTACTTGAAACTATTGGAAACCACGACTTCAAGCAATCTACGCACCAATTTTAATAGCCCACAATTCAGCCATGATAACAGAAGAAAATCCAATATCAGCAGAGAATGAGAATAACATGACCCAAGGAATTCCTGAAAACTCCTCCAATTGCAGTCACCATTGACTGCGCCACAATTTAGTTTGTAGCTCCCAATCGGAGGGTGAGTCCATGAAATAGATTTCTTTTCAATCTTCTTGTGAGACTTCAAATTTAAGGCATTCCGAAACTGAATGCTAGCTGCCACTGCATTTACTTGGCACCATATTTTGGAAAATATACCATGCGGCTGGAATTGGTAATTCTCAAAGAGAGTTTTATTTCTACAAAGCCTCTTTTGAATGTGTTTTTTGTGTGTACTTGGCATGAACATAAACTCTTCGTATATAAAGGGACAATAACGTTGTCCCAATGAAGTATGAACTGAACGCTCTCTTCTTCTTTTTCAATTACAGCTTTCTTTTCTTATAATTCTAATCTTGTCTTGCCAATCTGCGAGCTTTAAGCTCCTGAATCAACGCCTCAGCATCCGCGTAAGATGTTCCACCTTTTTCCACAGCTCTTCTAGCTTTCTCTGCAATGTCTTTGACTCTTGTTCTCATTTTCTCTGCCTCTTCACTCTCCACCATCAACTTCTTCACTGCTGATTCAACTTTCTCTCTTCCCACCAACTGTTTCCAATCTGAATTCCACGACCGCCACTCCCTGCTCCCCACTTGAACACCAATCTTCAAAACCTCAGTTATCAACTTCTCGTTCGAAAATTGCTCGGCCAAGAGAGGCCACGTAATCATTGGCACTCCCGCACACACACTTTCTGTTACGGATAGGCCCATTCAAATATTTAAACCCTACAACCACCAAAAGATAGAAGATAAAACAGAAGATATATTTATAACCAATGTCGTTCATATATTAGATAATCTGAATATCTTTACAAAAGATAATGGGCCTCAACAATATCTTCCCAGGGTCCAGGTATTTTGCTATAAATACAGCTTTATTCATGGTGAAAGGTACACAACAATCCTAACTCTCTCTTTTCCATTCACACTGCACACACAGCACACCACTTGTGTTGTTTCCAGCAGTGATCATCTTCCTGAGGGTGCTTCATCTCCATAGGCATCTTCAGAGAGGGAGAGTTTGATCCCATAGCAAATCCCAGCAAATCTTGCTGGGTACATTCTGTTTCTCGTAAACGGAACACTTTCCAAAGTGGAGTTCCATCCACAATGTGTCATAAACCCTTTGATTGCAGCATGCTCCAAAATCAACAGCTGAGGAGCCCACCCTCTAAGAACCAACCCTTTATTCTTTTCCTTCATCCTCTGCTCAAACCCTTCCGGAAGAAAGTTTCCACTCCCATTTTCTTTGTTTTCTGATGGGTTGTTGTGGATATTCCTCACTAGCCAAATGAATGATTGATCAGAAGCTTCAAGACCATAAGCAATTTCCCTGAGCTGTTCAGCGGGTAACCGAGCTATACTTCCAAAGCTGACATAAAGAACTGAATTTGGTTTCTTAGAATTCAACCAATTCAAGCACTCTTGTTCATCGATAGTGGGTGGCTTCCCTCTCTCGGTTTTATCTTCTGCAGTTCTGTTGCAAAGGGACACTGGTCCTACAATCCATGCCCTCTTTCCCTTTTTTTCGTAATCAGCATAATCCGGTTCCAAGTCATAGAAGCTGTTAGTAACAATGCCGAAGCTCTTCTCCTCTAATTGCCTCATCCTATCAGGGAACTGAGACGGGCTTCTTAGAAAAACCGGAACCTGAGACCTTGTCATTTCGATACGGTGTGGCAGATTCGGAACAATAAAAGGCTCCGAGTCCGAACTCAGATTTTGAAGTGTGACATGGTTTATGATGTTTTCAGTAACGCAGCGAGGGAAGCAACCGTGGCCGGTGAAGAGGATTCTCGCGATTCCTAGCTGATCAACGATGTCGGGAGCCCAACGATGGAACATGTCGATGACGATGCAGTCAGGGGGGCGTTGCAGGAGGAACAGCCTCAGCGGTTCGAGGAGAGCCGAGGAGTCGATGAAGGGACTGACAGCAGACATGTCTGTGTCGGATATATCATCGGAGAAGGTGTGAATGGCGATGGGAAGACCGGATTGTTGGTCGCGCGAGATTGAGTTATGGAAGTGGAGAACATTGGAGGGTGTGGCTAGAATGGTTGATTTGGCTCCGTGAGATGCAAACACTCTTGCTGCGTCTATCATTGGAATCTGATGGCCTCCTCCTACGAAGGGGAAGAAGAACATTTCAACTGAATCGGTTTCGGGGGCCATGTATGTTGAATTGGAGAAGCTCGCTTGCTCTCTTTACTACAAGAAAATCGCGAATTAGCCAGAGAATTTAGCAAGGTGATGAGGGAGATATGACTTAATGGACCAATCACACTTAGCTTCTATTTATTGATTTTTCCTCTCAAGATAGATGGTGGGGCGATAGATTTTATGAATGAGAAAATTAAGGCTGGAGCAAAAACGTCATGGGTGACATATTACAAGCTTAGTGCCAAGTTTAGTTGACTTGGGGTGTTCGACTGAAGCTTCCAATCACTGTGATTCATTGGATAAACCAGTCAAACGAAATTGACATATATTGTCATTATTGTTATTTTAGCTGATACTTCTTGACTCTTGTATATGGAGGAAGACCTTTTACTTGGATATGCTCTTCTTGTATCGGCACAAGGAGCACCACGATTTATGCAAATTATAATTTCAGGTATGAAATGAAGAATAGTTATACACTTTCAGGATGCTTACAAACTATTTATTAAAATTGAAACTAAGAGCTGGTATGAAACTGTGTAAACTACCTACTAGCAGTACCGCTAGAATATAATATAACAGCATGTAGTTTAAAACAATTTCATAACAGTGATTAGTTGTAAATATTTTACAAAATTCTCAAGATATTGACCATGTGTCAGACATTAGGGACTATGAAAGAGCTACGCACTCACTTGACTAACACGTATATGTTCTGTCTTTATTTATTAAAATTTAGAATCACACTAGATTTTTTTGTTATTTTCAAGTAATAATATAGTATACCCTTATAGCATATTTTTGTCGGAATTTGAAGTAATATTTTATGCCACGTCTTTCAAGTTCAATGTGACTAGAAAAAATAAAATATATAGAGATTGTATATGATTAAATTTCCCCCCTTCCCCTGTATTTTCACCTATACACTAATAATTAAGGAAATGTCTGTCAATAAGAGATATTTAATTCGACAGTAAACAGGTAAATACGAATAAGATTCAAGAAGTTCTGAATAATGCAATATGAAAGAAGGACACCATTTTTTATTTCTAAAACTATTTTAGCTGATGTAATTTCAACTGATTTTCCACGTGGATTTTAATTGACCAGTGGGGGCGTTTTGCCTGGGTTCACTAAAAAAAGATATATAGTATTTGTTCTAGTTATTTAGTAGGTATGATATCATCAATCATGAATGAATTGTTGTTTATTATGTAACTAATGATGTATGATGTTGTACACTTTGAATCACAAAAAGTCCGTCCACATTTTTTTATAATTAAATTAATGAAGGTTTTGTTTAAAATTGAACCTTCTGCAATTTATGTTACATTCACTTTGCTTTCTTCTTATTTTTACCACAGTATTTTCCTTCTCATAATGCCTAGATGATTAAAGTTACTAATGCTAAATCAACACATTATGCTAGTTTTTTTATTTGGTTTTAGACGAATTGAAGATTTATATAAGATAGAACGATGATCAAGTCAAGAATTGGCATCGTAGTTTGCATGATTAGTCGGTCTTCAATACAATCATAGATATTGGACCTAACTAGTTTTATATTTAAATTGATAAAAGAGAGTCAAGTTATTAATTAATTTGATTGATAATGTAATGTGATAAGTTTAATAAGATTCTTCATCTTTTAAAAAAATCATTTTTATCTTTTTAAATTGGTTCAATATAGTCTTTCCGTCCATCTAATGTTGACTCCGTTAATGAGATAAAAGTATTAATAATTAAAAATCGTCACAAAGTTTGAAGCTTCTTCTCCCCCCGCTCTCTCTACTCCGCGTCGCGCATGCAACACTGTCTCCCATCACCACCACCCACCATCCACAACCACCGTACCACCATCTCCTCCGATCCCAAAATGTCAATGCACACCTAACGACCACCATATCCACTCAAATGCCCACGACCCCAAGCACCAACCAAACCACCACACCATGCACATCACCACCATCAACTTTATCCGCTTAGATCTGTCCAAAACAGCTAAAATCCACAACCTCCAAGTCATCGTGCCACCTTTTCACCAAGCCCAACACCACCAATTGTGACCCAAACACCTCGAAAAACACCATCATCGCCCATATTCATTATGTCATTGTGACCATCACCTTCTAAAACCACTAGTGAGCCACCATCACCACTGCCAAGGTGAACTTCTTGATTACCTTCATGATTATTGTATTGCTTTTGAATCTATGTGGTAAGGTCTAATGATGTCATATGGATGCGAGCGAAGGGAGAAAATGGGGAAGAAGAAGCTTACTCTTTGTAGCGATTTTTAGATGCCAATACTTTTATCTCATTAAAGATGTCAAGTTTAGACGGACGAAATGACCATTTAGAACTAGTTTGAAAAGATAAAAGACTAAAATGAACTTTTTAAAAGATAAAGGATCAAACTAAACATAAAAAATAAGATAGCAGACCAAAAATGTCATTTGGCCGTATACCAAATTTTGACAAAGGTGAATGACATCATAGGAAACCAGGAGAAGAAAAGGAGTCAATATAGAGAAAAAAAGTGTTAAAAGCATGAGAGTGCCTTTTTGCTCAAGGTTTAACTAAAGATGATCTTTTCTTTTATCAATAAAATCAAAGACAAGTACGAGAAAGTTTATAACATCACTTATATGTGTTCAACCAACTAAACTAGCATCCTACTCAACTAATTGAGTTATATTCTCTTGATCTAAAGATAATCTTATTAACTCAATATATTAATCTTCTTTTTTAAAAATAAAATATAACTTTTTCATCCCTATAAAATGTAAGTCCTTTGGTTTTAGTTATTTCTATTTTTCATTTATTTATTTAATTTTATCCTTATTATTTGATTTGATATCAAATCTAACACAAAAAAGTACAAAGGTCAAAACAGAAAAATAAAACTAAAAATTATAGAAACCAAAAACGAAAACTGAAATTAAAGGGATAAAAATAAAAACAACATCATATTATAATGACTAAAACCTATTTAAGATAAATGTAGAAACTTTATAGGTCTTTTAACTTTTGTTTTGATTTTCTTTATTTTTTTTTACAAAATTGTCACCTTATTTTTTATTCTGTTTTCATATTTTTTACAGTAAAGATTGAAAAAAAGGTTAGTTAAGTTTTTTTTTCTTATAATTCAACATTTTTTATTTTTAGTTCATATAAAAAAATTCTGAATTTTCCCCCTGTAAATTTTAAAACCTTAACCCCTGCATTTAAACTCTGTTAAATTACTGACATATGCAATGCCACGTAAGTAAAAACTTTTAGTGTTAAATGCTGTTATAACAGAGGGACTAAAAATGAAAAATTAGGAATTTATACGGAATTAATTTTGTATAGAGGGAAAAAAAAGTTACAAAAACTAAACGTGTGTTTGGGATTCAATTAGAAATCCTGTTTCATACTTTACAAAACAATTTCTCACTTTCCTAGACTGCAAACATGACTGGAGCAAATTCAAGCTTTTCCGTTCAACGTACATGTAACGTAAATACCATCATACTCTAAATGAAAAAAAGTTACATAAGCTAAAATAAAATAAAAAAGTAATATATTTGCAGTCACGATAAAAATTAAGCATTAATATAATGTATAAGTTTAATTAATGATAAATATTTATTTTAGTTCTTGAAAATGTGAGACGATGATAAAAAATTAAATTAAATTATCAAATATGTAAAACTGGAACAAATTAGTCATCTAGATAATCTAATAAGAAATTAGTATTTGAACTTTGTAATTTAATGTTTGTTCTCAAAAATTATAATTTATTGACAAATTAATTCTTGAAAACATTACAACTTAAATGACAAAAATAATTTTATAAATTTAATATTAAAATGAATATGTCACATTTTTATATATTCGTGAAATAAATTTAAACTTTTCATCATTTAAGAACTAATTTATTACTATATCATATTTTCAAATACTAAAATAAAAATTTACCCTTTAATTAAAAATTAATTATCACATATTTCTAAACCTTTCTTTACTCTCTTTGTCCCGTGTTATGTAAGATCACTCATACTCATACAAAGCATAAACACTCAAGACTCTCCTATTCACTGTAAGTCTACTAAACATATATGAAAGTTATAGAGATATGAAATTTTATTTATAACCTCTTCAATTGGACAACACGTGACATGTTGAGGACACATTAGTCAATTTGACTTTGTAAAAAAATCAATGATTTTTTAGTTTTGAACTCCTAACTCCTAATTTCTAAAGACACTGAAAATATACTTATAATGAAGACCCTGAAAATATACTTCAGCAAGTTGAGCATCCACAATGACATCATTGTCGAGCACATGAAATGGGAAAAATGGAATTATGCAATAACATATCATAAGAATTCACAAATTTTATAATAATTATGAAAGACATCTTTTATTATTAGTGTTATATATTTACAAGATTATTCACAAATTTTATAATAATTATGAATTATTTATACATTAAATTATAGGGACATGTATTTTATTTTACAGAAATAGACATCTTTTATTATTATATATATATATATATATATATATATATATATAGACAGTGGCCAGACTGCCACAAATCAAAAATGAAATGGCCAGAATGCTACGCGTGTGAAAGTATTTCTTGGAATGCCACGTGCAAGTTTGCTGGCCGCTTGGGCGAATTAGGCAAAGACACGTGGCAAGCTGTGAGTGGATGGGTGCTGCTGACGTGGCACGGGCTGCAGAATTCTTTTGGCAAGGCAACGACTTACGTGAACTTCAGAAAATTATAACTTTTGACTGGGATGTCCGATTGAGGCGTATGATATGTCAAAACGATCATCGTAATTGAGAGTAGATGCTACTAATAAGTTGGCAAGGGGGACTTGGCCAAAATTTTTTCCTAAAAGAGGCCTCTAAGTGTCTTAAAATTATGATTTAAGATTTAATCATCCAAAAAATTTATTTTTGTCTACTTTTTAATTATTTAATTAGTTTCTTGAATGTTATTTTTTAATTTATCAATTCCTTCTCTGAATTTCGAGCGTTTTGACATATCGTATGTCTCAATCGGATATTTCTATCTAAAGTTATGATGTAAAATTGATAGTGCATATAAACTTCAAACAATGATATTTTTTGTTAGGAATGTCCGATGGAGGCGTACGATATGTCAAAATACTCGAAATTTAGAGAAGTAATTGATAAATTAAAAAATAACATTCAAGAAACTAATTAAATAATTAAAAAAGTAGACAAAAATAAATTTTTTGGATGATTAAATCTTAAATCGTAATTTTGAGGCACTTAGAAGCCTTTTTTGGGAAATTTTTTTGGCCAAGTCCCCTTTGGGAATTAATAGTGGCATCTCCTCTCAATTACGATCGTTTTGACATATCATACGCCTCAATCGGACATCTCAGTCAAAAGTTGTGGGTTACCGAAGTTCACGTAAGTCGCTGCCTTGCCAAGCAAATTCTGCAGCTCGTGCCATGTCAGCAGCACCTAATTCGCCAGGTGTGTCAGCAAATTATGCACATCCACTCACAGCTTACCACATGTCCTTGCCTAATTCGCCCAAGCGGCCAGCAAACTTGCGCGTGGCATTCCAGGAAATACTTTCACACGCATGGCATTCTGGTCATTTCCTTTTTGATTTGTGGCAGTCTGGCCACTGTCTCTCTCTCTCTCTCTCTCTCTCTCTCTCTCTCTCTATATATATATATATATATATATATATATTTTCGAAAAGTTATATTTGCAAGAATAAATAGTTCAACAATACCCCACGAGCATGATTAGATATGATCGTAGTAGTTTTGAAGTATGAACCTTTAGTCCTATTTTTGATTATTTTATCTAAAATAAATATTTTTAAATAATTGCTTCTCTAAAATTAATCTTATTCAAACATACTATTTAGTTCTTGAAAGATATACCTGTGTGGAATGAATAAAGCCAAAAAAATTGATATCAAAGCCTCTGATTGTTTGTGTAAGATTTTTTTTTCTCTCTCTCTTTTTGTTTTGAAATAATGAAACTGTCTTTTTTTATTGGTTGCGGTGAGTTTGGAAAGGAAAAAAAGAAGATATCTCTAGATTTTTCTTTTCTCCCTCAGTTAGATTTTTTTCTCTGCTCCATTCCATAACTCAAAAATTCATCCCTTCTTCCTATAACAGTGTACACACAGAGGAAGTATAATTACACTACACTCCATGATCTCATATACATCCACTGGTAAGTAATATTCTCTATTCTTGGACTCTTGAGATTTTTCCTTCTCTCCCTTTCTTAGATTTTTTTTCTCTTTTCATTTGAAATAGCCGACTGGTATACCATCATAATGAAAATAACTTTTCTTTATTCCTTGTGGTGAGTTTAGAAAAAATGAGATGGCTCTAGATTTTTCTTTTCTCCCTCAGATTTTTTTCTCTCTTTTCATTTTGATTAATGTACGTGATTGGTGCAATTGTGATTTCTGCAGATAGGTTTTGGCTTTGCAGAATGAGGGGTTTCTTTCTTCACTTCTCTGTTTGGATACGATTTTCATTTAGTGGTCATGCTTTGGATGGGAAAGGGTTTTTTGATTTTTTTTTTTTTTGAAAAGGTGAGCATTTTCTCTATATGATTTTGTTGAAAGATTTTGGTATTACACAAAAAGATTAAATTTACAAGCTCATTTTGTGGTTGATCATGTTGCTAGATTATGCTAGAGAGATGATTATTATTAGTTGTTGATTATTTTTTCTCCTTTTAATATTTTTTTCCTACAGGCATGACACGTTGTAGGGATTTCATAAGGGATATCTATAAGTTTGATTATATGGGATGAAGCACCAATGGCTCACAAATTTTGTTTTGAAGCACTATACAAATCCTTAAATAAGTGATGATAGTAATAATGTTTTTGGAAGGAAAGTAGTTGTTTTTGGTGGAGACTTTAGGCAAATTTTACCTATAATTATGAGGGGAACCCGTTCGGACATAGTACATGCAACTATAAATTCGTCTTACCTATGGAGTCAATGCCATGTCTTGAAACTTACTAAGAATTTGCACTTGCATCCAAATTCAAACACTGCACATGCAATTGAAATTACACACATTGCAAAATGGATCCTTGAAATTGGAGATGGGTCTTTAGGTCAACCACATGATGGATATAGTTCAATAGAAATACAGAAAGAATTGCTTATCCTAAAATTACACTGATCCAATTGATGCCATAGTTAAATCAACAAACCCTAATCTAAAGCCGCATTACAAGGATTCAGAGTTTCTACAATCCAAGGCTATTTTAGCATCAACTAACGAAACTGTTGACCACATCAATGAATATGTTTTATCTTTGATCCCAATTATATTTCTTATTTTCTCATTGCCATACTAAGAAATTCAATTTTATTCATTTAATTTTGCCTATATTATTTTTTCAACATTTCCCTATTCTTCTTTTTTTAATTCTTTTAGGTGAAGAGAAAGAATACCTAAGCTCAAATTCAATTGAAAAATATGAAACAATAGATAGTGAAGGGTTTAGCACAATAACTATGGAATTTCTAAACTCTTTATCAGCCTCTAGTCTTCCAAATCATAAGATCAAGGTTAAGGTTGGCTCACCAATAATGTTGTTAAGAAACTTAGATCAAAATGAAGGCCTATTTAATGGTACTAGACTAATTATCACAAGGTTTGCCAACCATATAATTGAAGCTAAAATCATGTCAGGTAAAGGCCAAGGCAACATAGTGTACATTCCTAGGATGTCAATGTCTCCATCACAGTCAACTTGGCCTTTCAAACTCATAAGAAGACAATTCCCAATAATTGTCTCTTATGCAATGACCATAAATAAATCACAAGGACAATCATTACCAAGTGTTGGGCTATATCTCCCTAAACCAGTATTTAGTCATGGCCAGTTGTATGTTGCACTTTCTAGGGTGCAAAGCAAAAATGGACTAAAAGTAATAATACATGATAAAGATAAAAAGCCCTTGAGTATAACAACTAATGTAGTTTTCAAGAAGGTGTTCTAGAACTTATGACAGGTAATGTTTTCTTATAATAGCTTACAAAAAACATAATCTATCTACACTGTACATTTTCTTAACTTCAATTACATTGCATGTTTTTTAACTTCATAGTACATAAATTCCCTTATATTTTGACTGCTACAAAATTACTCCTACTTTTAAGGCCAATTTATCTAAATATTATCTACTCTGTTCAATGTGTGAATTATTAATTTTAAGGCCTTGTCTACGCAATGATTGAAACTTTTTTTTTTCTATTTGATCATGTGAATTATTACTTTTAAGGTCAGTTTATCTAAATGCTATCTACATTGATAGAAAATATTTTTTTTCCTTTTAAATGCAATATATATTTTGTTTAGCAACAAGTGGTGTCATTTTGAAGTCCTACCTTTTTTTTGTCCAAATTATGCTACCAACAAATTCAGCCTACTTTTAAGGTCAGTTTATCTAAATGCTATCTACTATGTTCAGTGTGTTAATTTATTTATTTATCAATGCAACATATATATTCTGTCTAGCAACAAATGGTGTCATTTTGAAGTCCTACCTTTTTTTGGTCTAAGTTATGCTACCAACAAATTCAACCACCTAGGAAAGTTGCGTATATACCATTCATTTTCAATTAGTTTTGACGAACATGGCAGGTTTTTTGACTTTATTGTACACAAATTCTCTTATATTATGGCCGCTACACAATTTTTCTTGCTTTTGGGATCACTTCATCTATATATTATCTACTCTATTAACAAAAATAATCTCATTTATCATGTTCTCTAAGTTTAGGTTTGGCAAACTTATTTTGTTCTTTCATTTGCAAGGTCAAATATTACCTGGTGTATCTTCAATGAAGCATTATCCTTCGCCAGGACAAGGTGGAATAGAGCTGCCATGGAAATATAAGTGTTAATGAATAAGAAATTGATCAACATACACCATACATAAGGCATTTAATGAAAAAAATTACCCTTACTATCAAGCATGATGACATAGAGTATACCATGTTGTGCATTTCCTAATGATAGTTATAGGTGCCATGAGAGAAATTGAAACAAGCAACATTCATGCCTGTCCAAAGAAGCTTCCAAGTCATTTCCACAATTACCTATCACAGGTTCCTCTACTTTGGTTGCTCAACTTTATGTTATCATCATATTAAAGCACTTATAAAAATAACTTTATGTTATCATTCCAATATACATTTTCTTATCAACAACTTTCTTTACTTTTGCAACTCAACATAATTCTAACAATAAGTCCAATCATCACAGCACATTCTTTAGAGCTATGCTATCCTTTAATTATTTACAATTCCAAATTAATAGCTACTCTAATCAAATATGTTGCATTATTTAATAGACTTTGTTATTAAACTCAAACAACACACACTGTCCACCCATGTGTATGCACGGGTACCATACTAGTTTATTTAAAAGGCCTTGAACTTTTGTCTTGCCATAGTTTCTATCAAATTCTTGAGCGCACTCACTCACTCTAACATTATTTAAACCTTTTTCCCTTATTATGAGTTGCTGCAAGAATTCTCACTGGCTTCTTAATATCAATCTTTTGATTTTTTTTTCACACACATGGAAACTGATAACTTATACAAGTGATTTTTTTTAACAACACATTTAACCCAAGTTAATTGGGGTCGGTGGTAGATGAATCTAATAATAGATACGAAGAAGTTGAAAAAGAAAAAAAAAGACAAAAGGAAAGAAAAATAAGATAAGAGAAAAGAAGGGTGAAAGAAAGAGGGAAAAAATGAAGAGAAAGAGAACTAAAAATGAACCATATAGAACATAAAAATAATAGCGGGTCTAAACCTCCACCAAATTTATAACTTTTATCCATTCCGTTCTAAGACATATCTTTTGTTAATCTATATCACACTTTATTAAATTTTATTTAATTACTTTTTTTCATGCAAGTTTCGATCTAATCATATCTTTTTTTATGATTAGTAACAAACTTTTGTTTTTAGGTGTAAGTAAATTTGAGTAATATATATATATATATATATATATATATATATATATATATATATATATATTGAGGCTAAATGATTTTTTTTAGTTTTTTTATTTTTTATTTGTTCAGTTTTATCTTTTAAAATTTTCATTCAAGTTCTTTCTGTCACATCCATTATTTTCACCGTTGAAGTAATTTAAATTTGCATTTGTTTGCGCATGGCGGTGAGGTGAAGATTGACGTCGGGGTTTAAATGGGCGAAGCTATGGTTGCAGGTTCAGGGACGTGATGGTTTGCGTCCAAGGATTTTAATCCCTTCTCCTTTTAAACATAAGATGTTGGTTTGATTTTACAATAAATGGATATGGCTTTATTCAAATGTGATGAAAAAGCTATATTTCAAATTGCAGTACATGTTCAAGGGCAAAAACTATGAGACAAATTATGACTCAATTCAAATGCGATGCGAATGAGACTTCAGTCCACAATTTAGAATCATGTATCCAACACATATCTAAACATTTTGTTCAATACAAAAATATGTTTGACTCATCCTAGACTCCTGTAGTCATGTCTTTCAAACGCTAATCCAAACATGCTATTAGGCTATGCTTCATTTTCCGTTTAGATTATTCCAAACTCAGTTTAGTTAATAAACTCAGTTTTCTTACATGTTTGATTAGTCTAAAAAGTATGTTTAAATGTTAAAAGTTTTGTATAAAATCTCAATTTTATAGAAACAAAATTTAAGTTAATTTTACAAACTAAAACCCAAACATAAAATGTTCTTGCCAGTCTAACTGCATGGAGCTGGTAAATGTTTTTCAGTCTTAGGATGTTATCAACATATGTCCGTTTTCACAAATAAGAAAATCATTGTCCAGATCAAAGAAATCATGGACTAGAATACGGGTGTAGTCTATGGTGGAATAACAAGTTAAGTGGTCTACCAATGCACCACCAATTTAATTTTATTTGTTAAAAGACTATTTTATCTTTTAAAAAATTCTAGCTACTACATCTTTTCTCTAGTGATTAAAATGACAAAAAATATAAAAATCTAAAACCAAAATAATATATTTTATATAATATTTTATCTCCTCTTATTTTATTTTCCTGTATTTTTTTATTATATAAAAATATTTATTACAAAATATATAAGTTATATACCAATAATTTTTCTAATTAAGATTATATATTTTACATAAAACTTTATTTTTGTGCGTGTGTAATATGTTTCACCATTCATTTCTTTTGACAAAAGGACACTGCTCATTTATTTGACTTCTACAGAAAGTGAAAGGACTTCTACTTATACTATGTCGTAACGATTTCAATCAATGTTCCTCACAATCATGTGTTGAAACAATGAATGAGGAAAGAGAAACTGACTCACTGATATCTGTTCAATAGAATTATTTTTGGTAATATATTATTGTTACATAATATTTATTATTTATTAATTTTATTGATAAATAATCTTGGTTAGACAACTTGATCAATTATTTTTAATAATTTTTTTAATCATATTTTTTCATCTACAAAATTTGAATTTAAGATGTTATTAAGAAGATCGAATTAAATACAACTCGAATTAATTACTTATTAATTTTTAAATAAAATTGAAAGAAATAAAATATTAAATTTATATCAAAGTTTTAAATTGAATTAGAGAATAAATAGGGTCTGGATACTTATGTTTTCAAAATTTTGTAGGTGCTAATTGTGGAATAAATAAATCTAACCATTTTCTTTTTCTTTTTTTTACTGAAAATCTACCATTTTCTTACTCATCGTCGTATTTAAAAGATAAAAATATATGAACTATTTGTTTATATTTCAATATATTAAATAAATACTTTATATTTAATATTTTCATAAATATGGAGAATATTAATAAAAAAATATTGTAGAAATTATAAAATATAACTTATTTTCACTTTTCACTGTATCATTTTAAATATAAGTTTTTCAATTTTTCATATCTTATTTTTTATAGTTACTTTGTATTTGTTTCTACAACTTTAATTGTTTCTTATATTATTTATTTTATCGAACACTTTATTTATCTTTTTCATGTCTTTCTTTTTCATAAATACTTTATATTTAATATTTTCATAAATGTGAAGAATATTAATGAAAATGACGTATAAAAATATATACATATAAAAAATAATTACTCATCTGATTTAATCACGTAATTATTCAAACTTTACTTTTAAATTCTTACAGTTAAAAATTATCTCTTTCTATTATGTAATTGTGATACTATGTCTGGTTAAAGTGAATGTATGTCGAATCACTTCTGTAATCATAATTGGCCATTTGCGATAAGGTTCTTCACACTCTCAAATTGCTTTTCTCTACATTACTTCGTTTTTCCTTCAGATTCCAGTTTGGGTCCGAAGTTACATAGTTGTGCTTAATCACTAGAGAGAAAGATGGGTAATAGTGAATATCATACACTGCACATTTTCTTCTTCCCCTTCTTTGCTCATGGTCATATGATACCAACAGTTGACATGGCCAAATTATTTGCTGAAAAGGGTGTGAAGGCCACAATAATCACCACACCCCTCAACGCACCTTTCATCTCCAAAGCCATTGGAAAATCCAAAACTAACCACAACGAAATCCACATCGAAACCATCGAGTTCCCTTGTGCAGAGGCGGGTTTACCTGATGGCTGTGAAAATCTTGACTCAATCCCTTCACCAGATTTGCTTCGACCGTTCTTTATGGCCACCCTTTTGCTCCAAGTGCTGCTTGAACAACTATTGGAAAAGCAACGTCCGAATTGTATTGTTGCTGATGTGTTCTTTCCATGGGCAACTGATTCTGCTGCCAAGTTTGGAATTCCTAGGCTTGTGTTTCATGGGACTGGTTTCTTCTCCTTGTGTGCTATCGCATGTACGAGACTCTACGAGCCTTACAACGATGTTTCTTCTGATTCCGAGTTGTTTGTCATGCCTAATCTTCCGGATGAGATTAAAATGACAAGGCTGCAGCTCCCACCTTATATGACATGTAAGGAGAAAACTGGCTTGGCCAAATTGTTGGCGGAAGGAACGGAATCAGAGTTGAAAAGCTATGGGGTTGTTGTTAACAGCTTCTACGAACTTGAAAAGGTGTATGCAGATCATTTCAGGAACGTTCTTGGAAGAAAAGCATGGCATATTGGTCCCTTATCGCTTTGCAAAAGGGACATGAAAGAGAAAGCACATAGAGGAAAGGAGGCATCTATTGATGAGCATGAGTACCTGAAATGGCTTGACACAAAGAAACCCAATTCAGTTGTTTATGTATGCTTTGGAAGTATGGCAGACTTGCCTGATTCTCAACTTAGAGAAATTGCTAAGGGTCTAGAGGCTTCAGGGCAACAATTCATCTGGGTCGTCAGGAAAAGTGGTGAAGATGGAGAGGAATGGCTACCTGATGATGGATTCGAGAAAAGGATGGAAACAAAAGGACTAATCATAAGAGGGTGGGCGCCTCAATTGTTGATTCTTGAACACGAAGCAATTGGTGCGTTTGTGACTCATTGTGGATGGAATTCAGTGTTGGAAGCAGTGACTGCAGGGGTTCCTATGGTCACTTGGCCTATTGCTGCCGAGCAATTTTTCAATGAGAAGTTGCTCACTGATGTCCTACAAATTGGGGTACCTGTTGGTGCTAAAAGATGGGCTGGTACAATGTCAGATATTAAAATGAATAGTATTTCATGGGATGCAGTGGCAAATGCAGTGAAGAGGATAGTGGCAGGGGAAGAAGCTATTGAAACGAGGAACAAAGTTAAAGGGCTTTCGCAGTTGGCTAAAGGAGCCGTGGAAGAAGGAGGATCATCGTACTCAGATTTGAATGCTTTAATTGAGGAGTTAAGTTCGTTGAGCCACTAATATACCTCACAACAACACTACTGTGCATATGTTTAGTGATTTCAAGTGAAGATGCTGGTTTGTTTATCTAAATTTCAATTGCTTGAACTAAAACATTAGATTTAAATTTCAGCATATTCATGTACTATTATTTTTTATTTTGGACGACTATGAATTTGTTAGCTACCCAAATTTCATTTGAGAATTAGTGTTAATAATCCTCACTCGTAGAACTTACTCATTAATTTTACTTAAAATGGCGATGGGATTGGGAGGTGAGAGAGGGGATGAAATAGAGTGCTTTGTGAGGAGACTTTTATCTGAATGTCTCATTCTTCTTGTTTTGGAGTTTTACTCCAAACTTTGCTATGATAAAACCAATAAGAAAACAACTGAATTTTTTTTTACAACAAAACAACTGAAATTAAAGAAATCGAAACAAAAACATGATATTATAATGACTTAAGTCTATTTAAAATAAATGTATAAAATTTAAAGGACCTTTTACTTTTGTCTTGATTTTATATCTTTATATTTTGTTTTTATTTTTAATTGCAAAACTTCCATCTTATTTCTTAATTTATTTTCATTTTCAAATATTCATACAGTAAAAATTGAAGAGAAAAAAAGCTTAATTAAGTTTTTCATTCTTGAAATTTAGTATTTTTTTAATTTCTGTAACTTTTTTTCTCTTCAAAATTGTCACTTAGTTTCAAATGTTTTTTTAGTCTTTGGCATCAATATTTTGTTAAAAGAAGTTAAAGTATTTATGTAAATAATCTCATGCTAGAAAAATGTTTCACATCATTAGTGTCACGTTAGAAGGAACACACGAATAGGAATTTACATGGAGTAGATTTTATAGGAAAGAAAATGGAAAACAAAAAAACAATTACAAGAACTAAAGTATGAAAAAAAAATAAGATCTAAAATTGAAAAAAATATTATAAGAACTAAAATTTTAAAAAAAAGTTACATAAACTAAAGGAAAAGTAACAGTTGCAGGCACGAAAAAATAATTAAACCTTAAATATAATGTATAAGTTTAATTAAAAATTAATAAGCATGCAGTTTCTAAATCTTTCTTTACTTTTTTTCTTTATTCAACACTATAATGTCACTCGTACACTGCACAAACACTTTCTTGCTTATCATATACATTATTTTTTTCCTTCTCTAACACAATTTAGATACTCTCAACATAGACAAACAAATACAAATAATCAATTTATCACTTTTTTTTCTCACTTGCCACTTTCACTTTTTTTAACACTCCAATTGTTTATTTTATCACCACTTTACAGTAGATAAGAATGAAAATAGGTAACATGACATGTTGAGGGATTACAACCTAGTCTATACAAGGTCCGACTTGTCTAAAGAAAGGTTTTCAGAAACTAAAAACATAATTAACGGAGGAAAATGAGTAAAAAGAATATTTTCTAAAAGAACTAAAAAAATGAAAACTTTTATTTAGAGGACTAAAAAAGTAGACTTCCTAATATGAGAGATTAAAATAATAATTAAGGTAAATATTTAATTTGATTCCTAAAAGTATATAAAGTATTAATAGTTAGATTTTAAAAAGATAAAAAATTAAAATTTTATCTTCAAATAAAAAATTATGTATCTCATTGTATAGAGATTTCTTAAATATAAGAAAAAAAGATATTATATATAATCTTAAGTTTGTATATAAAAAAAAAATATTTTCAAATTCCAACCACAACAATAATCAACAAGTCACAAAATAAATTAATTTTATCCTTAATTTTTCCCGTTAACTCACATAAAAGTACCTACACATTTGAACTTACTTGTAATAGGAAAGAGTAACATATGTGGTGCTGACCGGATCAGACTAAAATGTTAAATGCTCTCTCCTTCCTCACACGCATTTGTTGTGAAACCCTCAGGAGACCCTCTCCTTCTACACAGGCAACATCAACTTTAGCCTCATTGACAACGTCAAATCCTTCAAGTCTGGCAGCTCTTCTAGTGCATCAACAACGTCCTATTGGTGGCACCACTGCAACAACCTCCTTTCCAACCAACTCAACACACATCCTCTGTTTCTAGCAAGTTCTCAAAACAAAGAGATAATAAACAAAACAAAAAAACACACAATCCCTCTTTCTCCCACCTCTCTCCCCCACTCTCGCCCTTGATTGCGTCCTTGTTGTCGACCTCTTCCACCTCCCCCACGTCGCCCCGTACTCCACCATCTATTGCCGCTTTTGGGTCTCCCCACATGAGGCCTTCAATTGTAACGTTGACAAGACACTATTGATTGATATTTCACTATTTACCGCTCATTTATTTTACTTTTAGGTTGTGTTTGGTATAAAGGAAAGAAATAGAAAAGAGAGAGAGAGTATCAATACGTGAGAAGTAAAATGATACATAGATATGTTTAGTCAAAGAGATGATGAAAGTGATAAAAAGATTAGTAAAAGTAATACAATAAATTATACTAGTAACAATTTTAAAATGATTTCTCTTTACTCTCTCACTATCAAATGCTTCTACCTCATTTCTATCTCATACTAGATTTTTGACCCTGTGATGCACGGGATAAGTAGATGATTTTAGTGTTTTTATTTAAATTTTATTTTATTTAATTGTAAAAATAGGTATAAACTTCTTTCAAAGAATATGACCATTTTTATTTTTTTTATCTAACTGATACCACAATGTATTTAATTTTATTTAATGAACTAAACAATTAAACAATATTCACTTAAAAAATATTTAAAATATGCACCCAGAAACCCGTGTCATGTACAGATAAATATTATTTATAAATATTTTATAAAATATTTAAATATATTAATATTTTCTTTAATTTATCTTAGGAAATATAACATATTTAATTATTAGTTATTGTTGTACATGATAGATATATAGTTAATTATATATATAGTAGACTGACTTTTAAAATACAATGAATGAATGAGAGAAATAAAAAATAGTTATGTGTTTAGTAAGGTAGTAAATTAGATAATTATTGTTGGTATCAAGTTATCATAACAATTAAGAAAAATAGAGAAAAAAGAAAGAAAAAATAACACACAATATTTATTCTATTCAAAAATTTTAATCATAAATGTAAAGCAATTATAAATAATATTTCAATCAATATAATGTAAGATTTTCTAGTTATAATATTAATTATAGTTTTAAATTAAAACTTAAATTCAAAAAATGCATGTCATACATTATATTTATGTTGATAGGATGACAACGTCTAAAGTCTAAGTGGGTACTATAATACTTATTTCTATATTCACATTTTAAAAAAAAATTCTTGTATAGATTTATACATGTGCAGGTTGTGTCCTTGTCAGTATCTACATGCACATACATGTGTTCATTATCTGCATTTTAATTAATATAAAATTTATAAATAAGTAATATTAACTAAAACCGATAGTAATTAAATTAAATTCTCATTCGAAGATATTTTTTATACTTATAATAATTTATTTGTATAATTTATATTTATATCAAATAATGCAATTACTCTAACTTAATTATTGTAAAAATGTAAAAAAATTATTCACATCGTATAAATAAAATGAATAACAATTAATGTAGAAATTATAAGGACAAATAATTATTATATCATAAAAAATATAAATTGTGCATAAAATCATATTAGTATTAATAAAAAATAAAAAAATAATAATTCATTTAAACTGAAATATAATTTTATCATTGTCTTTAGAACCATTGTTGGCTGATTATTTTTTTCATTCCTTGCTTACTTGACTTTTAATATCTGACAATATGTGTATTCTCTTTGTCATGAATCAAAGTTTGGCTTTGTTCACACAAATTTAAATAATTATCTAAATAATGTAATTCAAAAATTATTTACAATACAAATCATTATTTAGGTGAGAAATCGATCATCCCAAACCAATTTCGTATATTTTTTTTATCACCTTATGAAATCAGTTATCCAAAAACTGATTTCATAACATTTTTTTTTTTTGTAAATGACCTTATGAAATTGGTTCCCTGTGAACTGACTTCATAAAATATTTCTTTCAACACACTTTAGAATGTGAATTATTTTTTTTTGTTATTTCTTTTCATTTTTTTGTTTTTAATTTTTTTAAAATTGTTTTCTATTTTATCTTACAGTTTTTTTAACTTTTTTTTATTTTTTTATTTTTTAGTTTACTAATTTATATATATATTAATTTATAAAAAATATAATTTATCTAGAATGTCATTTAAGAAAAATGTGTATATTTAAATACTCAATATAAATATAATTAATTTAAATATTAATAAAAAATACATATATTTAAGTTATCTAATTATTTTACCTAAACAAATTAAATAAATAAAACATGTTCAATTTTAATAGTTTGAATTGATGATTGATTTAAAATTATGAGTACTTAAATATGAAATCTAGAATAGTACTTAAAAAAAAATTAACCCTTAAATGAAATCAAACAATTTTACTAATGTATCATCCTTCTCAATATTTAAATTTCTAAATCCTTAGTAATCTCATTTTATAATATAATTAGCTAATTATTAGTTAATATATCATATTAAATAGTAAATTTTAATGTAATCCGGAATTACTACTATTATTAAAAGAATATTGCAATTGAACTTAAAAATAATTTATAAAATTAAACAAGATTACACATAAAATTCCTAAAACATACATAATCAGTCCCCTAAAAAACAAGTATAAACGATAAAGTCATTGCTAAAATACACTTTTTAAACATGTTGCACCTACAAAATACATACTTGTTGACAAGAGATCAATTCTTCTTTGAAAACACATGTTAAATATTAATAACATATGGACATACAATGCAAATTTGTGAATACCTAAATTTTAGTAACATAAAATGCAAAAACATTATCTTGACAATATTGTACCGTGCAATATTCAAATAACATTTGGAGTGAGAAGGAAATGAACAACACACAATTGCTTTCAAAATATACCATTTAGTTCAATAAAAAAGTAAACTCTATACGACACATAAAATAAGAAATTAACAACAAGAAGTAAGAAATTTAGCTCTCGAAAAACTAAGAAAAACCAATAGCTATATATTGGCCAAAATCTTTATCTTCTATGATTGTCCGTCGCAAAGTGATACTATAGTCTTTGTAGGATTCTAAAATTAAAACTCTCATGAATGAATATCTAAAAAATAACAATCTAATCATTAGAGGTCAAATTAAACTTGAATACCTTAAACTTAACTTTGATATGGAGATACAAGTTTTGACAATAACGATTGTTAATTAAATATACATGATCAAAAGTATAATTAATGAACCATAACAGTGTTCCCAAGATGTGTCATCAACACTTACCAATCTTACAATTATATAAATTCAACAACGAACTGAATGTTTAATATTTAAATTGATTCTTTTCACATTTAAGTCTTGGTGTTAATATATAATCCTCACTCGTAAAACTTATTCATATTAATGTCACATGTTTGTATTGACGTTCAACCGCCTCCAACCTCCGTTTTCAAAAGTATCTCCTTTGTAACTTATGCGGTAAAGGCACATTGTAATTCACGCCACCGCAATTACAACGTTAATGGCCATGAGAGAGGTACCGATGATGGGAGGGTGGAGAACTGTCTGGAGGAAAGAGATCGATGAGGCCTGTATCATTGAAGTCAGTCTTGGACTTTGGGGATCACTCATGTTACTTGAATGGTTATTATCTTATCTTCCATATACCATATTGCTTTTCATACCTTAGCAAGTGTAGAAATGGTTTCTTTTTCATTCGTATCTTCATTGAATAAAAAATATGAAATGAGAGTATCTGCACTGCACTCTAGTCTTATTTTTAGCCTTTTAACTGCTTGAATAACTTTGTTAACAACCTTTACTACTAACTCTCTCTTTATTGTGATCAAATAACCTTTTATTGGTAATAACTTACACTTCACATTAGTATAGAATTGGGTATGATGAATCTTACTTTACAACAAAAAATTTCATATTATCGGTACTCAATGATTGATTGCACTATGACTTAAAACGCTCACAGTATCTATGTATCTAGCTAACTGAATTTACTCATTTATTAGAAACAATAACTATTATTGTTGGAAGTTTTAACAGGATAAGAAATTATCTTAAATTTTATGAGATTAATTGGATACCTGGTTCGAGATTATCTGTTTCCTCACTTTGTTTGACTACTAATGAAATTGGTCAACTTAGTTAGTAAGTTATTTAGGCCTTATTAGGAGCCTTTCACTAAGTTAATTGGCCAAATTTGTTGTATTATTTGCCAAAGTTCGTGATCGTGAAGACCGATTTCTCTCTTCTATTTAATAAGCTTATTTCACTTTTTTTAATCTTTTTCATATAAGGTAAGATTTTTTAATATTTTTACCCCTCTTCTTCCACTTATAAGGTAAGATTTTATCATTATTTTTTATTTTTTATATATAAAATAGGATTTTCTATTTTTATCTTTTTGCCTTAATTGTACATTTTACTATCCAATTTTCACTATTTTACCAATTTTGTCATCCAAGTTTTTTTAAGCAAATTCTACAACCCATTTTTTTATCATTTTGTGAATTTTACTAACGAAGTTTTCCCCCACAAATTTTAAGTTTCAATTTTTACGTATTTTATCATCATATTGGTAACAAAATGACATCGTTTAAAAAAAATAACAAAACGATGTTTTTATTAATATTTTAGGTTAATATTTTTTTCTGGATTTTTTTCATATTATACTATTCATATTGACCATCATACTATTTACAATATTTATTTTATTATTCCACCTTATTTCAAGATATTGATATTGTTAGATGATAGATTCATTAAAAAATATATTTAAAATATTAATATTAAATTTTATTCAAACAAATTTAATTTTTTTATATATCTACACTAATCTTTGTATATAAACATGCTAACGTAGAAATTGTATAAAAAGTATAATACATGTAAATGAACATTTTTTTTAGTGAAAGTCAGTATAAAATTTTACACCAATATCCCAAGGATGAACAATTTTTCATTTTATTTTAAAAAACCACATCAACATTTAAATTATTGGAGTGAAATTATACTTTTAAATTTCTTTTTACGATAAAATTTACATAAATGTTATTTTCTTGCTCACAGTCATGATTTAAGTAATTTATGTAATATTATGTTATCTATATAGAATTTATGAATAAAATATAATAAATGAAGATGAACATTTTTCAGAAAGTAGGAAGAACAATTTATACTTAACTCATATGATGAATAATTTCATTGAAAATGCGTTAATAATTGAATTATTTGGAAGAAATTATACTCTGTTATAAATTTATTTATTTTTACTTACTATACCTCTTAACTTAACTTGAACATATCTAATGAAGTTTGAATTTTATTTTAAGTAATTAGTTTAGATTTAATTAAATGACAAAACAATAAAACTCAAATAGATATTTTTAAAAATTTTCCAAATAATATTTAAAATTTATTTTTTTAAAAATATATTAGGGATATTAGATATTTACCTTAAGAAGTGTTTGGTTGGATAAAAAGTAAAAAAAAAAAAATCATCTGCCAAACACTCCCTAAACGTCAACATATGAAGTTTCGTCTCCAATTATATCTATTATGGTATTAAATGTAAACTTTTAAGACGTGAATTACTAAAAAGATGCTTTAATTCTAATTGAACACATTAATTTTTTAAAGAATTTTGGGCTTTTTTTATCGGTAAGAAATAAAGATAGGTATAAGGAAGTTTTGGATTTACAAACTTATAAGTCGGTCGTCTTTCTAATTAATTAATACAACTTTTACAATGTTCATCAATCAATTAACTTTCGTAATGTCTTCTGGTTGTCTCACGTGGTAACATGCTATTGATTCAATTCAAGTGTTTGATAATAATTATTTTAAACAAAAAAAATACATATTTCGTAACTAATTAATATATTAATTGTCGTGCATTCCACGGGGTCGGATCCTTGTTATACTATAATTGTCATTGCCTTATTTTTAACTATATAAAGAGAAAGAGAATAATAGGATGTCTATAACTTCCTTACACTCGTACTAAAGGCAAATAGCCATTCTCTACATATGTTTTTCCTTCTGATTCCAGTTTAGGGGCAAAGTTACATAGTTTTGCTATATTACTAGAGAAAAAGATGAGTAGTGAATATAGCACTCTACACATTTTTTTCTTCCCCTTCTTGTCTCATGGTCATATGATACCAACAGTTGACATGGCAAAATTATTTGCTGAAAAGGGTGTGAAGGCCACAATAATCACCACACCCCTCAACGCACCTTTCATCTCCAAAGCCATTGGAAAATCCAAGACTAACCACAACGCGATCCATATCCAAACCATCGAGTTCCCTTGTGCAGAGGCTGGTTTACCTGATGGCTGTGAAAATATTGACTCAATCCCTTCACCAAATTTGTTTGAAGCGTTCACCATAGCCACCCGTTTGATACAAGAGCCATTTGAGCAACTAATGGCAAAGCAACGACCCGATTGCGTTGTTGCAGATTTGTTCTTCCCATGGGCTACTGATTCTGCTGCCAAGTTTGGAATTCCTAGGCTTGTGTTCCAAGGAACTAGTTTCTTCTCCTCGTGTGCTACCACGTATATGGGACTCTACGAGCCTTACAACGATGTTTCTTCTGGTTCTGAGTTGTTCATCATTCCTAATCTTCCGGGAGAGATTAAAATGACAAGGGCACAGGTACCACCTTTTATCACGTGTAAGGAGAAAACAGCCGTCGCCAAATTGTTGGTGGAAGCAAGGGAATCAGAGTTAAGGAGCTATGGGGTTGTTTTTAATAGCTTCTATGAACTTGAGAAGGTGTATGCAGATCATTTCAGGAACGTGCTTGGAAGAAAAGCATGGCATATTGGTCCCTTATTTCTTTGCAACAAAGACAAGGAAGAGAAAGCACACAGAGGAAAGGAGGCATCTATTGATGATCATGAGTCCCTAAAGTGGCTTGATACAAAGAATCCCAATTCAGTTGTTTACATATGCTTTGGAGGTAGAGCAAACATGGCCGATTCTCAACTTAGAGAAATTGCTAAGGGTCTAGAGGCTTCAGGGCAACAATTCATCTGGGTCGTTAGGAAAAGCGAAAAAGATGAAGAAAAGGGATGGCTACCTGATGATGGATTTGAGGAAAGGATGTTAGGGAAGGGACTAATCATAAGAGGGTGGGCGCCTCAAGTGTTGATTCTTGAACACGAAGCAATTGGCGCGTTTGTGACTCATTGTGGATGGAATTCAGTGTTGGAAGCAGTGACTGCAGGGGTTCCTATGGTCACTTGGCCTATTGCTGCCGAGCAATTTTTCAATGAGAAGTTGCTCATTGAGGTCCTTAAAATTGGGGTAACTGTTGGTGTTAAAAAATTTGTTGGATTGCAGGGAGATAGTATTGCATGGGATGCAGTGGAGAAGGCAGTGAAGAGGATAATGATTGGTGAAGAAGCCATTGAAATGAGGAACCGAACAAAGGTGCTTTCACAGCAAGCTAAGCAGGCCTTGGAAGAAGGAGGATCATCCTACTCGGATTTGAATGCCTTAATTGACGAGTTAAGTTCATTGAGCCACTGACATATCCGGCAACAATATGTATTTGAGTGTATTTCCTTAGAAGATTTTTTTTTATCTGAATTTCAATGATTTGCACGAAAATAGTTTGAAGTCCTGTGAACTTCAATTTAGATATGCTTTATTCAACATAACCCTATTATATTATAGCACATTCTCCTGTATTTTATTTATTTATTTTGGAAGCCTACCAAACAGGCCAAATTTCACATTTCAGCCATAGTGTTATTAGCAACTGTTTCTTTCTGAAAAGTCTGGTTGTTGTGTATTAATGAATATGACAAGTAAAAAGAATTAGACGGAGCTTATTCATAATTGCATACGAATAAAGTATAACTTGTATTGTGTTATTTAATGAAGACACTCAAATTCCATGGATGATCAATAAAGTTTTGCTTCATTGTTACTGCAAGAGGATGTTACAAAGTGTTCCTCTTTTAGAGACAAATTCTATTGAAAACATAATCGAATATCAAATATTATAAACTTTCGGCAAAATTTGAACCTTAGTTCAGCATATTGTAAGAAACTAATCCCTTCTATTAGATCCAATATTATTGGTTATTTTCTATCTATTTTGTTTGTTGATGGTTCGTGATTGGGACAACATCAGAAAGCTCAGCCTACATATAAGCAGCCATATCAGGCCTCTTAACAGCACAAATTAATCCTCGATTAAGACTTAGCCGATACACACAGAAAAAAGTTCCATTGATTTAAAATTTTGGGTCAAATTAGCCGTTTACGTGAGACAAAAGAATTTCCCGTTACGTTGAGTTGTGTTGTGCATAAGTCTGGATCACTAATCTAGCATATTTATAATACATGCTTTACTTTGGTATATCTAATATATTTCATGCAACTCTGTCTTGAAGTTGAGTTGTAAGCAAACTTGACCAGCACTATTGCAGATTTATCTAATATAAGTGTCAACTAGACTAAGACACTGAAAAATTAAAATAAATAATAAATAATAGAATGTGATAAAAAAATAGAGAATATGACTCAAGTTGGATAAGAAGGAATCACTAGAATATGAAAGTATTGAGGCCAAAACTACCATTTTAAAAAAAGACTCATTCTTATTTATGCAACAAACATACAGAAGAAAATCCCCAAACCAATGACAGAAAAAGAGAAAAATAAATAAATTTAAGTTAAAGAGAAATAAAAAGTTTTTTTCTTTTCTAAAATTATTATTTTTCTTTATTTTATTTTTAACCAAAATAAATCGTATCAATATATTTTTATTTTTATTTTATTTTCATTGCTCCCTTCTCAACATAGACAAAATGCAAGTAAAACAACAAGAAGAGAAATTTGTCTTGACTTGACACGAAAACCAGATGCCACCAATCAATGCTGCCACCTTCCGTCAAATTGATCAATACACATTGATTAATTAACATGCAAGTATGCAACTATCTTCCAAACATGCAAATTAATATCTTCAAAGACGGGTGTCGATCGAGAAACAATTCTCACATGCTTCCCACCAGCAACCATCATTCTACTTCACGTTTCTATTTTCCGACCAGCAATCATAGAGAAGCAATTAACTGATTTATGACTGTTAGATGTAATTAAATATTGTATTAAATATATAGTATTGTAATAAAATATTAAACATTGTTGTAACGACAATATTGAGGCTGCACTATGAATGTTGTACGCAATCTGAAACACTTTGTACACAACTCGATCACTACTCTAGCTAACTAGCATGTATATATTGTTTGTTTATAAATGCTTTACTCGTTCAATTGATCATACTTTTGGATATGATAATGATGTTATAAGGTTATTTTTATTGAATTTAAATTTAGGGGGAAAGGATGATGTTCCGGTCCAAGACAGGAGAAGTCTCTGGACTCAAAATACTTATAGAGATATTTCCATTTACCTCATTCCAAGAAAACAAGCAGAAGTTCAAATGTGCTAATTAATAATTATCATATATGAAACCTTGTCCTGTTCCATTCAACCAACTCCTAGGAGTTCTTTTTTAAACAATTACGGCAATGAGGATTGAATTTTAAGTTATTTATTCACCCAACTCTCACCATTAGGCCAATAATCCTAATGGTTCTAAGACAATGTTTAACACAAAAAATAAAAATGATTATCATAGATCTAATCATGCAGTTAGAGAATTTCTAATCTAGTTGGGGAACATTATTTATGTAAAAAATACTAACAATACACTCTTCTAAATATATTCTTTACTATTGATAATTAAAATTTATTGAAATTACTTGTGAGTCTTATTTGTGATTTTGTAATTTTGAATAATTTTTAACAAATAGTAGAAAGTATGTTACTAAGAATGTGTAGCTAGCTCTTGGATCTCTTGTTCATGTTATGCATAACTCTTTCTATTTCTGTTTTTTGAATTAGTTCTACACTTCTACTTCTGCTTATGTAATACCAAACCTGCTAGCTACTCTTTTTTATTGCCCTCAATTCATTTCTCTTACAATTTAAAGTTCAATTTGTCCCCTCAATTATATTTCCTTTTTTCTTTGATTTAAATTCAAGAACAAAGAGTTGGGAAACAGTTGCCACGAGCAACCTCCATCTTCTTCACGTTTCTATCACCCCACCACCCTCCATACATTTTCCAACTCATAAATCACAATTTAGAAAGTCCACAGTTATTTTTATGCCTTTTGAGTGTTATTAAATACTTCACACCCTAAAACCAAAAGGCAAAATACCCATACTAGAATTCCTTCTTTTCCCAGTGTTTTCCTTCTTACTACTTACCAACAGTTCTAGTTAAAGTGGAAAAGTACTAGTGAGAAAGATGAGCAAAGAAGTTCATTCTTTACATGTATTCTTCATCCCTTTCTTGGCTCATGGCCATATCATATCAACCGTTGACATGGCCAAACTATTTGCTGAAAAGGGTGTCAAGGCCACCATCATCACCACACCCCTCAACGTACCTTTCATCTCCAAAGCCATTGGAAAAGCCAAATCCAACGACAGCACGATCCATATCGAAACCGTCGAGTTCCCTTATGCAGAGGCTGGTTTACCTGAAGGCTGTGAAAACACTATCTCCATCACTTCCATGCATATATATCCTGCGTTCTTCAAAGCATGTGGGTTACTACAAGACCCCTTTGAGCAACTTTTGCTTCAGCAACACCCAAATTGTGTTGTTGCTGATGTTATGCTCCCATGGGCTACTAACTCTGCAGCCAAATTTGGAGTTCCTAGCCTTGTGTACGATGGGACTAGTTTCTTCTCCATATGCGCCAACGAATGTACCAGGCTCTACGAGCCTTACAAGAGTGTTTCTTCTGATTCAGAACCCTTTGTCATTCCTAACCTACCTGGTGAGATTGAAATGACAAGGATGCAGGTGTCACCCCCATGCATGAGCAATAAGGAAAGTCCCGGCGTGACAAAATTGTTGGAGGAAGTGAAAGAATCAGAGTTGAAAAGCTGTGGTATGGTTGTTAACAGCTTCTATGAACTTGAGAAGGTTTATGCAGATCAATTAAGGAACGCTCTTGGAAGAAAAGCATGGCATATTGGTCCAATGTTTCTTTGCAACAGGGTTAAAGAAGAAAAAGCACATAGAGGAATGGATGCATCTATTAATGATGAGCATGAGTGCTTAAAGTGGCTTGACACAAAGGAACTCAATTCAGTTGTTTATGTGTGCTTTGGGACTACCACAAAGTTAACTGATTCTCAACTTAAGGATATTGCTACGGGCCTCGAGGCTTCAGGGCAACAATTCATCTGGGTCGTGAGGAAAAGCAAAGAAGATGGAGTTGATCAATGGCTACCTGATGATGGATTTGAGAAAAGGATGGAAGGAAAGGGTCTAATCATAAGAGGGTGGGCGCCTCAAGTGTTGATTCTTGAACACAAAGCGATTGGGGCGTTTGTGACGCATTGCGAATGGAATTCAATTTTGGAAGGAGTGGTTGCAGGAGTGCCTATGGTGACTTGGCCTATTGCTTATGAGCAATTTTTCAATGAGAAATTGGTGGCTGAGATCCTCAAAATTGGGGTGCCAATTGGAGCTAAAAAATGTGCTGCAGGAGTGGGGGATACTGTTAAGTGGGAGGCAGTGGAGAAGGCTGTGAAAAGGATAATGATTGGGGAAGAAGCAGATGAAATGAGGAACAAAGCCAATGAGTTTTCGCAACTAGATAGACAAGCTGTGGAAGAGGGAGGATCTTCTTACTCAGATTTGGATGCTTTAATTGCAGAGTTGGGTTCACTCACTCAAATGAGTAATGCTATAGTTTGTTATATGTTTCTAGTATTCCGCTTAATGCTCTATAAAATAAGTATTAAATAAAGAAGGAAATGTATTTGATTTGTTAAAGCATCTTTAATGGAGAGATGCTTTAAGTGATGTGCCCTTAATAAGTATTGATACTTCATTAAGAGTTATGTGTTGGAGAGAGTTCTTAAATAAGTGTGGGTGAAATACCAAATGTTTACATAAGCACATATGCTAAAATTGTTTGGAGCCCTGCTGTTGTTACATTTATAAAGCAGTAATACTAAAAAAAAATAGTAGGTAACGGTTGGGTAGAGTCCCTTGCTTTGTTTCTCGGCTACAATTTCACGTTTTTACACTCTGCATATACCATTGAATGCTTGGATTAATTAAGGTATGGTTATTCTAACTTAATGACCTTGAATTTGAGTCATGAATATACAATATTGTAAAATATTAAGAAAAAGCTTTGCTAATACATGTGATCTATCAAGTCTAGCAAACAAAAATTACTATTTGAAATTTAAATCTCCAAGAGATTTACTATTTGAAAATTAAAAGTCACTTCTAACACAATTTACTCCTATTCTAACACTAAACTCAATATTGATCACGAGTGGCTCAATCTTATTTTCTATATTAGATCTATAACCCAAAGAAAATGATCAAGAATAGATCTAAGATTCAAAATCTATTTATCTTCTTCTAGAACATATTAACTCAAAAATTTAATATATAACTACACATTTTCAACTCACCACATATTGATAATTTCCTCCTTTCCAAGATCACAACTCAAAACAATATTGACTATTTTCCTACTTAAAGAAGACTCCAAACTATCTACAATTTAACTGGACCAAATAACTAATTATGCATATTGCAAAATGTGACCTCTTCACGATAATTACATCAATTTAAATAATAATCATGCATAAATCCTGATAGGCTTCATCATACTAAATTTTCTAAAACACACTCTATACCTCATTCTTTTGTATGATTATATTCATAACCCTAAAATCAATAAGAATGAATACTAAAATTTGAGAACCTTCTACAACAGACTAACCTTTTGTTTGCCCATGACTAACAGGTTTATGATATAGGTTATATCTACCAAAAACTCACACTTAGAGTTCATGTATCCTGCAGCTTCAATGTGCTAACTCCTGGTATTTCAATGTTAATCACACATCTAGCATGGTTCTACAATTGGTCTTGAACTGTTCCGAGTCAGATTTTAGAAAAATGTGTTTGCTTCTTGCTATTATGATGTAGCAAAGCTACATACACGTGCTAGGAATGTTTCCTCGGTAAACTTGCAGTGTCTATAATATCAATCAATCTTGTATATTTTGTTGAGAATTTGTCTTAATCATATAATGACATCCACTTCTATTATAAACTTATTAATATTTTCTTCTATCCTTCTTCATAAAAAAAGTAGCAAGTCCACGTCTGACATTAACAAAATGGACCACGAGAAAGTGGACCAAGGCAGCATTTACAGTCCTCCATGATCTGTGGCTGGGTATTGGGATACGTGTGACCCTTCTCAATCCTCTCCCAAATTCCTCTGCCCTTCCTAACTTGTATGTAGCTTCCCCTATCTTCCGCAGTACTAGTACTAGTACTACTCTCACAAGTCACAAGCGATAATAACTAAGGCACTTCTCACAAGTAGTACTACAACTTAGAGGGAGAGAGACTTAAGAGAAGAAAAAATCTCCCAAGAAACATAAACAACAACAATCAATCTCTTTTCCTCGTACAAAATGAAGAACAACAACACCAAGCTCATCCTCCTCCACCCTTCCCTCCACAAACAAACCCTAACACCCACCATCGCCACTGCAACACTCTTCCCTTCCCACCGCTCTGCCTCTTTTTCTTCTTCCTCCTCTTCTCCACCCTCCTCTTCACCTGGACCCTCATCTCAACCACAATCTCCTCCACTTCAACCAGCTCCTCCGCCGTTACCTCCCCTCTCCCACCCTCCGTCACAAAGACCCTCCTCCACTACGCCGCCGCCGCCAACAGCCAAACCCATGTCCCCCGCCGAAATCTCCGCCGTCTCCACCTCCCTCCTCCGCCTCCCCCCGCGCCCCAACCTCCTCGTATTCGGCCTCACCCACGAGTCCCTCCTCTGGGCCGCCCTCAACCACCGCGGCGGCCGCACCGTCTTCCTCGACGAGAACGAATACGCCATCTCCAAGTTCGAGTCTTCCAACCCCGGCGTCGAAGCCTACGACATTCAATTCACGACGAAAGTCAGCGAATACCCAAAACTCCTCTCCCAAGCCCAGCCTCAGGCCCAAAACGACTGCAGGCCCGACCTGAACCTCTTGTTCTCCGAATGCAAGCTTGCAATCAACGACTTACCTAACCACATCTACCAGGTCGCGTGGGATGTTATTCTCGTTGACGGGCCAAAAGGGTATTTTCCGGAGGCGTCAGGGCGGATGGCGCCGATCTTCACGGCGGCGGTGCTTTCCCGGAGTAAAAAATCCGGCGGCGAGACCCACGTGTTCGTGCATGACTTCGGGAGAGAGGTGGAAAGGGTTTTCAGCGAGGAGTTTCTATGCAAGGAGAATTTGGTTGAGATGGCGGATTCGTTGGGGCACTTCGTTGTTAAGAGTGAGGCTCAAAACGGAGAAAGCGTTGTTTTCTGTAAAAACCCGTCGTCGAAGGTTGTCGGCGACGAAGAGGACTAGGATTATGCTGGGGTTCTAGAGAATCTGTAAAATTATATATATATATATAATAGAAAGAAACTAAGGAAGTGTAATTTAATTTGACATTATAGCAAGTGGCCCGCTTTTCTCCAAAAAAAAAAGGGGGTGAGGGATGTGAAATTGTGAATGGTTTTTTAATTGGAGAAATATTTATTTTGGTTTTTTGAAAATATGAAAAATTTAAATTTAAATTTTGGATGTAAAAGTATTTTACATATTATTTTTATGAATAATTTAATGATAAATAAATTTTTTAATTTTTTAATTTAATATTGAATTGATCTTTGAAATATAATTTATTATTAAATTAGTTTTTTAATATTATTTTAATAATAAAATATCTCACATATTTAATATATATATTTTATATTCAGAAATTAAATTTGAATTTTTTTAACTTGTTTTTATATATTAATTTGTTACTAGAATAGGTAGTTTTCCTAAAATTTAAATTTAAAATTATAGCTGCATGGGCCATGAATATGATGGTGTGTTTGTTGGTTTCCCTTAAAACTTGAAGTGGCAGGCGAGAAAATTAAATTGGGCGGGAGCCTCTGAGGATCTCATTTTCAAGACATTTATTGGTAGTGATGTGTAAGAAACACAGAAATGATGTTCTTAGACTTTCTTTCAAACTTCGTATACGGGGATTTAAAAATAATAAAAAAAACTCTCTCTTTCAAAGATGTAATTTTTAAAAATATTTAAAATGAAATTATAGTAATAGTTTTTATCTATAATGCACGGACATCGACACGCGACACAACACAATACAATATTCTGATACGTAAATTCTAAAAAATACAAACATGTTAGGACACGTTTTGATATTAAAGAATATTTTAATATATATAAAATATAATTTATATTTAATACATATAACAGTTTAAAATAAGTCATATAATCATTCAAATATTTAAATTTCATAACATAAATATAAATCAAAAATAATAAACAGTATTACTAACAAGTCCAATTAATTTCATTTCCATCTCGAAGAATCATAACCTCTATCTCTAGCTCATCAAGTGAAAGACTGGCAATTTGAAGATATCCAACATCATCAAGTGAATCAAATGTATCTCCATCAATGTCTCACATTTGATTTACTCATTGTTCATAACTTGGACTCTTTCTTAATAAGAGGCGAAGGTTGCTATGCACATAAATCAAGTTTTCAGCACGTTTTGGAGTAATCTTGTTCCTTTTCATGAAATGTACAAAACATTAGTACTCCAAAAGAATGAGTTATGAAGTTTTAAGTTTTTATTAAATGTTTTTTTAATTTTTTAATTTTTAAAAAAAATATAATTTTTTAAAAATTATAATTTTAAAAAAAATTAAAAAATTAAAAAATTAAAAAAAACGTGTCCTAAAAAGTTGACGTGTCAGACGTATATTGGAACGTATCGGTGGTGTCTGACATATATCCAACACATATTTTGAACTAAAAATGAAGTGCGTGCTTCATAGATTTTACTGTAAAAAAAAAGAATAGTAAAGAACTGTTTTTATAATAGAAACAATTGTTCTTTAAGAATTTTCACATGTGAAATCCGTTAGCAAGTCCATTTTATGATTTTTTTGTTATCAGGCATTGGTAAGGATTTATGGATGAGTGTCGGTGGTGGCACGGGCAGAATTTGCCAGCTATGGCCACCTCTTTTAATTATCTAAAATAAAATGTGAATCATATGATAACATAGAAAATATAGTAGCGAAAAAATATATATACAAAGGAAAATCAAATATGCGTTGAGGTTGTGAACGTGTAACGTGCGTTAGCAGTTAGGGACTAGGTGGGTGCGACTGCCAGTATTTTTAATGTGAATTTTTAGTTATTTTTTATAATTTTTATTTTATTTTCACAATGTAATGTTATTATAAAAAATTGTAGATAATTTTGTTTTAATGTAATAAATTTTAAAAAATTTCAAAAAATTCTCACATTTATATATTTTTAATTTTCACTTAATTAATTATGATATTTTTATGTATAAAATAAATATTATTACAAATTTAAAGCATTAAATGTGGACATACAGTACTGCCTGTGCCTATGTTTCAGCTTCTCACATTAATAGACATAACATGTATTGACTTTTAAAAAAATGTCTATTGGCTCTCTTTTCATAACAGCTTTTCCTTTATTTGCCTTATCTTTTTTTATTTCTCTTCTGGGTCTCTTTCTTCTTGCCGGGTATTCTTAGGGTGTAAAATGATTATTTATTTAGAAAAATGAAACATAGGTATTTAATAAATAATCAGTATATGACAATCCTTTATATATATATTTTTTGAGAGGTCTTTATATCAATATTAATAAGTACTATATCTTCCTTTATTTATATATTTTTTGAGAGGCCTTTACATGAATATTAATTAGTATATCTTTCCCTTTCGTTCTTTTTCCCTCCAAGTTTTTCTATATATGTGTATGATCATCCTGATAACACCAACCACCTTCTCTTTTTAGTGCCACAAGGCAATAAGAGATTGGAGCAGTGTTCACTACTAGAAAATAAATTTTTAACATCGATTTTTAACCGACGTTGAAATCATGACGTTAAAAGTATCAATGTTAACATCAGTTTTCAAAAATTGATGTTAACAAAATTATATAACATTGGTTTTTAAGAAAAATCGATGTTGCTTAATGAGAAATAAACAAAAAAAATGTAAAATATGCATTAAACAAAATCGATTTTTACTAAAAATCGATGTTAAATTATGTAACAACATCGATTTTTAGTAAAAATCGATGTTGTTTTATGTAGATCAACATTGATTTTTGGTAAAAAAAAATCGATGTTTTATGCACATGACCAAAAACCGATGTTGTTTTATGCACATGAAGAAACTTTTTACATTGGTTATGCCAAAAACCGATGTGAAAAAGACACTTCTACATTGGTTTTTGACAAAACTGATGTTGATAGTACTTACAAGACCGATGTTGAAGTGTCTTTTTCACATCGGTTTTTTTGCAGAACTGATGTTGTAAAGTCACTTTTTACATCGTTTAATACATAACCGATATAGAATATCATTTTTTAATAAAAAATATAGTATATGCTATTTATTTCTCTCCCTATAATTTTAAAAGACTCATTAAAAGCTTAAATAAAAAATTTAATGCACTTCGATCAACAATTTGGTTGCCATAAATATTTTATACAAAAGAATAAAATCAAATTTAGATATCATTATCTAATCTAAAATAAAATAATTCTCTTAATCCTCACTCGGGCTTCTACCTTGGCACACCTCAAGTCCAAGGTTCCGCCCTTGTCTGAGATCACTACTCGGTAGTTCAAAGAAAAGGAAGATATGAGCTCATCCGAGATCACTACTCGGTAGCTTGAAGGAAAGAATGTACGAGCTCATCTGAGATCGTTACTTGGTAGCTCAAAGGAAAGAATATACGAGCTCATCCGAGATCGCTACCCGGTAGCTCTTTCCTTCCTTATCCGAGTTCTTATCCCTTCATCAGCGCTTTCCCCCATGTCAGCATTGCCTCAAAAAGGTGCTGCTATCTTACAAAGTGCCTACCCGGTCACGCCAATCCGAGTTCCTTGTTGATACTCGTTTAAGAAGCGTGAACCCGGATTTGTGGCAGGGTCATTATTTTCATAACTACCATGTAATTATAATATTATAACATTAAAGTGTCACGTGGACACCTGAAACCTTACACCAAAGTGGCCAAATTTGTATGAGTGATTTAATTCCAAATTGTATGTTCATTTCAATCAGCCATAATTATGATGTTATGAATGTATTAAAAGTATTATTTTATGGATGAGTTGAAGTTTATTATTATGGGGCAATTAAGGATCAACCCAAAGGATGATTATTTGTCGTTATAATAAATAAACATGAATGTTGGCATAATAGATACACGGCTAGTTTTATTTACACATCCAAAGATAGTAAGTAATTCAAGTTAGTGTATGTATTATTGTCAAATTATGAAAATCAAAATTTATTCTCATAATTATAGTTGAATGTTGTGTATTAATGGATCCCCAAAGGTGAACATTAGTATGCATTTTATGATGTATTAATCTGTGAATTATGTTAGTATGTGATATATATAATTTAAAGCATTAAGTTTTTCAAATTTTATACCTTGCAGTATCTGTTGCTACACATTCGACTTTCTCAACTATTGCAGTTTTCAATGGACTAAATTTCTTTGAATGGAAATAGCCAATTGAATTTTTACCTTGGGGTAATAGATTTGGATTTTGCTCTTAGAGAAGAGAAACCTAGTGCTATTACTGATGCAAGCATTGAGGATGAAAGGGTCCATTTTAAGAACTGGAAAAGATCCAATAGGTTGAGTATGATGTACATGCGAATGAGATTTGCAAGCAACATTAAGTCCACTCTTCCACAAACTAAAAGTGCTAAATAAATGATAAAACTTGTGGAAGAGTGCTCCCAAACTACTGACAAGTCTCTTGCTGGGACACTAATGAGTACATTGACCACCATGAAATTTGATGGTTCACGTACTATGCATGAGCATGTTGTTGAAATGACAAATACTGCAACAAGACTAAAGTCATTGGGAATGGATGTGGATAAAAATTTTCTGGTGCAGTTCATATTGAACTCATTACCGTCTGAGTATGGTCCTTTCCAAATGAACTATAATACCATGAAAGACAAATGGAATATGCATGAATTGCACAGTATGTTAGTTCAAGGGGAAACCAGAATTAAGAACCAGAGAATTCATTCCATCAATTATGTCAAACATCAATGAGCTGAAAAGAAAAGTGGTAAGAAACATGAGAAGAATGGAAGAGGACCATTAAAGATCAATCAGGCCTCCTATTCTCTAATCCACAAGAAGGAACATAATAGAAACATATGTCATTTCTGTGGTACAGTTGGGCACTTCCAAAAAGATTGCTCGAAACGTAAGGCTTGGTTTGAAAAGAAAAGTAAGCCTTGTGCTTATGTATGTTATGAATCAAACCTTGCTAAAGTTCCGTATAATACTTGGTGGATTGATTCTGGATGTACAACTCATGTTTCTAATATTTTGTAGGGATTCCTTGTGACCTAAACCACAAGGACAAATGAAAAGTTTGTCGTTATGGATAATAGAGTGAAAGTTCCAATGGAAGCTATTGGGACTTACCGTTTGATCCTTGACAGTGGACATCATTTAGACTTATGTGAAACTCTTTATGTACCTAGTATATCTAGGAATTTAGTTTCTATTTCCAAACTTGATAAAGCTGGATACTCTTTTAAATTTGGTAGTGGTAGTTTTAGTTTGTACAAGCACAATCATTTGATTAGTAATGGTACCTTATGTGATGGATTATATAAATTATGTCTTGATAATCTTTATACTGAAACGCTTATGACTCTGCATTATAATGTTGGTACTAAACGTACCTTAATTAATGAATGTTCCACTTACTTGTGGCATAAACGTTTGGGACACATTTCCAAAGAAATAATTGAAAGATTGGTAAAGAATGAAATCCTTTCAGATTTAGATTTTACTGATCTGAATGTTTGTGTTAATTGTATCAAAGGAAAACAAACAAAACACACAAAGAAGTGAGCCATAAGAAGCACTCAGCTTCTTGAAATTATACACACTGATGTTTGCGGTCCTTTTGATGTTAACTCTTTCAATAAAGAGAAATGTTTTATCACCTTCATTGATGATTATTCACGTTATGATTATGTCTATTTGCTACATGATAAATCTCAAGCTATAAATGCTTTAAAGATTTACATTAATGAAGTTGAAAGGCAATTAGACAGTAAGGTGAAAATTGTCAGGTTTGATAGGAGTGGTGAGTATTATGGAAGGTATGATGAAAGTGGACAATATTCGGGCCCATTTGCTAAATTCCTAGAAAAGCGTGGTATTTGTGCTCAATACACAATGCCAGGTACACCACAAGAGAATGGTGTATCAGAAAGGCGTAATAGAACCTTGTTGGACATGGCTAGAAGTATGTTAAGTAATTCTTCTTTACCCATTTCATTGTGGACTTATGCTCTAAAGACTGCCATGTATGTATTAAATAGGGTTCCTAGTAAAGCAGTTATAAATACTCCTTTTGAACTGTGGACAAGAAGAAAACCTAGCTTAAGGCACCTGCATGTTTGGGGTTGCCAGGCAGAAATTAGATACAACCCACAAGAAAAGAAATTGGATGCAAGAACAATTAGTGGTTATTTCATTGGTTATCCAGAAAAGTCAAAAGGGTATATATTTTATTATCCTAATCATACCACAAGGATTATAGAAACTGGAAATGTTAGGTTCATTGAAAATGGTGAAGTTAGTGGGAGTGAAACACCACGTAAAGTGGCAATTTAAGAAGTGAGAGTACAAGTTCCTTTGACTTATAGCTCTAGTAAAGTTGTTGTTCCTCATGTTATTAAACCGATTAATATAATAATGAAGAATAACAAATGAATGATTCCATTGCTCATGATGAAACTATTGCTAATGAACCGAATGAACCCATTGTAGAAGAACCACAACAAATAACATTAAGAAGATCTCAAAGGGAAAGGACATCTACTATTTCTAATGATTATATGGTATATCTACAAGATTTTGAATTTGACTTGGGTATAAAAGATGATCCAATGACGTTTTCACAAGCTGTGAATAGTGAAGATGGTGACAAGTGGTTAGATGCCATGAAATATGAGTTGAAATCTATGGAAATTGGGACCTTGTTGAGTTACCAGAAGAATGTAAGAGAGTTGGATGTAAATTGGTCTTTAAGACCAAACGTGACTCTCATGGTAACTTAGAACGGTACAAGGCTGGACTAGTTGCAAAGGGATTCACTAAAAAAGATGGCATTGACTATAAAGAAACCTTTTCACCAATTTCAACTCTAGGAATCATTATGGCATTGGTGGATCATTATGATCTAGAGTTACACCAGATGGATGTGAAAATCGCCTTTCTAAATGAGAATTTAGAGGAAGATGTGTACATGGACCAACCAATGGGGTTCATAGAAAAAGGAAAATAGCACATGGTGTGCAAACTTAAGAAATCAATATACGAACTTAAACAAGTTTCAAGACAATGGTACCTTAAATTCAATGATATCATTGTTTCCTTTGGATTTAAGAAAACACTATTGATTGGTGTATATATCTGAAGGTCAGTGCGAGTAAGTTTATATTATTGATTTTGTATGTTGATGATATCTTGATTGCAACTAATGATCTTAGTCTTTTAAATGAGACTAAGAAGTTTCTCTCTAGTAACTTTGAAATGAAAGATATGGGTGAGGCATACTATGTGATTGGGATAGAAATATTATGTAATAGATCACAAGGATTGTTGGGTTTATCTCATAAAACATATATTAATAAAGTTTTAGAGAGATTCAGAAGGCAAAACTGCTCATCGTGTCCAGTACTAATTCAAAAAGGAGACAAGTTTAGTCTCATGCAATGTCTTAAGAATGAATTGGAACAAAAGGAAATGGAAGCAATTCCATATGCATCACTTGTTGGGAGCATAATGTATGCTCAGACTTGTACGAGACCAAATATTAGCTTTACAATTGGAATGTTGGGAAGATATAAGAGTAATCCTAGTATGGATCATTGAAAAGCTGCAAAGAAAGTTATGAGATATTTGCAAGGCACTAAAGGTCACATGCTTACTTATAGGAGGTCTAGTAACCTTAAAGTGATTAGATACACAGACTCAGATTTTGCAGGATGTGTGGATACAAGAAAATCCACTTATGGTTATCTGTATTTTTTAGTTGGAGGAGCTATATCATAGAAAAGTGCAAAGCAGTCTGTAATGGTTGCATCCATTATGAAAGCTGAATTTGTGGCATGCTTTGAAGTCATGGTTTAGGCTAAATGGCTGCGAAACTTTATTTCAGGGCTTGAATTAGTCGACAATATTGATAGGCCGTTGAAAATTTATTGTGATAATTCTGCAGCAGTCTTCTTTTATAAAAACGACAAGTATTCAAAAGGTGCTAAGCATATGGAATTGAAATACTTTGTGGTTAAAGAAGAGGTTCAGAAACATAGAGTGTCTATATAGCATGTTAGCACTAATTTTATGTTAGCTGATCCCTTGACGAAGGGATTACCGCCAAAGACATGTATTGGTCATGTATGTAGTATGTGCATTATGTTAGCTAATGAATGTTGATCATTATTGTAATTATTGACTATTGACACTCTGAATTCAATGATGTTTAAGTTTCTAAAAATTATCCTATTTTCAAATTTATGTATACATGCATGTATGAATGATTATTTTAAAAAAATAGGATTTGTCCCTAATGAAGAGATAATAGTATTATTGTGGGACATTATGATGTAAAATTCCATTAAAGTATCATATTAGGAAGAAGAACTAATAAAGTGGTACATGGAAGGAACAATGTCGATTTGATAACATAGAATCGTCATGACTCTTATTGGTTTTATTTCTGATCATGATTTATGATGAGTCCAATATATTAAAACTTTAGCCCTAGGAATGCGCATTATAATTATTTTCATTAAATCATGAAATGAAATTTGTGACATGAGACAAATAGTGTAACATCCTCAAAATTATATTATGAGATATATTTATGATTGAATT
>CM023945.1:9829759-9917568 GCA_013407115.1 Glycine latifolia | reverse complement strand
CCTTAATAAAAATATAATATCTAGAATAATTTTAGGTCGTTACAAATAGGAGAATGTAAGATTTATCATTGTGCCTCATTAAAATAAATGTTATTTGATTTAATGAATAAAGGGCATAAGGGTAATTGGTTACAAAGAAAAGTTATTAAAATGATAAATGTTGATAGGTGCAGTTATCTTAAACATAATGATTCAGTTTCTAATAAATAGGGATTTAGAAAATTGAATACATTTATTGTCTGCCCATAAGAGTTGTATCTTATTCCTATCAAAAGAAGATACAAGAACTGAGAGGGTTAAGACTCTGAGAAAACATTATACCATAAAAGATCTTCCGCAATCATGGACAAATGTATGTTTATGTGAAACTCATGAATTCTAAAGATCTTGTTCATTTTCTTAATGTGATTATTTTAAACAGAAATTATATATTTATGTTTACATGATATGTTAATGTGAAACTCATGAATTCTAAAGATCCTATTCATGTTATTGATGTGATTGTTTTAAACAGAAATTATAGATTTATGTTTACATATTCATGTTATTTAGACATCTAATAAATATTTATTATTTTTTTATTTCTCTCTTTATGATAAATTATATTACTTATAAACCTAAAGAATTCTTACAGTGGTATAAGACTTTATTGTGTTCATATGGGTGAGAATAATTTATTTAGCGAGAGAACTCGTATTCAATTCCTACCTGTGGAAAATTTCTTGAGTCAACGGTAGCCGTGCATCGAGAGCATGATTAGTCTCTAACCCAGTGGGTTAGGGGACACTCGTGGTCTCTGACCTAGGACAAAAAAAACATATTACTTATAAGAAAAATATTAGTAACACTTTCTTTTAAGACTCTCTCCATGATTGATTAGAATTTATTGGAAATTATAATTTTTGGTATTATATTAAATGAGAACCAAAATCACCAAATTTGATAATTTTAAAAAATTTGAACTAGTCATAGAAAGAATATTTGAGAAAAAGTGTTGAGAGCATGCCGTTAGTATTCCTCTAGTTATAATGCTTATACTTTTATCACTAGGTGTCTATTGGCATCTTATATTGGATGTCGATGTATAATTTTTCTTTGAGTATAGTAAGAGCTTTCCCACAGCATTTTGAGAAAAATATATATAAATACTTCATATGCTAGTTGATACACCTTGAGAATGGGTCGATCCTCACAATTTAGGGACTAAGGACAAAATAATAATAAGGGTTTCTTATACATAAATAATTTTAAAAAAAATATATATATTATGTAAAAAATAGATGTACAATTTCATTAAAATGATCAGAAATATTAACAATACTATATTTTTAATATTCTCTATATTTGGCTAAATTTATTGATTTTTTTTATATTTTTAGTAGGTCTCACTTTTAAATTGGTGATTTTTAATAAATTTCAATCAATTATAGAAAAAGTATTAGAAAGAAAATATAAAATAAAATACCCCTAGTATTTCTCTTAAAATGACATGTTTTATGAAATTATTGAATAACATATGATTTTAATCAAAATATGTAAAAATGACGTTATTAAACTAAAAATAGATTTGGACAAATTTCAAAAAGATGCATGATATTTTTCATTTAATTTACTCATATGTTATTATCCATCATTTAATTTACACCTTCCAAAATTTTATTCACACACTAATATTTATATATAAAGACACCCCTAAAAAAATAGTAAATATACATAATATGTATATATAGTATTCTTTCTAAAACAATTTTATACAACTTTATTTTTCATAACTTATTCTCTTCTTTCTTTTTTACATTCCTTTTTCATCAAGATTTCACTCTCTCTCTCTCGTCTTCATGTTTCTCTTACCATTAAGGATGATACACCTCCCAAAAAAATACAATCATTGTTTTTAATAAATTTGAAGGACACTATTTTTTTCTCCTAAATGTTGTTTTAATAAAAATAAAGAAATACTATTTCATTGTTTGAAGTCGATAATATATTATTCTTATTATTCTCAAGTCAAAAATTAAATTTTACTTTAATAAAAATTGATAGCCAATTATTCTTTTAAAACTTTAAACATATCTAAATAGAATAAAGATTTTATATAATTTGAATTGCAATCAAGAATTTTTAAAATTAAATATTTTTTTCTCCATCTGCAATGTTATAGTATTTCATCTTTTGTTTAATTTATAGGAATTTGATTTTTATGGTATGTAGTCAATTATTATGATTATTTTAGTTGTTAGTTAAATTTAATATATTTAGTTTAAAATTATAATTTATTTTTTGTATTTGACCCCTCAAAGAAAATACTTAGCTATGTTCATATATTATATATTATCAACAAAATATTAGTATCATTTTAGATTAAAAATTACATATATTTTTATTATTTATTAATATACTAAAATTTAATTTATTTATCATTTAAGTTTTAATTTGTGTTTCTTATCTTTTTAAAGAAACAAACATATCTATTATTAAAGATCCATCACATGTTGATATGTCATAATTATCTAAAAGTTTATATAACATTTGCTTATGAATATAAACATTAGAAGAAGAAAAAAACTAACAACCAATATAGATTATGTTACTATATACCTATATAATTTATTAAAAGTTTTTAGGTCCCTCCTAGTCATGGGTCCTAGGCCATCATTCCTTCTATCAAGGCCTAGGACCAGCCCTAGAGAGAGAAGAAAAGATATAAAATGTTTATAGAGTCTTCAAATATCATTAGATATTTTAAGGTTGAAGAAATATTTGCAAATGAGTATATTTTTGTAATTATAAGAAAAATATAGACTCAATGCATTAATTTGTATTTATATACTCTTAATTTAATGTGAAATATATTAAAAGACACTCATTCATTCCTCACACAAGTAAATATATTTATTAGGTTATTAATAATTTAAGTCACACTTATAGGTGAAAAAAATACTTAAATTACGAATAATATCATTAATTAAAACTATCACTTTTTTTATTGAATTTCATGAATATTTCTGAAATAAATTTTAAATTTATGATGTTATTAATTAAAATTAACTAATTTAATTATTTTTGTTGTTGATGTGTTAATTATTTATTCCACTTGTATAAGATTAAAGGTAGTATGATTGTGGAGTTAAAGTTGACATCTCTGGTGCTCCATTCTTGTGATGTGTTTGAAAATCCTAGTAGCATTTTTTTTTCCTTCAAATTATTGTGGTCAACTTAGAAATTGTATGTGTGTTGAAAACATTATTTTGAGATTTGCCAAAATTTAATTTCTCGAATTGCCACGACTTGATGTTTGAAGTTGCTTTGAATTATACAAGGAAATTAAATAAGATTTCAAGGAAGAATCAATTAAAATTTGAATCAAGGACCTGGAATCCAATTAAGTCTAAAGGGATAAAAACTGATTCAGTGTCAAGAAAAGAAAATTTTTAAAAAAGGTTCAAAATCTTATTTGATCTTTGAGTGACAACTCGACGTGTGTTTGTATAATATCTCTTAACCGTTAGAGATCGACGATCTATAAATATGATTATTGTAATTCATTTTTTTTGTTAAAACACATTACAAAAATATTTTCTCCGTCATAAAATAAGTACTAACTTAAATTATTTTAACAATAATAACAAAAATTATTAAATAAGTGAATGATTATAATAATTTTATAAAATTAAACTTAATATTAATATTACATCGAAAAACTAAAATGACATTAGCTTATTAGTGATATTAGTGGAAAAAATTAATATTGTATTAAAGAGTTTACTTTTTCAATATTATAATAATTGTGGTATAGGAAAAAAATAAATTCTAAAATAATTATCATTTTAATTTTTTAATATAATATTAATTACTTTTTTTACTTGTATTCTTTATAATATTAATGATAATTAAAAAAAGTAAAAATAAATTAATGATTATAAGATGAATTTATAAAATTATTATTTTTCTCATTTATTTATTAATTTTTTTGTTTTTTTGTTTTGACAATTATAATAACAGAAGAGTACAAATTGAAGAGGAAATAACATTAATCGAATTATACACAAGATCTCCTGAGATTTTTATTATTATAGTAATCAATTTGCATGTAAATCAAAGTATATATACCTCAGTCCAGACTTCACAATGCTTAGTTACAAAACTACTCTTTTTCTGGAAAGAGCAGAATATGACAGCAAATGCCTCTTAGACTTAGTTTTCTCTTGCGGTTTGGTCCAATGATGATGAATCTGACACGTTACGAAGTTAAACGACCCAGGGTGCGAACAAGACCTAGGAATCAAAAAGAACGCCATGCACTCCCTCACCGATCTCTGATCCGAAAGCCCTAAAATGCAGTTCGATCTTCCTCACATGAAGAAGACCCCTTTGAATCAGCATCTTGCACAATGGTCCCACTTTGGTAAAATAATTATAAGACAACAAAAAATTCGCCAAATTCTCCAACGCACACACCACTTCAGGAACCTGTCCGTACAAGAAGTTCCTAGCTAGGTTAAGCTGCTCCACTTTCTTCAAGCACCCAAATGACCATGGAATTGGACCAGTTAAGAGGTTCCCACCAACATCAAATAATGTGAGGTTTTTCAAGAAACCAATTTCATAAGGGAGACGACCTATTAAAAAAATGTAAGGTGTTCCGGTTAAGATGAACGGAACATGTCCAACAAGAGTTGTTGGATAATTGATATAGGATCAGGCTCCCTCTATCTGAGGATGCTTATGGTGGTGAAACACCCCAGAGAAGGTGATCAGAGTACTCAAATGAGGATACAACGCAGTGGGCGTGTGGTGTGTGCTCTGTGTGAATGGAAAAGAGAGAGTCAGAATGTGTGTGTACCTTTCTTCATGGATGATACTCCTATTTATAGGATGATGAACATTGACCTGGATACCAGTGGGCTGGTGGTTAAGGCCTGTGATCTTTAGCCGAGATCCTCGACTAACCGAACAGAGGTGGTTGTGATACTGTTGTAACCTCCATTATCTTTAACGGTTAAGATATTGTGCTGTTAAGTGATTGGGAATAACTAACCTGGCCTTAGTGGACCTCTCTTTTAATTGGGCCTATCCGTAACAGATGCCCCCAGCCCGGTTATCGAGCATTCTAGATGACCGGGATGTACTGCTGAATAGGCCCATTCTTTTAATTTCATTCCGAGATATCTAGGCCGGTCTTCGTTCAATTTATCAATTCCATGCCGAGATGACTAGCTCGGTCTAGAATGTTCGTCTAGGGCAGAGTTCTCAGCTATTGCCGAGCCATCCCTTGTCACTTTTCCAGTGATAACTGATTGGTTGCAACCCTTGGGAAATGAAGTGTTTTTGTCTTTGGGAATGATACACATCCCGATCATTTAATGCTCTGTCCTCTCTTTGCACGCTTTAATCATTTCCTTTCTAGTGATATGACGCTTTTGCCCTGTGTCCTTTCACATCCGCCCGTTACCTACGCCAAACGTTTCGTATTTGGCGGTTATTTTCTTTTTTGGCCTTATATGCATTTTCTCCTTCTGTCTCTTCTTTGTGCCTCCTTCCATTCCCTCGCATTTTCAACCCTTGTGTTCCTACTTTATGCTTGTGCTTTTGTCTTCGACTCCATCCCTGCTACTCATTTCTTTACTCTTCCTCCTTCATTCCAGGTATTTTGTACTTTCCCTTTCACATTTGTTTTGCATTACGCCTGTTGTGATTTACTTTGTTTTTCCTCTAATACTTCTGATTTATAGGTTCTTGAATCATTCCTGTCTTTCATCTACTTTTTATTTTCTTCTTTGATTTGCTTTCGATCCTCTTCTTTCCACATTTTCCCTATTACAGACACCAATATCTTTGTTTCGCTTTAGGGTTTCTCTCTTCCTTTTTCCTTTAAACTTTATTGATTTCTGGAGATGAAGCTTACTCCTGAGGAGGAAGCGCATATTCGCAAGACTGTCCCCCCAAAATCTGCATTCTGGTTTTGGGGTATTCCTCTTTCTGATGAAGAAAAGAAAAAAGATCTGTTAAGGGTTGCTTCTGAGGGTTTAGGGTCTTCGAGAAAGTTCCGTCCTAAACCTCCTTCCACTCGTAGGGGTATTCATATAAGTACAGATTATAGTAGGATGAGTCCATCGAAAATTTTGGCCGAACAGGCCCTTGAACGAGCGTCCCCCATTAGGGCTGCTAGGACTAGAAAGCCTTCTGAGAATCCCCCCTCTTCTAGGATTATAAGGTCTTCTAGAAATCTGCTTAAAAATCCTTCATGTTCATCTCAGCGAATAGTACAAGTTCTTGTATCATGGGCCGGGGTCCTTTAGAAACCGGCTTTGAGGTTCATTTCGAACCTTGTTCAAAATGTATGGATGAAGTCCATTATTGTGCCCAGATTGGACAATATGAGTGAACCACTGAGATTATCGAGTCATGTCGTCACAATCCGGTTCACGTTCGAAGAACCATTTCTATGGGGGCCGGGGTCTCGCACTCATTCTTTTCGGATGCCGAGACCAGGACGCCGACTTCCTTTTGCACTAGCTCGGCAATAGGCATTTCTCCGAAACTTCATCTCTCAACTACATCTCCAGGTATTCATCACTAATTTCTTCTTTTTATCTTGTCGTAGGTTTTTTATGGACACTCCGTCGGTGGAAATGATTGACGAATCTCAGTCAGCCGGATCCCAGTCCAAGTGTCGTTCCCCCTTCTAACTTCCAAATTTCCTTGGGCTACTCACGAGGTACTTCGTACCTCTTCTGTTTTGAGCCCGGGAAGCATCGCAGCACTCCCTCTTGGCAATCAAGACGGGTTCTTAATCCGTGCCCCTGACCCGGATGAGCCCATCTGCTCGTGTGCCGGGGAAGATGAACCCAACTATTTTTTCTTTTGTAAGGACGTGGTCACACGTCTAGGGATTCGATTTCCCTTGTCGGATTTCGAAATACAGCTTCTAAACCATCTTCACTTAGCCCCTTTTCAATTACATCCAAATAGCTGGGCTTTTGTGAAATCTTTCGAGGATTTGTGCATGGAATTAGGTATTCCTTGCACCGTCCCTCTTTTCTTTTACTTCTTTAATCTGCACACGGCCATACTGGCCGGGAACCTTCAACTCAGAAGGGGTGGACTTCTCTCCGAAGCTGCTCTGGTCGCCATCTTTTCTCTATTTTCACTGAATCCTTCAAAAACTTCAAAAATAATTTCTTCAAAGTTGTAGCCGAACCCGACAAACAACCGTTCTTCCTCCGGGGTCCAGAATCACCCGGTGTTGAGTGGAAGTTCCCGCTCTATTGGACCCAGGATCATCACACCTATACCCCTGCCTCCTACCAGTTTGATGAGTCCGACCTCTCAGACATAGAGGCGTCGGCGCTCATTCAAATTAACTTGCACCGGGAAGCTCAAGGTTTATTGCATGTTTTAAAGTTGTATTGTATTTTACCTTTTTCGGCATTTGTCTTGACTATTTGTTTTGCAGCTGCCGAGATGGAAGCCCCGACTGCTGACTTACATTGCCCAGGGAAGAAAGCTGCTGGTGGCCGATGTCTTCACTACTGTCAAAGAAACGTCGGGTGGCTATTGTTGACACCAGTAGCCCCCAAGAAGCAGCTCCTACTGATCCAGTTTCTGTAGCCGAGATTGCGGACTGGGGTGACCATGCTGACCCTGCCCCTAGTACCACGGAAAACTTGATGGCAGACCCTTCCGCCATCGTCATTACCACTACAAGTGCTTCATCATTGACGCCGGGGTGCCTTTGGGAAAAAGGAGTCGAAGACCTTTTCCCGTTTACCAAGGCCCCCAGGCGTTTCTTGGATTCAAATCCCTTTTCCGACGATGATATCCGGGAGCTCGACCAACTTCATTTGCAAGCGTTTAGATGTGCTTCTTTGGTGCCGAGTTTGGTATCAATGAAGTCTCGGCATATCAAGCTTAAGGACGAAAATATAAAGCTAAGGGAAGAGCTTGTTATTTCCCGCGAGGAGTTAGCTACCGCGAATGAAGGTCTCGCCTCTGTTCGCGATGAACTCCAAGTGGTGAAGAAAGATGCCGACTTCTTCAAGACTTCTTATGATGCTATTGCAGCTGATGCGAACAAGGCCTGGGATGAGGCTACTACTTTGGCTAAGGACCTTGCCCATTTGAGGGTTTTATACGAACAATCTCAAAAGGAGGCCGAAGAAGCTAAGTCCCAAATCGGCCTGATTAGTAAAGAAATGGCCGAGCTCTAAGAAGTATTGGGGTTAGTGGCGGAGGAGGCCTTTTCGAATGCATTGGATCAAGTCCAATGTTTAAACCCGGGGGTAATCTTAAACTTGCAAGGGACTCACTGTCGAGCATATGTTGAAGATGGCGTGTTGGTCCCCTATGTTCCTCCCGAGATCGATGCCCCGGTTGAAGACTCCGAGGTTGCCACCGCCGGTGAAAGAGAGGTGCCAATTTGAACACTTTTTCCCGGGTCGATTCCTGGATTTATTCGTATGACGTACATTTAACAATTGCATTCGTACTTATATATTTCTGTTGACGTGAATGTGCATGCTTGTTTGGCTCCAATAGCCAAGTATCATATTGCTTGAATGAGATTAAATATCGGATTTTGAGTCCCGGTTTCATAAAACTAGCTTCCAATCCTATCAACAATCAATGCTATACAAACATTAATCAATGAATGCGATTCTTTCGGAATGGTAAAATGACTCATCCACGAATAAATGGTTATGTCAGCTTGATCAGGGTCGAATTAACACATTCAACAGTTGATAGGCTAATATAATTTGTGCACAATATATATAACTTCCTTGTGATAAGGATTTTTATTCATATTCTTCGAAGATAATTACATAAGTTCATGATCTCAATGATAGATTTACACGGGTACTATATTCCCGACTTACAAAATCAATTAATGAGAAACACATGAATAAAAATTTCACATATTATTTCATGATCTCCATGAAAGACTTACGTGGGTATAAATATATTAGATCCCGGCTTATAAAATCAATTAGGGAGAAACACATGAATGAGAATTTCAAATATTAATCCATGATTTCCATGAAAGATCTATGCGGGTTGGCATATCGGATCCCGACTTATAAAATCAATTAAGGAAAAACATATGGATGATTATTGTAGCTAGGAATTTTTAACTATAATATATTTTGAGCTTGTCAGCGTTCCAAGTGTGCTTCTCGTCCTTTCCGTCAAGGGTCTCTAACATGTATGCCCCTTGCCCGAGGTTCTGCTTGACTCGGTATGGTCCTTCCCAGTTGGATGCTAGCTTTCCATCCCGGGCATTCTTATTTCCAATATCAGCTCGGCGTAACACGAGGTCGCCTTTGTCAAAAGACCTCAGCCTTACTTTTCTATCAAATTTGCGAGCCATTATACGCTTCATGTGGAGATCTCAGTGATGTGCCATAGTCCGAACTTCTTCTATCAGGTCTAGCTCGGCGGCTAATGCTACATTATTATCCTCCTCTCCTATTTTTGACATATGTTGCCTTCTCCATGATGGTTGGCCGACCTCCATGGGTATCATTGCTTCGCAGCCATACGTCATTCTGAATGGAGTCTCTTGAGTGGCTGTTTGGCTGTGGTTCTATGTGCCCATAAAACATAATACAGCTGCTCGACCCAGTTTGGGCCAGCTTCATGCATTCATTTTTTCAACCCATCCAGAATGATTTTGTTTGCCGCTTCTGCCTGGCCGTTGGATTGCGGATGCTCCACCGACGAGAAGTGATGTTTAATATGGAACCCGACCATCATTTCTTGAAACTTCTTATCCATGAATTGTGTCCCGTTATCTGTGACGACTTCTCCCGGAATCCCAAATCTTGCCATTATGTTGCGCTCAAAGAACTTTTGAACTCGGGCCGAGGTGATGGTGGCTAAGGGCTCGGCCTCGATCCATTTTGTAAAGTAGTCGACGACTACTATTAACCATTTCATTTGACCTTCCGTTGCTTTAAATGGTCCTAAAAGGTCCATTCCCCATTTAAAAAGGGCCACGGTGCCGTGATTGACGTTAACTCGGCTGGTGGAGACCACAATATCTTTGTGTGCTTCTGGCAACTATCACATTTCATGACATGGTCTGCTGCATCTGCCTTCATCGTCGGCTAGAAGTATCCGGCGCGAAGAGCTTTCAATGCTAAAGATCTTGCACCCATATGCTGACCGTTAATGCCTTCATGTATTTTGGTAAGCACGTACTTGGCTTGGTCCGGGTTCAAACATAATAACATTGGAGTATGGAGACCTCTTCAGTATAATTCGCCATCCACTATTGCATACATGGCAGCATCTCGAATTAGCTTTTTCGCTTCTATTCCATCATCCGGTATTATCCCCTGTTCTAAGTAACTGATGATAGGCTTCCTCCAATCCTCGGTTGCCGAGATTACCATGACGCAAGCGGGTTGGGCGACCTCTTGTTGAATAACCGTTCGGTGGTTGCCCGTACCTTTCGTGCTTGCCAGCTTTGACAATATGTTGACTCGAGAATTTTCTTCTTTCGGGATATGGGCGATTATTACTTCATCAAATTCTGCTATAATTTCCTTCACTTTAACCAGATATTTAGCTAACAAAGGCCCCTTAGTTTGGTATCTTCCTTCAATCTGTGCTGAAACGAGCTGTGAGTCGGTGAAAACGTTGACTCTCAACGCTCCCTGTTCTCTGATTTGCTTCAGCCCGGCGATAAGTGCTTTGTATTCTGCTTGATTATTAGACGTTGGAAAGTTAAGCTGTAAAGAATGTTCAAGTGACACCCCCTCTGGATTTTCAATGATGACTTCGGCTCCGCTCCCCTTGGAATTGGATGAACCGTCAACATATAACTTCCACACTAGATTGTTTTCCTGATCTGAAGATGCCGGGGTGAGCTCTACTACGAAGTTGGCCAAAGCTTGAGACTTAATGGCATGCCGGGCTTCGTATTTAATATCAAATTTAGACAATTGGATAGCCCAATTCATCATTCTTTCCGCTAAATCCGGCTTGTGTAATACTTGCCGGATAGGCTGATTTGTTCTGACAATAATGGTATGGCTTTGGAAGTATGGATAGAGCCTTTTAATTGTTGTTAGTAGAGCGAAAGCTACTTTTTCTAGGTTCTGGTATCGTAATTCCGAGTTCTTGAGAGCTCGGCTCACAAAATAAACTGGCGACTGAGAATTGCCCACTTCTCTGACTAATACTGCACTTATAGCTTCTTCCCCAATTGAGAGATATAAGATCGGTGTTTCTCCGGGATCTGGTTTTGAAAGCACCAGAGGCGAGGCCAAACATTTTTTAATCTCCTGAAAGGCCTCCTCGCATGCCGGGTTCCATCCAACTGTAGCCTCCTTTTTCAACAACTTGAAGAAAGGAAGCCCTTTTTCTGCGGATTTTGGGAGAAACCGTGTTAGGGCAGCCATTCTTCCCGTCAGCTGTTGAACTTCTCGCTTGTTGGATGGGAACTGCATGTCCAAGACAGCCTTGCATTTATCTGGGTTTGCTTCTATTCCCCGATGAGTAAGCATGAATCCTAAAAACTTCCTGGCCTTTACTCCAAAGGCACACTTCAGTGGATTCAAGCGTATATTACGCTGCCTCAGTTTGTGGAAAGTCTCTTCAAGATCTCAGATATGATCTCCAATCGCAGCCATTTTGGTTATCATATCGTCGATGTATACTTCAATGTTGCATCCAAGCTGATTGGCGAAAACTTTATTCATCATTCATTGATAAGTGGCCCCGACATTTTTCAAGTTGAACGACATTACGTTGTAGCAGTAATTTGCTTCAACACCCCGGAATGCCGTCTTTTATTGATCATCCGGGTACATGGGGATATGATTATATCCAGAAAAAGCGTCCATGAATGATAGCAGTTGGAAACCGGCGGAGTTATCAACGAGCTGGTCGATACTCGACATTGGGTATGAGTCCTTGGGGCAGACTTTGTTTAAATCTGTGTAATCAACACAAACTCGCCATTTCCCATTTGACTTTTTCACCATTACCACGTTAGAGAGCCACGTTGTGTATTGTATTTCTCTTATGAATCCGGCCTCCAATAACTCCTTGATATGCTTCTCCAAAGCCTGCTTTCTTTCTGGGCCGAGGTTCCTATTCTTCTGCGATACTGGTTTGGAACTGGGGTACATAGCCAGTTTGTGGCAGCAGAAAGTAGGCTTTATTCCGGGGATCTCAGACGCTTTTCAAGCAAATACGTCTTGGTTCTCTCGGAGGCATTTGATCAGTTTGCCTTTGGTTTTTGGGTCATTCTGCTTGCCTATCTTTGTAACTTGTTTCGGGAAACTTCCAATCTAGACATCTTCAAGCTCATATATCGGTTCTGGTCTCCATTCTTCAACATATCTAGCTCCACTAGGTTCACCGGCTTCCGAGATGAACATTTCTCGGTCTTCTGTTCAACCCGGTCTCCTTGCCTTATCCGAGGTGGTGAGGAGGAGCCACCTTCGCTGTCTCTCACTGCATTGTAATAACATTGCCTGGATTCCTTTTGATCTCCGCATATGGTGATTACTTTGTCGTTGCTTCCAATCATCTTCATCTTCTGATGCTTGGTGGACATTAATATGTCCTACTTGTGAAGAGTCGGTTTGCCCAGGATGATATTGTATGGTGAAGAGAACTCGGTGACAGTGAATGTGACTCTTTCTGATTTGAAGCCCTCCCTAGTTCCCAGTGTGAGTCGAAGGTCAATAGAGCCCTTGAGGCCGGTGCTTCCACCGTTAAAACCTATCAACATGGTTTTGCAAGGTTTCAGGTCTTCCTCGTCCAAGTTCATCTTCCGAAATGCACTCCAAGAAATGATATCGGCTAAGCTACCATTATCAACAAATATCCTTTTAACTCGGCAATTAGCCACTGTCCCCGTTATTACAAGGCCATCTTCATGGCCGGGTACCACCCTCCTCATATCTTCTTCAGTGAAATAAATCGGATGGGGTGTGGTTTCCTTCTTCCTGTTCTCCTTGAACTTCGGTTGATCTCTCACCGACATAACCTCCTTGAGATACTTTCTTCGTTGCTTAGCGGTGTCACCTCCTCCTCCAATTGCTCCTGAAATCACGTTACATTCAAATTCGGGTTCCGGGAAATCATCATCCTTCTTGTTCTTCTTTTCATCCCGGCCTTTATGTTCGTGTTGAAAGCCTTTTCGCTTGCCTTGTTGCCCCTGGGTCTTGATAACATATTGTCGCAATTTGCCTTCACGGATGAATTTCTCTATTGCATCGTGAAGATCCCAGCACTGATCAGTCGTGTGACCCGGTCCGTTGTGGAATTCGCAAAATCGGGAATAATCTAGTCCCTCCTTTTTGAAAACTGGACGAGGTCGATCAACCTTTTTCATATCTGTCAAGGCAACTTCTCTCCATATCTAAGCCCGGGAAGTGTTCAACGGAACGTATTTGTTGTACTTTGTTTCATAGTTCCTTGGCCTGAAACCAGGGTCAGAAACATTTCCCTGGTGTCGATCGACATTGATATTCGCAAGATGTCGGCTGGGATGCGTATTTCCCTAATGGCGATTCCTTGGTGGGGACGGCTTTCTTCTAGGTTCCTTGGGAGCCGAGTTGGAAAAATCCATCTGCTCCAACTCCAAGTACTTTTTTGACCGCATTATGAATTCTACAAGGGATTTGACAGGATCTTTGTAGATTGATTTGGCTAAACGGGATGAGCCATTGAGTCCGGCTGATATGAGATGTACGTGTACCCTTTCCTCCAGACCTTGGACTTGCAGGGCGACCTCCTTGAAGCGATCCAAGTAGCTTTGTAGAGTTTCTCCGGGTTGTTGGCGTATCTTTCCCAGAGCGAATTCGGACTTAGGCTGTTTTTTATTGGTCGCAAAATTCAACAAGAATCTTTGTCCGAAATCTTCAAAATTTCGAATGGACCGGGGTGGCAGAGTATGAAACCATGTTTGCGCAGCTCCGGTCAAGGTGGTGACAAAAATTCTCGAAATTATTGGTTCGTCAATACCTTGATTACACCTCTGCATGTTGAATTCCATCAATGTGTACCTGAGGATCCTGGGTCCCATCGTATTTTGATAGGAATGATCCATCAAAATCTTCTATGAACTGAGCATCTACTATTTCGTCCACGAATGGGCTATTATTCTGCTAACCGCGACGGTACTTTCTTAGGTAAGAACCATCTTCTCTCCTGGGCCGGGGTAAGACCTCGACGGCATTATGATCTATGACCTCGGTTGGGGAGGTGCGAGGTCCTTGGTTATTACGTGTCTGAGGGTGAGATAACCCCCTGGTTCGGAGACTGAGGTTATCGGGCAGCGCCTTCCTGTGATGGGCTGATGTTGTCCGTGATCCTCTCCTTGTGCCGGATTCTCCATGTTTCTAATCCGCTGCTCTATGTGTTGGATACGGTGGTTTTCATCGTGCCTCCGTTTGGCAATGCGCTCGTCCAGTTGCGTAAGCAGATTCTGGACGTCTTCCTGTCGTTGAAGCTCATATCGTTTCTGTAGATTCTCAATCCAGGATAAAATTGAGTCCAGAGCAGTATGAATAAAATGTTTGGTTGCCGCTGGTTCTGCCACGCCAGCTGGTGGTGGGTTGTTAGGCAGATGCGATGCTGGCAAGGCTGGAGATGAAGCGGTATCTGAGACAGCGTCTTCTACCACTACGTTCTCATGAATCATATTTCTGGGTGGTTCGTCTCGTTCTTCAATTTGGTGGCTTCTCGTATTTACCATTGTGGTTTATGGGAATCAAAATTTATCATCCCCACAGACGGCGCCAATGTTCCGGTTAAGATGAACGAAACATGTCCAACAAGAGTTGTTGGATAATTGATATAGGATCAGACTCTCTCTCTCTGAGGATGCTTATGGTGGTGAAACACCTCAGGGAAGGTGATCAGAGTACTCAAATGAGGACACAACGCAGTGGGCGTGTGGTGTGTGCTCTATGTGAATGGAAAAGAGAGAGTCAGAATGTGTGTGTACCTTTCTTCATGGATGATACTCCTATTTATAGGATGATGAACACTGACCTGGATACCAGTGGGCTGGTGGTTAAGGCCTGTGATCTTTAGCCGAGATCCTCGACTAACCGAACAGAGGTGGTTGTGATATTGTTGTAACCTCTATTATCTTTAACGGTTAAGATATTGTGCTGTTAAGTGATTGAGAATAACTGACCTGGCTTTAGTGGGCCTGTCTTCTAATTGGGCCTATCCGTAACATAAGGAATTATAAAGTTGACTTGGTGATGAAGGAGAAAGGAAGATGTGGTGGGTTTAAATCCTTCATATCTTAACTAACAAAAAACTAACAACTAAAATTTATTGATTAAAAAATAAATAAAAAAACGCACCTGTTAAAAGGTTGTTCAATAGTAACACTTCGATCAACGTGGACGAGGCTTTGCCAATGCTATGTGGAATGGGGCTGGTGAATTTGTTGTTGGCTAATGTTAGATAAACAACTGGGGTGTTGCCTAGGTTGTTGGGAAGTGTCAGCATGAAATTGTTGTCGTTGAGGAAAAGAACATCTAACGTTTGCATGAAAATTTGTGGGGGCAATGTGCCGGTGAAGGAGTTGAACCTAATGTCCAAGAAGGATAGGGTCGATGAAGCCATCACTACTACAAAATAGGCCTACGATGACGGTTATTTAACCCCTACGATGACGGTTGTTTAGGTGTCATTGTTATGCGTGTCATTGAAAATGGACCATCTTCGATGACGGTTCTAAAAAACCGTCATTGTCTATATTTTTTTTTAAAAAAAAAAAACAAACGAAGATGATTATTTACAAAAAACCGTCATCGTATGTCCGGATACGATGACGGTTTTTCCTTAATAATTGTCATCATTTGTGTTTAATTTAAAAAAAAAATAAAATTGAAATAAAAAGCAAACAAAGACGGTTAATAGGAAACAACCGTCTTCGTATGTTGACATACGATGACGGCTTTTCCTTAATAACCGTCATCATTTGTGTTTAATTTAAAAAAAAAAAATTGAAATAAAAAGCAAACAAAGACGGTTATTAGGAAACAACCGTCTTCGTATGTTGACATATGATGACGGTTTTTCCTTAATAACCGTCATAGTTTCTTTTTGAAAAAATAAAAAAATAAGAGAAATATTTACCTCAATTTTTGGGCTCTGTTAACAGAACACAACAATTTACGAAGTTTATGAAAATCTGAACATATAGACACAGGCCATAAAAAATTTAAATGACACTTCTTCCTTAGCATATTGGCCTATAGATCACAAAAATCATCTTAATTTTTCTAAGCCACATCATAAATATAGGGCTAATCTAATCTTGAATCATGTAAAATTATAAAGGGTTTGGATTTGGAGGATTATTTTTTCATGCAAACTGTATCAACATAGAACTTATTTGATAGATTGTCTATTTTCAAGTGAAGGTTCTTTTAGGAATAATGTACTTGATTTTATACCTAGAAGGACAAAGTGCAGAATGGAATTTAAATAAAGACTTACTTTTTCTCTGCTTTGGATTTTTCACTTTCTTCCCCTTTTCTCTTTCTCTATTTCTGCAAGAGCAATGTCTGTACACCATAAAATTGCACCAATCATTTGTTAAGGAAGATATATGCTATCCAAAAAAAAAATTAATTGGAGAACCATCATCTCTAGAAAGCAATTATAATAAAATTGACTCCGTTAATTTCTTCCTCCCAAGCCATAACAGTACCAAAAAAGGAGCATTTTAGCAGGTAGAAGAAATATAAGGACACAGATATACCAAGTGGGTGATCAAGCTTATCATTTTGGCAACCTGAAAAAAAATGGCATACACCCATACGGAAGAAAATTACCAGCCCAAATTATGAATCCCCCAGCCTATTCAATCCTTTGACGTTCATCAGATCTATTAGGTTTGTGATCAATAGACAAAGGAACAGCTACATTAAAACAAAAATTCATATCAGTGAAAAGTAGAAAAAAAAAGACAGGAATAGGAATTTATATCACTTCTTGAGCCCGTTTTGCCTATCAAACTACTATAAGCAATTCACAATGAAATTCTACAAAAAAACATAACACTGAAAACTTAGTAAAATTGAAGTGACCAAAACCATAATGTACTATAGTGCGTATTCCCTCCATTCACCACCATATTAAAAATATGCAGATTAGTCTCCCAAGCTCAGTTGGAACAACACCAAAAAATTGGTTAGCTTCAAGCATCCTAATTGGAATTTTGATAAGAAAAATGCAGCGGTCTTAGTAAGGATGACAAATGACATACTACCACAGCTGGCCTTGTTTAAGTTGCTCATACACAAATCGGAGAAAAGGTAGCTTGGCCAGTTGAGGTGGGAGTATGCCTGGTAGACTAAGGCGCTTGAGAGTCCTAAAACATAGACACATTGAAGTCATGAGTTTTAATTAACAGAAATGCATAAATAACGATTTCATAGCCCTTGCAGCTGTTGCCGCAACACATATAATAAATCCAAACAGATGGAACAAGCCGTACCCGTCGCATGTCTACATTGACTGCAACTTCTAGCAGTGCAATTCTTATTCTCTGCATCATAAGAGCTTTATTAAGATGGCTTTACAACAAGGTTTACATAACACTAGCCCAACAACAATTTCAAGAATAAAAGTGATTAGTGAAAAGTTTAATCAAAGACCTTATAAAAAAATAAACACAACATCAGCAACCAACAATTTCGAATATTTCACTACATCCTACCATAATCATGTTTTAACCAAAGAAAAAACTATAAGTATTCAAATTGGAGATTATTGAAAGGAAAATAAAATATCAGTTTCTCTCAACACTAACCTATTCAAAAAGCCGCTAATTCCAACCTAAATTTAGCAACACAGGATCACATGCTTTGAACCATAAATCAAACACGCACACAAAAACGACTCAACAGTCTAATATTTTCAATTTTAACCAAGTAATTTCAAATTTCCAACTTCCCTCACTTCAAAAATACTGTTATGTAAAGATTCCACTATTTCTAACCTAAAATTCGCGGAAGCACATGTATTGAACCATAGATCAAACACGCATGCAAAAACAATTTGATAGTTCAATATTTTAAATTTTAAACAAGTAATTTCAAAAATCAACTTCCTTAGCTTAAAAAAAATCACCGCTCAACACTCAGTCATGGTCATTCAGTCCTCACCTGAAACACATCAAAACAAGCCATAAGCCACAAGCCACAATCACAAACAAAACACAAAAATCCAAGAATCCAAAAGGGTACCCCTCTGAAGAAAAAACAAAACTGAACTGATCCAGTGGTGGAAGGTTGGCGTTGAGGCGCCGCCACAGCACAACGGATTATTCTCCTTGGCACCGCTTTGAAGCATCGCTGAGAAGTGAAAGCAGAGAGAGAGACATCATTCTGAGAGAGAAAGAAATGGGTGAGTTGGGTGCAAAGTTAACACCTTTGGGCAAAAAGGGTGCAAAAAAATAAAGCTTTTGGAAGAATGAGATTGATGAAAGGGGCTACCTTGGTGCGGAGGAAGGAAGTAAATGATGGAGAGAGAAGAGAGGAAGCCATTGAATATGTGATGAACGTTCAACAATGGCGGCATGGGAGGCAACAAGAAAGAGAGAAAGAGAAAAAGAGAGAGGGAGTATGGAAGAGCTAGGGCACGCGTTTTTTGAATAAAAGGGAACCTCCAAAACGACAGTGTTAAAAGGAAAATGAAGGCTGCATAAAAAAAATTGAATATTAAAATGGACGAAAATGATGACGGTTGTTAAATAACCGTCTTCGTTTTGACCTTTCGATGACGGTTTCTGGAAACCCGTCATTGTAAACATCCACTTAATTACCTTAATGCCACCGCGCCACATATGAAGACGGTTATGGAACAACCGTCATTGATGCTGTGTCGCAAAAAACACTATTTCTAGTAGTGCATCTAGGGTTGGAGCGGTGAGCTGAAAGCCATTGAAGTCGATCGAGGCGATGGTTGTGGCGGTGAGGTTGCCCGGTGGGTTGTCACAATAGAAGCCTGTGTAGTTGCATATGTTTGGGCCAACCCATGTTGATGTTACTCCAAGAGGGTCTGAGGTTATTGTGTTCTTGAAGGTTTGGATGATTGGGAAGACCTGTGCGAGCCTGTGGTCTATGAAGATTAAAATGTTGGGGACCAGTGGGGTTGGATCGGGTGGTGGTGATGGAGTTTCAAGGATTTGGGATTCTACTAAGAGAAGGTGAAGAAAGAATAGGGTGAGGAGTTTTGAAAGTGTTAATATATAATCCTAGAACTTATTCATAATGTGACATGTTTGTATTGACGTTCAACCGCATCCAACCTCCGTTTTCAAAAGTATCTCCTTTGTAACTTATGCGGTAAAGACACATTGGAATTCACGCCACCGCAATTACAACGTTAATGGCCATGAGAAAGGTACCGATGATGGGAGGGTGGAAAACTGTCTTGAGGGAAGAGATCGATGAGGCCTGTATCACTGAAGTCAATCAAAGTCATTCTTGGACTTTGGTGATCACTCATGTGACTTCAATGGTTATTATCTTATCTTCCATATACCATTTTGTTTTTCATACCTCAGCAAGTGTAGAAATGGTTTCTTTTCATTCATATATTCAACCAAAATATGAAATAAGAGTATCTGCACTGCACTCTGCAGTCTTATTTTTATTCTTTTAACTGCTTGAATGACTTTGTTAACAACCTTTACTATTAACTCTCTCTTTATTGTGATCCAATAACCTTTTATTGGTAATAACTTACACTTCACATTAGTATAGAATTGGGTATGATGAATCTTACTTTACAATTTTTTTTCATATTATCGGTACTCAATGATTGATTGCACTATGACTTAAAACACTTGCAAGATCTATGTATCTAGCTAACTGAATTTACTCACATTTATTAGAAAGAATAACTATTATTGTTGGAAGTTTTAAAAGGATGAGAAATTATCTTAAATTTTATGATATTAATTGGATACCTGATTCGAGATTATTTGTTTCCTTACTTTGTTTGACTACTAATGAAATTGGTCAACTTAATTAGTAAGTTATTTTGGCCATGTTAGGAGCCTTTCACTAAGTTAATTGGCCAAATTTGTTGTATTATTTGTCGAAGTTCGTGAAGACCAATTTCTCTTTTCTACTTAATAAGCTTATTTCACTTTTTTTAATCTTTTTTCATATAAGGTAAGATTTTATAATTTTTTTACCCCTCTTCTTCCACTTGTAAGGTAAGATTTTATTATTATTTTTTCATTTTTTTATATATAAAATAGGATTTTCTCTTTTATTTTTTCAGCTTAATTGTAAATTTTACAATCCAATTTTCACTATTTCACAAATTTTGTTACCTAAGTTTTTTTTCGTGAATTTTACAACCCAATTTTTAATCATTTTATGAATTTTACTAATAAAGGTTTTCCCCTCAAATTTTAAGTTTCAATTTTTACCTATTTTACCGTCACATTGATAACAAAATGACATCGTAACATGATGTTTTTATTATTATTTTAGGTTAATATATATTTTTTTGGATATTTTCATATTATACTATTCATGTTGACCATTATACTATTTACAATATTTATTTTATTATTCCACCTTATTTCAAGATATTGATATTGTTAGATGATAGATTCATTTTAAAAAAATATTTTTAATATTAATATTAAATTTTATTCAAACAAATTTAATTTTTTTATTTATCTAGATTAATCTTTGTATATAAATATGCTAACATGCATAGAAATTGTATAAAAAGTATAATACATGTAGATGGACATTTTTTTAGTGAAAGTCAGTATAAAAATTTACACCTATATCCCAAGGATGAACAATTAAAAAAAAACCATACCATTTAAATTATTGGAGTGAAATTATACTTTTTAATTTTTTTACGATAAAATTTACATAAATCACTACTACAAAATAGCCTTTCTACGACGGTTCTTTAGCGCTTTCTACGTCGGTTGATGAACCGTCGTAGTTAATGGTGTCATGGAAAAATCACAGTTTTAAAGTCGGTTGGCAACCGTCTTAGAAAAGGACTTTCTACGACGGTTGTTAGCTAAGAACCGTCTTAGAATTCCACTTTCTAAGACGGTTGTTATTTGCCAACCGTCTTAGAATGTGACTTTCTAAGACGGTTGCTACGTAAGAACCGTCTTAGAAAATTCCTTTCTAAGACGGTTATTAGATAACAACCGTCTTAGAACGTCACATTCTGAGACGGTTTTTATTCTGGAACCGTCTTAGAAGGGCACATTCTAAGACAGTTGTTATTTAAGAACCGTCTTAGAATGACATTTTTTAAGACGGTTCTTCCGTAGCAACCGTCTTAGAAAGTCCATGCTAAGACGGTTGTTAGTTATGAACCGTCTTAGAAAGTGGCATTCTAAAACGGTTCTTAGCTAACAACCGTCGTAGAAAGTCCTTTTCTAAGACGGTTCTTACGTAGCAACCGTCTTAGAATGTGCTTTTCTAAGACGGTTCATAACTAACAACCGTCTTAGAATGTGACCTTCTAAGACGGTTTTTTGTTGATAACCGATGTAGTTTCTTCGTTTTTTTTTTTGCATTTATTTTTAATAATTTTTTTACGCGAAAATATTAGTAGCTGCGGTGATATGATTTCATTAATGGACCATACGAAGTATATAAAAAAAACATAAATATCATTTCATTAACAACATTAATGTCAAAGTTTCACAAACAATATACATAAGATTAAATAACACATCTATAATATTTTGTTATGCTAATTACAATGGTTAAAAAAAAGTCTACAAAACACGATATATATTGCCATATCCTGTACAATTTTTTATTGATAGCTTCTGTAAGCACAAACAATATATTTCCAATGCTTTTGAGAAGGGTCATACTCTTGAAGTTTCTTCCACCCGAGCTGTATGTTCACAACTTTCATCTGTTCCATTGCTGTTGGAACTAGAAAGGTAATAAATCTGCAAACCACCAAAAATTATAGCCAATACATATATCAGAATAGGAAGTATCGCAGTTCAATTTCCTAAACCGGACAATCATAGAAATCAAGAAGGAAATATCTTAATTACAAATAAGTGCTATTTAGAAATATACTGCCTCACCTTGACATGTCAACTTTTTGCCATTTTCCAAAATCTAAGCTGGAGAGAACAACAATATGCTTCTTTCCACTACCAGCAAGAAAATCAGCCATGTTTTTTTGCAAACTCAATCATCATACCCTATTCAAGTGATCATGTATTAGTGCAATTTCTTCTAAAAGATTCCAGAATTACTTATGTTAATTCCACCATGGAAGTTAATATAAAACATTTAGCTTGGAACTAACATTAAGGTAAGGTACATAAGTGCAAAAGAATCAAGAAGATTAATATTAACAAGTAGCATGCACAGTAAATTGTAAGTTATTCCAGCCAAATGACTAGTCAAATACCCACAACTCTATGTTACTCACAAATCTAAATTAGGAAGTAATTATACATATCACTCTTTCAAATTACACTAAGAATCAATCACGTATTTGGCATGCATATCCTTTAAAATTCAAGTGTCAATTTCAGATTTCAGAAAAGACTTGTTCATATAAAGCACATCCTTGAATTTTCCCTCTCCATTTTTGAAGGGAGCAGCAAACCAACCATATCCAAAATATGCACAGCCTTGGGAAGTTTCTGATTAGAAGGGCAACTAGCTAAATGTTCAACATAAAAATATACAAAAGCAGTAAAGCAGTACTCTAGCAATATAACTATCCATCTATTAATAAACCAATGACAATCTATTGAAGGTAATAATAACTAGGCAACAACCAGCAGAATTTTTATATTTCACAAACTTATATTTGAGAAGAAAGGGGCCTGAAATTAATGCTCATGCACAGAAAAAATAAAAATAAAAGAGGTAACAGTGTGACACTGAATTCTCAGCTTCTCCATATTTAATACCAAGTACCAACAATTAAGCTTATAACGAACAATCCATACATTGCAAATGACTCAGGCAAGCAGTTTCAAATTAAGAGAACAAAGTAGATGCTGCCTCGGGTGATACCTTAACCACCAACGATCTCTGTTGGATGATAGTGAGAGCATTAGAAGGGGAATCATAAGCTGCAGAGAAGTCATAAGAAAGAGCAGAAAATGAATGGAGCAGAGAATTCCAGATTAAAAACAGAGACAAATGATAAAATGACAAAAAGCAAAGGACCACCTTCAAGAGGAAGAGCAAGGTCTCCTTGAGGAAAGGGTCCATAAGCATCATTGCCAACTGGACAGAAAAATGTTAGGATCATCCAGATACCCAACTCTCTCAGAACCCATTGATGAAATCAAAAGATCTGCAACTAGCTGCCCCACATTGCCAATCGACAGAGCAGGCTGAAAACTGCCAAATTACGATCATGCAACATTCATAGACACACTTAAGCACCAAATTACGATCATTTTAACCATTACCTTAAATCATGTGTTCAAAATTTAATAGTTTCCATACACAGAGGCACACACAATAGCCACACAAATATAACAAAACTACATTGTACTAATTACATACTCACCCTCATACACAGGATGCCAATTAACATACAAGTAAAATGTCAATCCAAAAGATACTCCATGATATCCTGGCTACAATGATTGTTTTTTAAATTCTAACAAACATTCTGCCCATTTTTTCCTTATTCTTGTTATGTCCTCCATCTCTAACGCTGTAGCATCACCAAACCACTACAACAATGAGTATGTCATAGAAAGCAGTCAACAACCAAATACACCAAACTGACTAAATCAGTTTCAATGAACACTACTACTGCAACGGGTTCAATTTAACATACCTTGTTCCATTCACTCTTCAAACCTCCACGAACTATGTTCCACATCCAGTGCATTACGTAATACCCACATTCAAAGCCTCCTTTTTGAACGTTGCTCTATATTTTCCATAGTAACAATCACTTTAATAGGAACAACAGCTTGGTAAATAATGTCATCACATACGTTTATCATTACAAGAATTAAATGCCTAACCTTAGGTTCAATCCAGTGTGGTCCAGCTAAATTACATTTACCATCCACCCCGGCATTCAATGTCTTAAGTGCACTAATGTACCAAAAGTAACATACATTTGGGTTAATGCCTAACCTTTGTCTTGGAAGGATTAATTTGGTTGATAATTTGTTAATGTGATAACTTGAAAACAACTTACTTGTTAATGACAGCTTTGATGTGAATGTCCGGCTTCTTACGCAACGAACAAAACCACACAACTGTATGGGTCGTAGGACATAGAACAAATAGTTGCCAATGGGCCCTGCATTGTTTGCGTCATTAGCAAATACATATACACATACATCATGATATAATTGGTCACTATATGCAGCAAACTTACTGATTCAAATATGCGCCTAGGTACAACTGCCTCTGTGATTCCTTGACCCATGTTTGAATGTATTGTTGGCAGTCACCACGTCTATCCTTTGCATTGTGTATCATTTGGGGCTCAAAAAACCCATACACAGAATCATAACCCAACGATGTACTCGACTGATCCAGAAACCTACATTTAACATTTGACATAACAGTGAAAAAGAAATGCATATATATATATATATTCATATGAGTATACAACGCACTTAATGCCCCTATACTTACATAATCCATAGTTGTAGTATAGAGATGTTCAAATATTTGTCACCTCCAACTATTTCATTAATATCTGAATACGTTATATAGAAGGAAGTTTCTACACTTGCAATCCCAAACCTTAATCCATTCCACGACAACTGTATAGGCCTCTGGTAAACATCGAACAACAGCTTAATCAATTCACCCAATGGATCCACTTCACACACCTTAGTGGACCTTTGTACGGTTTCTTCTAAGTTGTTGGACGAAACCAGTACATCCTAGTAAAGCAAATGAGATTAGGATTATATTAAATTCGAGGTCAATTTAATATGCGTATATTCAATGTAATTATCATAAAACACAAATGTGTACCTTTGGAGGAATTGGTTTGATGAAATTTGTGGGCCAAGCGACAAACGTTTTCAGGGTATCTTTGACATACTTTATCTCTGACGTTGGAAATGGAACTTCCGCGTCGCCGTCAACAATTGTTTCAACAATGACTCTTGAGACGTCATCACCATAATATGTGCTATGAATTGTTGACGGCACGTCCTGAACTTCACCCATCGCAACTAGGATCAACGCCCCACCCCGATGAACGTACAACCCCATAGATTTTCCCCCAGCATTAACATCTTGTTCACCAGATGGACCAGCTGCTGCTTCTGCACAACTTCCCTTTGTGCTAACACGAGCAACTAACTCTTGGAAATTAGCTTCAACCGGCGGTGAATGTTGGATTCCCAGTTGGCTTAACTCAACCTTTACTGCTGCCTTCACTTTTTCATTGACCTTGTCCTCCAATTGTTCATTCAACTTCTCTAAAATTTTTATATATTTGTCCTCTACTTCTCTCGTGCATTCTTCCTTGATATTTTTTATGATTCCAGCCAACTGGTCCGGGTTGATGGATCCAGATGAAGTACTTGATGCACGTGATGCGCGTCCGAAGTATTGGCCAATGGTCACACCTGTCCCGGCTGCCCGAACCCTACCAGGGTGCTCTGGTCGCCCAATGGCAGCATTTAAAATGTCCAGTTGACCTTGCGGAACAAAGTTGCCTTGTGTCATCTGTTCCTCTAAAGAATCCTGCCAACATGAAGTTGGAAAAACATCATTTAAGGCACTACAATTGTATCATGAAAAAAAAAGCATAATTTGGTTATCTCACAATTTTATCCGCTATTTCTTGTGCGGTCTCAGATGTCATGCGGCCATATTTCTTTGTGCGGGCCATCCTCCACATCACATGTCTTGCAATTGGAGACGGCGGGTCATCGAGAACCACTGATTGTTCAGTATTCCTTGCATCAATTTGTCGCTTTTTGGTTTTTTCATCCATCAACTTCTTCTCAAGAAGGTCGTAACCACCACGAGACAGTACGTGGGGTGAGTCGTTCGATTTTTGGATTTCTTGTGCCTTTTTCCTGATTCCCTGTGGACAACATAATGGGACATCATGTGAGTGAATAACAAAGCCTTTAACGGTTACACAATTTTACCCAACAACCATAATAACTTACAATCTACCTGCCAACTAGGTGTCTTCCGAGTAGCAACAAATGCCTCCCAAGTTTGTGCATCTATACCGTATTTCAATGGACCTTGCTGTTGAGTTTCGCTATCTGCATCGGCATATATGTACTTAGTGGTTAGGTAAGACTTGAATTGTCTCCACCTAGTGCTAACCGATGACATGACCTTCTTCTTTGCTTCATCCGCTTCTGGGATTTCAAACTTTGCCTACATTGTGAACACAACATGTAACAATAGTATATGACTTAATTATTATTGTAACAAACATATGAAGTTTTAAATTTTACCATAATGTCCTCCCATATTAGGGTCTTCAACGATTCAGGTACGTCATTCCAAGTATCATGGACAATTGGTATTTTTTCTCTTGCCACAACCCCAAGATAGCTTTGGAATTTTTCTTTGTGTGGGCCAGATGCCTTCCCAGTTGCAGGATTAACATTAACCGTAGGCTTGTGTTGAGCAAAGTTTCTAACAACCAAACTTCTTAGACGGGTCGTTTGTCTACCTTTCCTGGACGACGACGACGCAGAAGGATTATCTTCTAAAAGTGGCGGCGAATGTGGAGGAGTGGCCATCACTGTTACAAAGAAAAAAGAACAAAAACATCACATCCGTTATTTGAATGAGTTAATGAATGTAACATGAGAGTTATATTTATATTAAACCAAAGCAATTTGCAATCATTAATTAAAAAAAATAAACTTTACCAGAATATGAAACAATTATGTGTTCCTGTTTTCCCATAAACCTTCATCATGATCATTTCGGTTGGCATGTTCAATATCAATATCATTGTCTTCCACTATAGAAGGCATTGAAGTCGAGAAAGCAGGCATTTCACAAATATCAAGTGTTGCATTGTCACCGACATCATGAATTCTAGTTGATGTTCTTCCCTGTAGAACCACTGAATATCTTGAGTCACACGGATCTTCAATGTAAAAAACCTGTTTTACTTGCTCCGCCATGATGAATGGTTCATTTTTATAGCCGACCTTATCTAGTTCTACTAATGTAAATCCAAAACGGTCTAGATGCACACCAGTATTTCCATTAACCCACTTACACTTAAAAACAGGGACTCGGAATGCACTATAATCAAGCTCCCAAATGTCTTCAATTATGCCAAAGTATGACATTGACCCTCTAATTGGATTTTTATCAGATGCACCACAAAAGTGTTCGGAATCAGCTTCAACGGTAACCCCACTATTTTGGACAGTACTTTTGTCATCTTGCGACTTAGTGTAGAAGGAGTAGTTGTTGATATCATATCCCTTCCAAGTGGGTACATTCAAATTTGGTCCAACAGCAAACAGTCGTAATATGGTAGAAGCGTTGTCATCACTGAATATCTTTTCCTTAAACCAGGTAATGAAAGTTTTATTATGTAGTTGCAAAACCTTCATCATGTTCATTTTTGGGTGAGCTTGGGCGACAAACAGTTTGTGAGCTTCAATGTAAGGCAAAACCTCAGGCGTGTTATTCAAAACATATAAATGAGCTTGTGAAATCTCGTCTCTAGTCTTGGTTACAACATTAAACCCACGTGTACCCTTTCCTCCACGTGACTGGTCATGATAACTTGTTGGGACCCCAACAAGTTTACCTGCAACAATGTAATCTGAACAAAACTCAATACATTCTTCCGCAACGTACCTTTCAACAATGGATGCTTCAGGTCGGTATTGGTTCTTAGTATAACCTTTTAACACTTTCATGTACCGCTCAATTGGATACATCCAGCGTAAAAACACAGGACCACACAACCTGATCTCCCTAACAAGGTGAACAATTAGGTGAACCATTATGTCAAAAAAGGAAGGAGGAAAATACATTTCCAATTGACAAAGGATAACAGCTGCCTCATTCTCCAAGTCATCCAACTGTGTTGGGTCAACCACTTTCCTACAAACGGCATTAAACAAAAAACACAACCGAGTTATGGCAACCCTCACTTTGTCAGGCAATATTCCCCGAATCGCTACAGGCAAAATTTGTTGCATTAGGACGTGACAATCATGAGACTTCAACCCAACCAATTTTAGATCATTCAATGAAACAAGGCTCTTGATATTTGAAGAGTATCCTTGTGGGACCTTTATTCCCCGCAAACATTGACAAAAAGCTTTTTTTCTCATTTGTTGACAATGTGTGACATGCTGGGGGCAAATACGTTCGGCGTTCTGTAATAATTGGATGTAATTGCTCGCGTATACCCATCTCAACCAGATCTTGTCGACTCTTCAAAGTATCCTTGGTTTTGCCTGCAATGTTTAGGAGGGTGCCAATTAAACTGTCACAAACATTTTTCTCAACATGCATAACATTTATACAATGCCTTACTTCAAGATCGGCCCAGTATGGAAGATCAAAAAATATTGACCTTTTCTTCCAAATGTTTTTGTCATTAGCATCTTTCTTCTGGGTCTTCCCAAATACTGTTAGGATGTCCTGAACACGGTCGCCGACTTGGTGCCCAGTTAACGGCTTAGGCGCAGACATTTTTTCTTGACTTCCAAAAAAAGCTTTTTTCAGTCGACGATACGGGTGATAAAGATTCAGAAATCTCCGATGTCTTGTATATACAGTCTTCTTTCCATGCTTTAGTTGGACGAAGGATGTGTCTTTCTCACAAATAGGACATGCATGATGGCCCTTGACACTATATCCACTCAAATTTCCATATGCTGGAAAGTCGTTAATGGTACAAAATACCATGGCACGCAACACAAAGGTGTCGTGCATGTGGCCATCAAAAACATCTACCCCGTCTTCCCACAATTTTCTCAATTCGTCGATCAATGGCGCAAGATACACATCAATATCATTTCCAGGCTGTCTAGGACCCGAGATCATCATACACAACATAATGTATTTACGCTTTACGCACAACCAAGGAGGGAGATTGTATATCATCAACAACACAGGCCACGAACTGTGGTTAGTACTAAGGTTACCGAATGGATTCATTCCATCAGAAGCTAGGGCAAGCCGTAGGTTCCTTGGCTCATTCCCAAAGGTTGGATACAAACGATCAACTGTAGCCCATTGTGGAGAATCGGCTGGATGTCGGAGAAGTCCATCAATTTTCCTCCCATGTGCATGCCAAGTTAGATTTCTTGCGTCTTCTGCGTTAGCAAACAAGCGCTTAAACCTTGGAATTATGGGAAGATACCAACACACTTTTGCTGGACGACTGTTATATCTGAAGGAATCATCAGTACATTCACCATCACTGAGTTTGTATCGCGAAACCCCACATGTCGGGCAATTCTTCAAATCAGCATATTCATTTCTGTACAACACACAATCATTAGGACATGCATGGATTTTTTGGTACTCCATTCCAACTGGACATAATATCTTCTTTGCCTCGTAATGATTTTTCGGCAATGTGTTATCTTTCGGTAGCATTTTTTTTAACAAAGATAACAATTCCGTAAAGCTCTTGTCACTCCACCCAAATCTTGCCTTCAAGTTAACCAAAGCTAACACCGCTGACAATCTTGTGAAGGTTGAGCAATCTTCATACAAAGGGATCTTCGAATCACTTTGTAATTCGTCATACACAGGTGCATGTGCTCCATGAAAATTCTCTTCTCCAAGATCACGTATCATGTCTTCTATACGATCGTGTGGATCTTCATGAAGTTCGACAGTGGTCTGTACTGTTCGGCTCGATGGCAATTCACCATGCCATATCCAATTTGTGTAACTCGGTAGGATGCCGTTACAGATTAGATGTGATCTAATCTCATCGATTGATTGTCGTCTCCCATTCACACATTTAAGACAGGGACAAAAATAATTTCCACGCAGACTAGGTGCATTACTTGCGACAAATTGTAGGAATTGTTCAACACCATTGCAGTACTGGTCACTAATGCGCGGTGCTGTCATCCAAGTTCGATCCATGATTTCACTTAGCTGGCATTTTCATTTTGTGCATCTTTAGTGGCATGTAAATGAATGACTTATACACAAAAAGGTGTGGCCCTACCCCATTCAGGAAGGTATATTTTATACATGATTTGTAATACATGTTAAGTATGACTTGGTTAATTTAATGAAATTTCGGCAGCATTTCCCATTGGTCTCCAAGTACACGACATGAAATAGGTGACTTGTTGTTTTCCCTTTCATGTATGCACTCAGAGAACAAAGGAAAATGCAGCAAACCGAAATTTCATTAAATTAAACAACTCATACTGAACATGTATTACAAATCATGTATAAAATATAACTTCCCAAACTGTCCAAACGGACAATTCAAGATTCAATTCAACGATTAATCCAAACTATCCGTAGTAATCATCGAATTGAACCTTGAACGGGGAACTAAGGTTGACCAACGCACTAATGTAGGTTATGAGTAAAGGTAATTCACATATCAAGAAATGATCATAAGACACAAAATAGTTCCAGACATGGTACATACCTCATAAAATGGTCTACACAAGTCAAAAGAGAATGCAGTGATGTCGACGCTGGGAAGGAGTTAGCAAATGTTGGACCGGAAGAACAGGCAGAATCCTGGGCGTGCTAATTGTGTGAATACCAAATACCTAAAACAACAAACAAAAGTAAGACGGAAATTGTTAATCATATATGTGTAGAGTATATTATTAGTAATTAACAATAATCAACATATTTAGTGTGCATTTGTACATGCTATAGCTTTACTCCAGAAGTGTTATTGTTATTTATATAATTATATATTTATTTATGTTTATTAGAAGCTGGTTATTTTACTAGGGTGTTATTCGAAAAGCACTCATGACAAATGAAGGGATTTGTGGGAAGGTTTCATTTTTCATGGAAGCACCCAATGAAGATTCACACAGTTTGGGGAGGAGTAATCAAATGGGCAGGAGTTTCTGTCAACCCAGCATTTAGTAGAATGGAGAATGTTTGGTTCACAGAACCTTTCCATTATGTGCCATACCCATTCAGACTCACAGGAACCAGCATGCATTGTTGACTGATCCAATGACAGGTTGGTATAATTACAAGATCAGCCCTAGGTTATTCTTCACATGTCAAAAACAAAATAATATCATCTAATGTACAGCAGTTATGAAAAAGTATTTTATTACAATTAAAAAAGTCGTCTAATCCGTCATTCTTCAAATTTCAAAATTTACATAATCTAATACCTCGTGAATTATGACTAAGTTCTAAATAGGTGATCAGGCTAGCATAAATTGTTTTGACTAATTAAATAAATAATTATTCTCAGAAAAAAATAACCTAATAAAAAAAAGGGGAATAACATGCGGGCCGGGATGGTCGCGGGGCAGCAGGAACTAGCAAATGAGATAACGACTTATAAACAAGAGGGAACAAAAACTATACGCTTTTAATTTAATTTAGTGCATATAGTGATATAAAGTCATTAAAATTTAAAGATGTGTAGACCTTGCTTTTTTTTTTACTTTTTAGATAAATTAACTTAAAAAAATCAGAAAAACATAACTAACTTAACTCCACTAACTCTAAGCAATATCTGTTTGTGTTAACTATCATAATTAAAAGCAGGTCCAATCCAAATAAAAATGGTTGAACTTTTCTGACATGAAGAAAGAAAAGTAAAGCCAAAACAAAATCAGCTGTTGCAGTGCAGCCTGCAAAAATAGACACAAGCAATAGGGTCAAAGGTATAACAAGACTCTCCACCACTAAGTTTGAATTGAATTTCTCAATTTCAGAATTTTGGAACTGATGCAAGAACAGTACTACTATGGTGGGAACAAACCAAACAAAATGGGTCTAATCAAATTCAAATCCGGGGAAGTAATTATAAAGAATGCCAAAGATGCATACAAGCCCAAGGTCGTAGCAGGCAGGAAAATTAAGGCAACTGGGGGAAGACCATTCGCAATTCCCTGCCTTGTTGTGAATTTCTCAAAGACATTAATAATGAGTCGACTCCCATATTTATCAAATCAAGGTTATCTAATCAGAAAAGCATAATCTTATTTTATTAAAATGTTATATAAATGGAAGAAAAAAAACAATATTTCGTGGGACATGCTAATACATTTCCATTTATTTTTAAATAAGTATATTAACAAATTATTTTTAAAAATATTTTAACAAATTTAAGTCATACAATGTCATAATCATGAACAGTAATACACTTCAATTTGTTTAGAAAAAATATATTAGGAAGATACTCAATAAATATAAATTATAACTTACTGATATATTTCTTTTGCAAAGTAAGTACTAATACTATATTAGCAATATGCTTAAATATTTATTTTTGTAATAAACTTCTGTATGGTTATAATTCAATTTCTGCAAAATATATGGTGAATTTGAAAGAGAGAAAAAAAAATAGGATTTATGTGAGAGGAAAGAAGTACGATAAGTACACTCTTGTCTAAGAGTAAAGAATAAAGTCTGCGTATGTGTAATTGCTAGAATAGGAGCTTCTTCCTTAAGTGTGTGTATGTTAGTACCAAAAGGAATAACTTTTTGTTGTAACCTCAACTACTAGTGCTTCTTCTGTTTTATGCGTATTAAATTCTTTACGTTTTAATGTATGTCAAACCCAAAAACTAAGAATTAATGCTTGTATCATATCCTTAATTCCTTTTACTCTAGTTCCAGATGATATAGATCAGAATCCAGCTATCCACAATGAAGACAATATACAAAAGGCCAGCAATGACAGCAAGTAACTATTTGATGATACCTTGTGATCCTCATCTAATTTTGTTTTTTTAAAAACGTAATCCCCTTCCCCCAGAAGAAATATTTGAAATGAAGTATCTTGACTTTTAACTTATCCCCAACTAACGAACATCTAACAAGGTCCAACTGCTTATAGCAGATTCATACAACAAGAGAAAGGCTGCACTTAGAAAGTTCACCCCCAAAGACATATCCCACCCAAGCTGTATTGAAAAATATATTAATAATAGTTTTGAAATCTTAATACTTATAAACTAAAATTCAATTACAATTTTATCCATCAGTTGTTTAGTCATGCCAAACACGAGAATAAAAGCTTAGTCAACTCCAATTCTCACAGTACTCAAATTGAAATAAGAACTACACTCAGCAGAACCCGTCATCCACATAGTAGTTAAACTTCTCATTAAAACAAAATGACACCATGCCATTCTTCTAAAGCATATAACTATATAGTCTAAGTATAGCAATGGCCTTAGCCCTAATTTTCCATTAATAACACTTAATTTAATTACAAATCAAAACAACACAATCAGAATCATTAGAAAATTCACAGATACACAGAGTTACAGTTATACCTGACTGATCCGATGATGATTCTCCGTTCTGCAACCGCGACTGCGGCAACACGACGGGACTCTGCTCCCGCAACGGCAAGCTCCCGGACAAATTGAAATTGGCTATGACAGAGATTCAGTAATAGAATTTTAGGTATAAAAAACGTTCAAATCAGTAATTCTTACATACAAAAATTAAAGGATAAGCTTTTAGCTAGCCATAGTTGTTAGAATTGGCTATGACAGAGATTCAATAATAGAATTTTAGCTATGACAGACATTCACTAATAGAATTTACAGAGATTCACGTATAAAAAAGAATAATAAGGACAAGCTATTAGCTAGCCATGCTTCTTATAATTTAATCAATGAATCAATCATGGCGCTGTAAAATGTAGAAAGCCGAGAACTAGAAGGGTCTAACAGGCATGATGTTCAACAAATAATAGAATTTTAGCTTCTCTCTCTCACACTACACTGTCTCTATCTGTGTATACAAATGATACTTATTCGTGGATGCTTTTTTTGGCCCCTTTTTTGTGCTTCCATATTTACAAGAGAAGGGAAAGCCAAGCAAGAAGTGTGTATTTGAACAAAAGTTTATTTTTTATTTTAGCCAAGCAAGAAGCACTTCTGCACAAAGCACTGTGAGAAAAAGTGGAAATGTGATAAGTGCTCCAAGAAGTATGTAGTTCAATGAGATTGGAAAGCTCACTCGAAAACCTGTGGCACTAGGGAGTACAGATGTGACTGTCGAACCCTATTCTGAAGGTATAACTAACCCAAATCCATTTCAAATGTGAATTACATACAAGTCCAGTTTAGTTAAGGCAGCACAGTCAAGACACATGAATAATGTTCATTTGTGGAGGATGGGATTTGAATCCTAGGTTGACACTTAGACATGGAAGATCAAATAAGAGATTGATTCATTATCTATCATGAATCCGGCATAATAGAGCCGGTAACTAATTTTGGGCCATTGGTTGTAAATACTACTAACATGGGATATTTAATAATAATAAATGTTGAAATTGGAAAAAGTGTGAGAAACAAATAGCATTATGTAAAGTGTTAGAAATTATATAACACTTGTAAAAATATATGGTAAAGGATAGAAACAAAGAAAGAGGAGAATGTCAAGAAATTTTTGTTTAGACCTTGGAATTTATCCTACTGGTTGGAGACCAGTGAGCTATAAACAAAGATGCTTTGAATGGAAAATGAAATCGTTTTCTTCTAGGAGAGTTGAGAATAAGACCAAATAAAATGTTTCTTTCTCAATAATCTAGAGTATTTACAACCTCTTAGTACTAATTATAAATATTCAAATTACTAGACAAAGATCAAAAACAAAAACTCTGTTCAACAGAAACGAAGATGAGGACGAAAAAAAAAAGTGAGACTGAGACAATGATTAATATTCTTATACTGAATTCAGACTTTTCAGTCTAGTAATCTACTGTCACAGGACACTTTTGCAAGCAAAGAGATTTTTGTTACTTTAGAAGACACACTAAGTTTAAAATATTACTCCTAAATAAAATCTCTTAAACCAATGCACTTTTATTAGATACAAAGTACGAATAAAAGTAGTTATCTAAGAAAAGATAAGATTGTGTTTGAGATCAAAGCACAACTAGGGATGAGAGCATATATTGTTTGTTGTTAAATGTGTACTTGATTTAATGTTTCTTGAGGTGGACTATTGGTCCAGTGATGATAGGTTTGGATAATTTCTAGATTCAAACCTCATCAATGTCATTGTCTAAAAAAACAATATTGGCAAAATTCAGAGGAAGCACAACAAAATATCTGTTGTAAATGAACAATTTTCAGCACTGATTAGATTATCAGTAATTAAAGGAATCGAGATAATGTGAACAAGAGGCCAGCAAATTGGATCAATCCAAACAATATAGCACTGAAGTACATACTTAATCATTTAGAAGACATAAAAAATAAAAATAGTTAAAAAAAATAAATAAATAAATTGTAGCAATTTTTAGATTTATATCATAAGCCTCAACAGCAAGACACTTCAATCTTGTGGAGCCTGAAATTTTCAGCTTGTTTGACAGAAAATTTAAAAGAAGCAGTGACACGCATGCTATAGTTGATTCAGGATTCTTGTCTAGTTAATACATCATCATATAAAGAATAAAATCAGAACCCCATATCGGAGAAACAGAGAGAGATAATTCAAAGAATAACAAAAATGCATTGGGATTCAGATCTGAGTGCTTACAAGTGATCTAAACCATCCCACATATGTTCAAATTAAATCCAAAACAAGGATTCTGATGAAGGGAATGTCAACATTTATTTAAGGGTACCCCAGATCTTTGAATCATGAGCAAAAACAGAGAAAACAGAGGATTTGAAAAGAATAAAGGAAAAAAAGTGGAAGGCATAAAGTTCATGGTGAATCAACAATGAATTCAAGTTCTGAGTCAAAGTTAAAAGGAGAAAATTATCCATTTTCAGAAAAGAAATAAGCAAAGATAACATTAAATTATCTATTTTCAGAATTTAATTTTGATTAATCATTTTAACAACTTATTTAGGATAATAACTAGAACAATTATTGGCCAATGAACATCAAAAAGGGTCATAAAAGAAAACCAAAAAGTAACATGAGAGAAAAACAATCAGCAGTTGCTAGTTGCTACAAAGACAATTAATACTGTTAAATTCAGATTAATTACAGAACCTATTTAGAACTAGATTACCCAACATTAACCATCCAGTGAGCAAAGATAACTTGGAAAGGAATTCAGCATCACCATCTGGGAAATAAAAGACTGCATGGAGCTTAAAAAATACCATGTAGAAATATTTTTATAGCACCATAGCACTTTGATTTTGCATCAACCTAATAAGCATTAAGCAAATTACCTAGCAACAAGCTAATCTAAAAATTGAGCAAATCATCCCGGGTAAACTCGTTTCCGGTGGGCTCACGGGTAAACTCAAGTGGGCTCATGTGAAACCACAATTTCACTCGTGATTTCGGGGATGAAATGGCAAGTTCACTCAGAGAAAAAACGCCTCACCCAAAAATCTTTGTAACTGCCACACTATACCCTCGTTTTGCTTATGAAAGTACTCAGTAATGACTAAGTAGCTATGACTTGAAATCCCAAAATGCATAGTCATTATTATGTAGCACCTAAGGAGCCTTAACTAATTGGTAATACAATCATCAGGGCTATCATTTCTATGTAACTAGCTAAGACAACCTTTGCAAAATATAGTTACCAATGGACAAATAATGTACTAGTAATCACATGAGCAAAACTGTTCCTATTACTTACCTAATTAAGTCATAATTTATTATATTGCACACACTAGAACTAGAAGCTTTCTATCAAAATGCCTAAAAATATCAATTATTTCAAGAGCTAATTTGACCTGTCCTTCACACAACAGTCCTTTGAATTTAAAGCATGGACAATATACAGACATTCCATCTTTGGTGCTCAAATTTGAAATTTTAATTTAGGAGAACAAGAATAAAACTCTACAAAACAACCATAAAAGCCTTGACACAAAGTCATGAACCAAATACCCGAAAAACATAAGCAACTGAGTGAAGACACAAATGCTTTTATTATATATAATAAAGAAAATGGTGGCTATTTTGGAGTAATCTTACATGCTTCAGTGCCTCAGTGCCTCAGTATGCCATATTTGCGCAGTTTGGTCCACAGAACCATAACCAAGTTTTGTGCCAATGGGATTCGAAGCCACGGAGTGCACCTATTGGAGAAACAAACCAAACAAAAACTCATTTCATAATTATAACATACACAAAACTGAGAAAGGGCTTATCTTTCACACAAACCCAAGCATTGAAGCACGAAAGTTTTGAGCTTTAATGGCGTTTACCATGAAAGACAAAAGGGGCAACATAGGTTTTCGAAACTTACACACCACCGTGAGCGACTGAGGCTGGAGCTCGAAAACGGACCAAAGGCGCCGGACGAGGGTGACACGGAGGCACACGAGGGAATGCTGGACCTTGTCTGTTGGTTCGAGGACACCACGCGGGAATGCTGGTTCAGGGAGCGAGATTGGGTGGAGACAATAGGAAAGGGAAGGAGAGGGCAACTTCAGCAGCTTTAGGGCACGAGTTGAAGACAACCCACAAAACACACAAAACGGCGCCGTTTTAATTTTTTATTTTCCACATTTTTAAAGACGGTTATACACAAAGGTCTTTGAAAACATCAAACCAAGACGGTTAAACTAAGACCGTCGTCGTATAGTATTATTTAAGACGGTTTCTATATGAACCGTCTTTGAAATGGTCATTTTAATTACGCAAATGCCACTGCCCCACAATCTAAGACGGTTTCGCGACAACCGACTTAGAAAGGCTGTCGTAAAATGTGGTTTTTGTAGTAGTGAATGTTATTTTCTTGCTCACAGTCATGATTTAAGCAATTTATTAAATATTTTATTATCTATATAGAATTTACGAATAAAATAAAATAAATGAAGATGAACATTTTTCAAGAAAGTAGGAAGAACAATTTATACTTAACTCATATGATGAATAATTTCATTGAAAATGCGATAATATTTGAATTATTCGGAAGAAGTTATACTCTGTTATAAATTTATTTATTTATTTTTACTTACTATACCTGTTAACTTAACTTGAATATATCTAATGAAGTTTGAATTTTCTTTTTAAGTAATTATTTTAGATTTAATTAAATGACAAAACAATAAAACTCAAATAGAAAATATTTTTAAATTTTCCAAATAATATTTAAAATTTATTTTCTTAAAAAAATATTAGGGGATAATAGATATTTACCTTAAGGAACGTTTGATTAGAGAGAAATTTTTTCATACCCAAAAAATATGTTTTTTGGGAAAATCAATTCTTAGAAATGTGTAAAATATATTTAGTTAGTCTCAATAATATGTTTTCTGAAAATTAAAGATTCATGTAAAATATATAATTAAAATTTTTTCTCCACTTGGGAAAGTTGGATTCCTACTCCCTCCTTCCTTGGAAATATTTTTGTGAAAAAGTAAGTTAAAATTGATGTCTGGAAATCATAGTTTTTTGATAATTTATTTTTTATTGATTGCATATTATACACGAGAATAATAATTTCCTACTTTAAAATTTCTGAAAAAAAAAATCCGTCTACCAAACACCCCCTAAAGGTCAACAAATGAAATTTCGTCACCAATTATGTCTATTATGGTATTAAATGTAAACTTTTAAGACGTGAATTGCTAAAAAGAAGCTTTAATTCTAGTTGAACTCATTAATTTTTAAAGAGTTTTGGACTTTTTTTATCTGCATGAAATAAAGATACGTATCATCTGGTTGTCTCACATGTTTATTAAATTACAATTAACAACATGCTATTGATTCAATTCAAGTGTTTGATAATAATTATTTTAAACAAAAAAAATACATATTTCGTAACTAATTAATATATTAATTATAGTGCATTCCACGGGGTCGGATCCTTGTTATATTATAACTGTCATGGCCTTATTTATAACTATATATATATATATATATATATATATATATATATATAAAGAGAATAATAGGATGTCTATAAATTCCTTACACTCGTACTAAAGGCAAATAGCCATTACTGGGGTCCGAAATTACATAGTTTTGCTTAATCACTAAAGAGAAAGATGGGTAACAGTGAATATCATACACTGCACATTTTCTTCTTCCCCTTCTTTGCTCAAGGTCATATGATACCAACAGTTGACATGGCCAAATTATTTGCCGAAAAGGGTGTGAAGGCCACAATAATCACCACACCCCTCAACGCACCTTTCATCTCCAAAGCCATTGGAAAATCCAAAACTAACCATAACGAAATCCACATCGAAACCATCGAGTTCCCTTGTGCAGAGGCTGGTTTACCTGATGGCTGTGAAAATACTGACTCGATCCCTTCACCAGATTTGCTTCAACCGTTCTTTATGGCCACCCGTTTGCTCCAAGTGCTGCTTGAGCAACTACTGGAAAAGCAACGTCCGAATTGTATTGTTGCTGATGAGTTCTTCCCATGGGCAACTGATTCTGCTGCCAGGTTTGGAATTCCTAGGCTTGTGTTTCATGGGATTGGTTTCTTCTCCTTGTGTGCTATCTCATGTACGAGACTCTACGAGCCTTACAACGATGTTTCTTCTGATTCCGAGTTGTTTGTCATGCCTAATCTTCCGGATGAGATTAAAATGACAAGACTACAGCTCCCACCTTTTATGACATGTAAGGAGAAAACTGGCCTGGCCAAATTGTTCGCGGAAGGAACGGAATCAGAGTTGAAAAGCTATGGGGTTGTTGTTAACAGCTTCTACGAACTTGAAAAGGAGTATGCAGATCATTTCAGGAACGTTCTTGGAAGAAAAGCATGGCACATTGGTCCATTATCGTTTTGCAACAGCTTCACGAAAGAGAAAGCACATAGAGGAAAGGAGGCATCTATAGATGAGAATGAGTGCCTGAAATGGCTTGACACAAATAAACCCAATTCAGTTGTTTACGTATGCTTTGGAAGTATGGCAGACTTCCCTGATTCCCAACTTAGAGAAATTGCTAAGGGTCTTGAGTCTTCAGGGCAACAATTCATCTGGGTCGTCAGGAAAAGTGGTGAAGATGGAGAGGAATGGCTACCTGATGATGGATTTGAGAAAAGGATGGAAACAAAAGGACTAATCATAAGAGGGTGGGCGCCTCAATTGTTGATTCTTGAACACGAAGCAATTGGTGCGTTTGTGACTCATTGTGGATGGAACTCAGTGTTGGAAGCAGTGACTGCAGGGGTTCCTATGGTCACTTGGCCTATTTCCGCCGAGCAATTTTTCAATGAGAAGTTGCTCACTGAGGTCCTTAAAATTGGGGTACCTGTTGGTGTTAAAAAATTTGTTGGATTGCAGGGAGATAGTATTGCATGGGATGCAGTGGAGAAGGCAGTGAAGAGGATAATGATTGGTGAAGAAGCCATTGAAATGAGGAACCGAACAAAGGTGCTTTCACAGCAAGCTAAGCAGGCCTTGGAAGAAGGAGGATCATCCTACTCGGATTTGAATGCCTTAATTGACGAGTTAAGTTCATTGAGCCACTGACATATCCGGCAACAATATGTATTTGAGTGTATCTCCTTAGAAGATTTTTTGTTATCTGAATTTCAATGATTTGCACGAAAATAGTTTGAAGTCCTGTGAACTTCAATTTAGATATGCTTTATTCAACATAACCCTATTATATTATAGCACATTCTCCCGTATTTTTTTTATTAATTTAATTTGGAAGCCTACCAAACAGGCCAAATTTCACATTTCAGCTATAGTGTTATTAGCAACTGTTTCTTTCTGAAAAGTCTGGTTGTTGTGTATTAATGAATATGACAAGTAAAAAGAATTAGACGGAGCTTATTCATAATTGCATACGAATAAAGAAATATTTAGTTCAAATAATTATAACTTGTATTGTGTTATTTAATGAAGAAACTCAAATTCCATGGATGATCAATAAAGTTTTTGCTTCATTGTTACTGCAATAGGATGTTACAAAGTGTTCTTCTTTTAGAGAAAGTTCTATTCAAAACATAATCGGATATCAAATATTATAAACATTCAGCAAAATTTGAACCTTAGTTCAGCATATTATAAGAAACTAATCCCTTCCAAGATTATATTATTGATTATATTCTATCTATTTTGTTTGTTGATGGTTCCTAGTTGGGACATGCAACATCAGAAAGCTCAGCCTGCATATAAGCATCCATATCTGGCCTCTTAACAGCACAACTTAATCCTCGGATTAAGACTTAGCCGATACACACAGAGAAAAGTTTGATTGATTTAAAATGTTGGGGTCAAATTGTAAGATTTATCATTGTGACTCATTGAAATAAATGTTATTTGATTTAATGAATAAAGGACATAAGGGTAATTGCTTACAAAGGAAAGTTATTAAAATGATAAATGTTGATAAGTGCAGTTATCTTAAGCGGTTTAGTTTCTAATAAATAAGTATTTAGAAATGAGAGTTGTATCCTATCACTATCAAAAGAAGATACAAGAATTGAAAGGGTCAAGATTCTGAGACACTACTACAAATAACACATTTTACGACAGCGTATCTACGTCGGTTTTCACGAAACCGTCTTAAAATGTGGTGCGGTGGCATTTGCGTAATTAAATGGAACATTTCAAAGACGGTTCATGTTGAAACCGTCTTAGATAGCTTAAGACGACGACGGTTATAGTTTAATCGTCTTTGTTTTGGTGTTTTAAAATTTAGAAAAATGGAAACAAAAATTAAAACGACAGCGTTTGGTGTATGGTCATTGTCTTCATTTTGGTCCCCTCGTGCCCTAAACCTCAGTTACCCCTCTCTCACTCTCGACTCCAACCCCAAAAGCATCCTTCCCGCGTGGTGGCCTTCAAACGTCGGAATGTGTCGTGTGCCTCCGTCTGCCCGTCGTTCGCCGCTTTTGCTCCGTCTGGCTTGGACCGCGTGGTTAGCCTCCGCCGCCGGTGGCACTTTCATCACATTCTCCAGCGCTTGGAGACTCCACTGCGTCATGGGAAGCCGCTCCTGCGATTGCCGCATCACTGTTCCCGTGAGACACCAGGTACTCATATAATTTCTTTTTGAAGGATTCCTTTTGTTTAAATTTAATAGTAGTACAGGGAAGGAGGAACTTTGGATTGAGTACAGGGAAGGGACTAAGGGTGGTACCATTGCTGCTGGCTTCTCCAATAAACACACCCAAGTTTGAGAAAAGGTAATGTCTCTTTTCCCTCAATTTTTTGGTTTTGGTGTTGGTCCTAATCAATTAGGAAGAATCCACAAAACCTGAATAAACCAAACAGTAGCCACCAAATGTTGTTTGCTTTTTATCGCTAGCTGCACTTGCGTTTCAATTTTCTGCATAATTTCTATACTGGTTGTGTTTTTGGTACTTGGTTGCTGTTGTTTTGTTATAATTTGTGTGCAGGGAATTGAATCTTCCTAATTGGTATTGGACCAACATTTGGAATTGGAATTGGGTTTTGTTCAGTTTTCCCTCTGTCTAGTCATATTTGTGTGTCCGATAAGCTAAAGATAGCATTCAAGTAACTTCGATATGAATTTTATAATGCATGTTTGGATTAATGTTTCTAAAATTTAAGTTTGGGTTAAACTCTCAGTTTGCAAAAGTAACCAAGTTTTGTTTTTACATAATCGAGTTTTTAGAATGTGCAAACATATTGCTTTTAAGTAATAGATACTCACTGATCAAAAAAAGGAAAAGCTACTCTATAATTTCTCATATTCACTTAAAGGTTTAAATGCAGAATCAAATAGAGGCGTAATGATTGACTTTCAAATAAAACTAAATCAAATGTTCTGAGTATTGATGTCAATTTGTTTTTTGGTTAGGCACATTGGTATTTTGTGAACAAGTTTAACGGTGGATTAGATCCATATGGTTTAACTAAATTTGTCTTTTTTATATCTGCCCTCTTGCACCACTGGAATTTTCTAGTAGGCCAAGTTCCTGGTTCCTGACCCTCAATGTGGTATGGCTGAATTTATTAATATCTCCGGTTTATTCTTCTTTTTTTTTTTAATACAAAAGCATTGTTTAAAAAATAATTATAATTAAATCATTTTTAATCAATTACAAAAGCATATACATAAAAAATAATATAGACAAGAAAAATAATATTGGAGGTACACGTAAGTTTTTATCTAAATAAATTATTTTTATTTCTTAAAAATAGTTTTAAATGAAAATATAAAATAATTTAAACATTTTATTATATATAATAAATAATTAATTTTTTTACTTAATAATTTGAAAATAATGAAACAAAATTTTATTGAATCAATTAATTTTTAACATTTTTCAAAATTAATACATTTAGAAATTTATAGAGTAGATTAATTTGATAAAATATTATTTGACAAAACTATACTTTTAATTAAACAAGATAACTGATTTTAAATTAATTTTTTTATTAGACAACTTTCAGATTAAAAAAAAGTAGTATTATCAACTTATACTTTTTTTAAAAAAATTGAAAGAAGTTTTTAATCTAAAATTTTAAAAAAATGAAAATTAACAATCAACTTTTTTTAGCTCTTATTTTTAACTTTAACTTAAGAATAACTTCAGTTAAAAAAAATGGACCAAATAGACTCTTAGAATTATGTAAACAATATATAATTACAAAAGATAATATATTCTAAACACTCATCTCTTTTGCACCTCATCTTATGGTACGGTGGTACCTTTTTTCCTCAACACGCTCTCTCCATTTCGGCTCTTTCTTCTTTTCCTCAGCCATCTCTTTGCACCTAATCTTCTAGTACCCCTTTTCCCACTCGGTTTCCTCCCACTCTCCAAACACACTCACACCGAACCAAATGGCGGCCACCGCAAGCAACAACGACGTCGCCGCCGCCTCCGACGGCCCCGTGATGAGCCTAATCAACAAGCGCCTTCGCGCCCTCCGCAAGAAGCTGAACGCCTGAACCGCATCCTGGCCATGGAAGAGGCCGTCACCAAGGGCAAGCCTCTGAACAAGGAGCAGGAAGAGGTTCTCCGCTCCAAACCTTCCGTCCTCGCTCTCATCCCAAGCCTATGATTCTATTTAGATATAAGGTTAGAAATGTTTTAGAAAATTTTTTTATAGGAAAATATTCTATATTTTTAATAGAAATTTTTTTAAAACACTTAACTTGTATCCAAACATATCTTATATACTTCTTTTAATAATAAAACAAAGAAATATATTTATAAATCTATATATTCAAACATATGTATAGGGATAAAAAGTAAGGTGCAAAAAGATGTTATGTAAAAGAGTACGTAAGGTGCAAAAAGTATGGTATGATATAAAGGCTGAAATCTTTCAGGCAGACAAGTATTGGAAAGGTGCTTGTGAGAAGTAAGTAATCTTTATTTGTCAAATATTTGTATGTGCACATGTGTGCTTGTGTTGTGTCTGCAGAGTGCATATATGATGTATGCTCCTTGTCATGCTACTTAAAAGGAACATGAGATCTAGTGTTTGGTGCACACAAGTCTTGATAAGTTTTTCGACTGATTTTGTTGGGTACATGCGTTGAATTGCATCTTCTATTCAATGTGTATTTATGTTTTTGAAATTATTTAATATTTTAATTATTGTTTTTGTCCTGCTTTTTAAACTACAAAATAGCGTGTGGGGGAGTGGGACTAAGTATAGCATAATAGATGAGTCAGTTATTGAGTTATGTTTATACTTCATTACTTTATTTTGCTTTGTTGTAGAGTTAGAAAGTTATAGCGTAATAGATGAATCATTGAAGAAAATGTGCAAGGATGTTCTGATTGTCTATCCCAGTAGCACATGTTAGTTTCATATCCCTTTTCTTTCAGACTAAACATGTATAGGGGAAAATCTATGTTAGACATAAAAAGAAACCTGGACAATCCTATACTGTAGTCTAGTGTAACAAGTAGCCACAATATGGGATTTTAAATACACGCCTGGTTTGATTGTACATATTATGGAAATTCAATTTGCTTGAATAGATAGTAGCCAAACTTATATTCATTAGAAGACATACAATGCTGAAAAAGTGAGTTAAACCGAAAAATAAAGCTAGTGTAATTGTGGAAGATGTTACTTATGTAGAAGATGAACTAGAAGAAGAAAATTATTATGCTAGCTTGCCTTTTGCTGCACTTTTTTCTTTTCTCAAGGTAACTTGTATGCATTTAAATTTGATGATGCCATATTTCTTGTCACTCCTGTAATCATTTAAACGAGGAAAGGGAAAATGTTCTCATCACGTAATAAATTTGTTTTATGATTTGTTCCTGTTGTCCTGAACTTTCTGTAATTTGAACATCTCTAACTGGAAGTAGTTTTCCTTACACGGTATGCTCTATTTTGTTTGCATGCCATGATAAAGGCTCTACCTTCTAAGGCAGTCTATTGATTGTATGCCGTGAAAGGTGATGCCAAGTGCATTAGGAATTTTTTTTATTTTTATGATTTGTATGCTTTATTTATCTTTGTCGTCTTTTTATTAAAAAAATTAATTGTTTGTTTGTTATTAAGCTAAATAATTCATGCATCTTGCAGTTTTTTCAATAATTACATTGTGATGTTGCCTATACATTTCCTTGGTATTGCTGGCTTAGAGGACCCCAAGTTTAGGCAGCACCTTTTAATTTATTTACCGATATTCTTTCCTTTTCCTGTTGGTTTTTAGTTTATTCTTTGTCATGCAGAAGTGTTGAGTTTGCCTCACGTGTGTAACAGCAAACACTATGAAAGTGCAGATGGCACTACCAAAATGTACCTCCAGGTGTTTGTGCTTACAGAAGTTATCAATCAAAAATTGTACAGGATATGGCAGTATATATCTTGTTTTGTAGACTTTTTTTTAACCATTGTAATTAGCATAACAAAATGTTATAGATGTGTTATTTAATCCTATGTATATTGTTGTTTGTGAAACTTTGAGATTAATGTTGTTAATGAAATGATATTTATGTTTTTTTATATACTTCGTATGGTCTATTAATGAAATCATATCACCGCAACTACTAATATTTTCGCGTAAAATAATTATTAAAAATAAATAAAGAAAAAAAAAACGACGAAACTACATCGGTTATCAACAAAAACCGTCTTAGAATGTCACATTCTAAGACGGTTCTTATTTTAGAACCGTCTTAGAAAAGCACATTCTAAGACGGTTGTTCAATAAGACCCGTCTTAGAATGATATCTTTTAAGACGGTTGTTAAATTAGAACCGTCTTAGAATAGCAAATTCTAAGACGGTTGCTACGTAATAACCGTCTTAAAAAATGTCATTCTAAGACGGTTCTTAACTAACAACCGTCTTAAAATGTGCTCTTCTAAGACGGTTCTAGCATAAGAACCGTCTTAGAATGTGACATTCTAAGACGGTTGTTAGCTAATAACCGTCTTAGAATGATATTTTTTAAGACGGTTGTCAAGTTAGAACCGTCTTAGAAGAGCACATTCTAAGACGGTTGTCAACTAACAACCGTCTTAGAAAGTCACATTCTAAGACGGTTATTAGCTATCAACCGTCGTAGAAAGTCCTTTTCTAAGACGGTTGCCTACCGACTTTAAAAATGTGATTTTTCCATGACACCAGTAACTACGACGGTTCATCAACCGACGTAGAAAGCGCTAAAGAACCGATGTAAAAAGGCTATTTTGTAGTAGTGAGAAAACATTCTACCATAAAAGATCTTCCACAATCATGGACAAATGTATGTTTATGTGAAACTCATGAATTCTAAAGAACCTGTTCATGTTCTTGATGTGATTATTTTAAATAGAAATTATAGATTTATGTTTACATGATATGTTCATGTGAAACTTATGAATTCTAAAGATCATGTTCATGTTATTGATGTAATTGATTTAAACAGAAATTATAGATTTTGTTTACATGTGGTATCAGAGCCAGGTTCAAAAATTTATGATTTTCCATTACTAATTTTTTGGTTGATGCATAACGATAAAGTATTCTAGTAGATTTTGAATCTTAATTTTCTGCTTGTTGTGAGTATTACCGATCAAATAATATTGATCGAATAATATGATGAAGCCTTGGTATGCCTTATGTTCCAATGGATATTATGATAAAGTCCTAGTGGTGTTTTTGGTTCAACATATATATTAAATGCAAATTATATTTCCTATCACTACAAGACAAAGACACATTAATGTGGGTGATGATAAAAAGTAAACAATAATGGTGATTTTCCCTGATTCAAAAATTGTACCAATGCATATTTAAAATTGTATTTGATAAAGTGTATATGCATTGATGTGTTGTGATTAAATGACTGTATATTTTGTTAACATTGAAAATTAATTATGATGTTAGAATGTGTTTGAATGTTATTAAAATCTTATAATTTTAACATATTTTTTGTATTTTATGAAGTGTTTGTATCTTGGAATGAAAGTATGGTGAATTTGTTAGTCACCAAAGTGGCCAAATTTGTATGAGTGATTTAATTTCAAATTGTATGTTCATTTCAATCATCCATAATTTTGATGCTATGAATGTATTAAAATTATTATTTTATGGATGAGTTGAATTTTATTATTGTAGGGCAGTTAAGGATCAACCCAAATGTTGGTTATTTGTCATCATAATAAATAAACATGAATGTTGGCATAATGGATACACGGCTAGTTCTATTTACACATCCAAAGATAGTAAGTAACTATAGTTAGTGTATGTATTATTGTCAAATTACGAAAAATTTTATTAATGTTGTATATTAATGGATCCCCAAAGGTGAACATTAGTATGCATTTTATGATGTATGAATCTGTGAATTATGTTAGTATGTGATATCTATGATTCAAAACATTAATTTTTCAAAATTTATACCTTGCAGTACTTGTTGCTACACATTCACTTTTCTCAACTATTACAGTTTTTAATGGACTAAACTTCTCTAAATGGAAAGAGTAAATTGAATTTTACCTTGGGGTAATGGATTTGGATTTGGCTCTTAGAAAAGAAAAACCTACTGCTATTACTGATGCAACCACTGAGGATGAAATGATCCATTTTAAGAACTGGGAAAGATCCAATAGGTTGAGTATGATGTACATGCGAATGAGCATTGCAAGCAACATTAAGTCCACTATTCCACAAACAAAAAGTGCTAAAGAAATGATAAAACTTGTGGAAGAGTGCTCTCAAACTGCTAACAAATCTCTTGCTGGGACACAAATGAGTACACTGACCACCATGAAATTTGATGGTTCACGTACTATGCATGAGCATGTTATTGAAATGAGAAATATTGTAGCAAGACTAAAGTCATTGGGAATGGATGTGGATGAAAATTTCCTTGTGCAATTCATATTGAACTCATTACTGTCTGAGTATGGTCCTTTCCAAATGAACTATAATATCATGAAAGACAAATGGAATATGCATGAATTGCACAGTATGTTAGTTCAAGAGGAAACCAGAATTAAGAACTAGAGGATTCATTCCATCAATTATGTCAAACATCAAGGAATTGAAAAGAAAAGTGGTAAGAAGCATGAGAAGAAAGAAACATGACCATTAAAGATCAATCAGGCCTCTTCTTCTCAAATCCACAAGAAGGAACATAATGGAAACATATGTCATTTATGTGGTAAGGTCGGGCATTTCCAAAAGGATTACTTGAAAAGTAAGGCTTGGTTTGAAAAGAAAGGTAAGCCTTGTGCTTATGTATGTTATGAATCAAACATTGCTGAAGTTTCGTATAATATTTGGTGGATTGATTCTGGATGTACAACTCATGTTTCTAATATTATGCAGGGATTCCTTGCGACCCAAACCACAAGGTCAAATGAAAAGTTTGTCTTTATGGGTAATAGAGTGAAAGTTCCAGTGGAAGCTGTTGGGACTTACCGTTTGATCCTTGACAGTGGACATCATTTGGACTTATGTTATGTTCCTAGTATATCTAGGAATTTAGTTTCTATTTCCAAACTTGATAAAGTTGGATACTCTTTTAAATTTGGTAGTGGTAGTTTCAGTTTGTACAAGTGATAAGTGCCCTATTTTAGAACAATTCAAACTTACAAAATGACACTTATCTTTTGATTTCAATGACTTTGTATATAAACTTGCCTAAAACCTAGTTAGTTTGTAAATAGTACATTTGATGAATGTGTTTTCATATTTTGGAAGATTTGTCCAATCATATTTTGCATTTTGATAGATTCGAGGAATTTCGAAGCTTCCGAACAAGCAAAGCAAGCAAGACGAGCTTAAAAAGCAAACATGGGAGGTGTTACAAGCAAAACAGGCCCAAAACCCATCAAGGCCCAAAGTATTCTTCAGGGCTAAGTTTCTAACTCGCCCAGGCGACCAATTCCAGTGCATATGTCTCGCCCAGGCAAGCTCCAAGTTCCCAAAAGATAAAGATAGGCTCGCCCAGGCGAGCAAACAAGGAACAAACCACTCGCCTGGGCGAGTGAAGCAGGCAGGAGGGAGAAACCTATAAATAGGCCACGAATTTGAGAGGAAAGCATTTCCATTTTCTTGATTCTTTGCTCCTTAGTTTGTTTCTCAGCCTTAGGTTCTTCAAATATTGTTAGTAGGTAGCTTAGGAGAGTGAGAAAGGTGAGGATTATAGGGGATACTCTATCGGAAAGGAACGGTGATGATTTGCTTCACCAATTCTTCTCTTGAGGAGGTTCTCTCCATGGTCGCCTAAGCCTCTCTAAGGATTGGATGTAATCTTCTTAATCCTATGTCTCTCTTTTAACATTTATTTATGCATGAATTGTTTCTATTCCTTATTGGTAAATTCATTCCGCTCTTAATTCTTGATTCTAATTGATCACTAGTTTCATGAATTTAATCCTAAGTGAGACTTGAAAGTAATCTTAGGGTTTGAACCAAATGATTTTACTCGTTACGTTACGTTGCTAGGAATAGGGCATAACGTTCTGATTGCATAAGGCACGTGATTGTGATTTTAATGCTGGGATATTTATTCGATATACGAGGGATCGATATTTAGTAAATATTCTTAGGATTCTCAAATGCGAGGAATCAATTTAATTTACTGTGTGCATCAATAAGGATATAAAATGATTTATGCATGATAAAGTTAATAGAATATTATGGTAAGAACGATGAAATCCAATCCTCCATTTTTCCTAAAATTAAACTCGCTTTTATTTGCTTTTGTAGTTTCCATATCCATTAGATTTTTATTCTCTTTATTAGTACGTTTCGTTATCACACATCCAAATGAACTTTCGCTTACAATATTTGTACATAAACTATTAAACTGTTGAATTCTATTTAAATTAACTATAGTAAACTCAAGTCCCTGTGGAAACAAACTTTTATAAATTTTGTAACTTACAACGACAAATTGGTACGTTTGCCAAAAGTCTAACAAGTTTCTGGCGCCGTTGCCGGGGATTTGATTCGTTTACTTAGTTCTTTTAAATTTAATCTCTCAGTTTAGTAGTATTTTTACTTTTGTTCTTTTATTTTATATAAATTCTCTCTTTATTTTGTTAACCTTGGTGCGTACGGAATCTTGTAGTTTTTCTTTTTCCTTTATGCGAGGTAAGTTTTCTATAGATAAACCTTTGTTTGATCCAGAAATTACCAAAACAGAAAGGAAAAACAGAAAGAAAAAGAAACAAGAAGCCAATAAGCCACCAGGTGAAACTTCGTTTATCGATTCTCCTTCACCTTCAAAATCACTTGTATGTGATAACATGGCTGACAGAGGGGGAAAAGAGAGTAGACCACCAAGGAGGACTCTTGGTGACTATGCCTATCAACAAGGTCCCAAGCATTACAACAGCATAGTCATCCCTCCTTTCAACAATAAAGTTGTGGAACTAAAGCCAGCATTACTCAATCTCATTGGTTCACATCCATTTACTGGGCTAGACCATGAAGATCCATACACGCACTTATCCACATTCATGGAGCTATGCAGTACTATGGGAGCCTCAGATGAAGATGCTGAAGCTGTTTACCTCAGAGCTTTTCCTTTTTCTTTGACAGGTAAAGCTAAGACTTGACTCCAGTCCCAACCCAACAAAAGTCTCAACACTTGGGAAGAATTGGAGGAGAATTTCATTGCTAGATTCTTTCCTCCATCAAGATTCATCAGTGCCAAATCAGCTATCGCTACATTTTCCCAAGGAGCATATGAACCTCTCTGTGAAACGTGGGAGAGATTCAAATCATTGTTGTGGAGATGCCCAAATCACAATTTTGATGATGCTGCACAATTACACATTTTCTACAGTTGTTTGAGGCCTCAGACAAAAATGATTCTTGATGCCTCAACTGGAGGTACAATGATGTCCAAAAGTCCAGAGGAGGACATTATAATCATTGACTCCATAGCAGACAGTGATTATCAATCTCACCATGATAGATCTTCGATACAGAGGAAAGGTATAATGGAGCTTGATACTCAAAATGTCATTCTAGCACAGAATAAGCTCCTGACTCAACAACTAGAGGCCTTGACCAAACAAATAGGCCAACTTCCTCAACAAATCCATCAAGGAGGATCACAAAAAACACACACAGCTCATCAAGTGCAACAACTCCTAAGATGTGATTTCTGTGGTGGAGACCATCAAAATGGTCACTGTTCAGCACCTGGTGATTGCCAACAAGAAGAAGAGGCTCTTTACATGCAGAATCAGACTAGACCGCAACAAAATTTCCAAGGAAATTATCAAGGCTACCGAGGCGGTCCAGGTTCAAATCAACCTTATGGTTGGAGACAAAATGCATATAATGCTCCCAATAACCCTCCTTTTGCAGGTACCACTAACAATCCCTATGCAGGTCCTTCAAATAGGAATCCACAACAACAAGCTTAGCCTGATAGATTGTCGAAAATGGAAGACACTCTTACCCAGTTTATGCAAATGTCTATTTCTAATCAAAAGAATACTGATGCTTCCATCAAGAATCTTGAAGTTCAAGTAGGACAACTTGTAAAACAACTCTCTGAGCATGGAAATCCCTTCTTGACTTAGGTGCAAGCATCAATCTCATACCATTATCCATGGTCAAGCGAATAGGGGAAGTTGTCATCAAACCAACTAGGATGACTTTACAATTAGCAGACAAAACCATTAAGCATCATTATGGTATCATTGAAGATGTGTTGGTGAAAGTTGATAAATTCTTCTTCCCAGTTGACTTTGTAGTGATGGAGATGGATGAAGACAGTGAAGTTCCATTAATTCTTGGCAGACCTTTCATGAAGTCTGCCAAAGTCTTGATTGATGTTGATGAAGGAAAACTCATTGTACGAGTCCAAGATGATGAAGTGCAGTTCAATGTTCTTGAAGCCATTAAATATCCCACAGATAAAAGAGAATTTTAGAGTCAATGTTCTCAATGAGGTCATCTCTGACTCTAAAAGATTTATAAACAACATAGATGGCTTGGAGAAAGCATTGACTGAAGATGGAGATAAGGAAAGATCAGAATGTCGTTAGTAGCTGAATTCTTGCAAAGAAATTCCTTATCACCAATCCCTCTTTGAAGAAATAAAGGAAGAAAAGCAAAAAGAAGAACCAAAGCTGGAATTAAAGGTATTACCTTCACATTTAAAATATGTCTTTCTTGCTGGTAATTCTGAAAAAACCAGTAATCATCAATGCAAATCTTTCTGATGAAGAGGAAAAGAAATTAGTGAAAGTCTTGCAGGATAACAAGAAAGCCATTGGTTGGACATTATCAGATCTAACAGGTATTAGTCCTTCTTATTGTATGCATAAAATTTTAATGGAAAAGGATTATAAACCTGTAGCTCAACCTCAAAGACGTCTAAATCCAACCATAAAAGAAATTGTTAGGAAGGAAGTAGTCAAGCTACTGGAGGCTGGAATGATATATCCTATCTCAGATAGCCAGTGGGTAAGTCTCGTACAGGTAGTACCTAAGAAAGGTGGCATGACTGTTGTAAAAAATGATTAAGATGAGCTTATCCCAACTCGTACAATTACGGGTTGGAGGATGTACATTGACTACAGAAAGCTCAACAAAGCCACTTGAAAGGATCATTTTCCATTACCCTTCATGGATCAAATGCTGGAGAGACTAGCAGGTCATCAATATTACTGTTTTCTTGATGGTTACTCAGGGTACAATCAAATCAATGTTGATCCTGAAGACCAGGAGAAAACAGCTCTTACTTGTCACTTCGGTGTTTTTGCTTATAGGAAAATGCCTTTTGGTCTTTGTAATGCACCTGCTACCTTTCAGAGATGCATGCTTACTATCTTTTCTGATCTTGTTGAAAAAAGCATTGAAATCTTTATGGATGACATTTCTGTATTTGGTACTTCTTTTGATTTATGCCTGTCTAACCTAGATACTGTTTTGAAGCGATGTATTAAGACAAATCTTGTGCTTAATTGGAAGAAATGTCACTTCATGGTAACTGTTGCGACATGGCAAGTGCACCGATCGTTCCAAGTAATAAAGTAATAAGAAAGTATCGTCTCCACGAGGATTGAGGCACTAATGTCAATTGTAATTTACGATTCTTAATATTGGAGAAGGAATGAAATTGTTTAAAGAATTGGATTGTAGTTTGAATTTAATTATTGTAAATAATAGAATATTAAAACAATGTAATTTAAATGTTGATCAAGACTTAAGAATAATTATGGCAAAGCACAATCACCGCAATTCACTCTATGTAATTGAATTGATAATTTAACTCTATTTAATGTAATTATTCAAATTTATGCTTTTCTAATATAGTTAAACCCTGATTCCTCGGTCATTTAACCCTTTAGCCTAAGTTAAGAATCCTAATCCCTTAGTAATTCCCTTTAGATTAAGCATTAAGCTAGCATAACAAAATCTGCAATCCTTTATCCCTATCCCTAGGTAATATCGCAACTGTCATTCTACTGCGTTCAGAAACTAAAACCCCAATATTCCTATTGTGAATTATAGCCCTAAATAACCTAATAGATTGATCAAGTCTAATTAGATATAATAATGAAGAATAAAGTAGAGTGAAACAATTATAAGAAACTTTATTAAACTCAATTCAAGAGACACAGAGTTCACATTGGCTTTTGGCTAAACCATAATTACAAAGGATTTAGCCAGATATAATGATGTCTAGCCTAATACAATATGAAGAAAGGAGAAAAGGAAGAAGCTAAGGTATGCAGAGTCACAAACCCCTCAATCTTGCCTCCTTCTTGTTCTTCTTGCTTCTTCTTGGCCTTGAATCCTCTTTCTTTGATCTTGCCTCCTTTACCTTGTTTTTCAGTGTCTAATTGATACCTAATATGTCCTACCTAGGTTCTATTTATACCTAGGTTATAAACCCTAAAAACCCATCATTCTTATGTTATCTTTAAGCTGATTCTGAAATCCCGTAGCGTTCATGCGACTGGCGCGACTAGCGCGAGCCTCCAGTACTTCTGGCGCGAATAGCGCGAGTTTGGGGCGACTGGCGCGAGACTCCAGTGCTTCTGGCACGAATGGCGTGGCCCTGGCGCGGTTAGCGTGAAACCTCAGCTTCAGTTGACTCTTCCTTTTGCTTCTTTTCTTACTTTTCTTGGCTCTAAACATCAAAATAGCATAGAATCAATGATAAACATAAAAGTAATGAATTTTACACTTATTCTCACATTTATTCACTATATTCTTCCTATTTTCCTAATAAAACTATCCTAAAAACTATATATGCTAACAGCGTATCAGTAACTGAAGGCATTGTATTAGGTCATAAGATTTCTATGCAGGGCATTGAAGTAGACAAAGCCAAAGTGGATGTTATTGATAAATTACCTCCACCAACCAATGTCAAAGGCATTAGAAGTTTTCTGGGACATGCAGGATTTTACAGGCAGTTCATCAAAGATTTTTCCAAAATTGCCAAACCATTGAGCAATCTTTTAAACAAAGAAGTCCCATTTCATTTTAATGATTCATGCATTACAGCTTTTGAGACTCTGAAACAAAAACTAATTTCTGCACCCATAATCACTGCACCAAATTGGAATCTTGATTTTGAAATAATGTGTGATGCAAGTGATTATGCTGTAGGAGCAGTTTTGGGTCAAAGGAAAAACAAAGTTTTCCATGTCATACATTATGCAAGCAAGGTTTTAAATGATGCTCAAATTAATTATGCAACAACTGAAAAAGAATTGCTTGCAATAGTGTATGCCTTGGAAAAATTTAGATCATACTTGATAGGATCTAAAGTGGTGATTTTTACTGATCATGCTGCAATAAAATATCTACTAGTCAAATCTGACTCTAAACCTAGACTTATCCGTTGGGTTCTGCTTTTACAGGAATTTGATCTAGAAATCAAGGATAAGAAAAGGTATGAAAATCATGTAGCTGATCACCTTTCCAGACTTACCAGTGAAGAGGTGGCCACACAAGATCCTAAAATTCAAGAGGAATTCCCTGATGAAAAGCTATTTAACATTTCAGAGATGGCTAATTTCAAAGCAGTTGGTGCAATTCCTAATGATTATACATGGCACCAAGGAAAGAAATTTTTCAGGGACGCCAAGTACTTTGTGTGGGATGATCCTTACCTCTTCAAAATAGGAGCAGATAATCTCCTGAGACGATGTGTAACTCAGGGGGAGGCAAGAAACATCTTGTGGCATTGCCACAGTTCACCTTATGGAGGCCATTACAATGGAGAGAGGACTGCTGCAAAAGTTCTTCAGTCAGGATTCTATTGGCCTACATTGTTTACAGATGCCCATGAGTATGTTCAAAGATGTGACAATTGCCAAAGAACAGGTGGAATCTCCAAAAGAAATGAAATGCCATTACAAAAAATTCTGGAGGTCGAAGCTTTTGATTGCTAGGGGATTGATTTCATTGGTCCATTTCCATCATCATATTCAAATGAATACATCCTGTTAGCTGTGGATTATGTGACCAAATGGGTGGAAGCGATAGCTGCACAAAAAGCTGATGCCAAGACAATTATTCATTTTTTTAAAGAAAAACATTTTTTCCAGGTTTGGGACACCCCGAGTATTGATCAGTGACGGAGGATAACATTTTTGCAACGTTCAACTTAAAAAGGTCCTCCAACATTACAGTGTCAGACATAAGGTGGCTTCACTTTATCATCCTCAGACAAATGGCCAAGCAGAAGTCTCAAACAGAGAAATCAATAAGATTCTAGAGAAAACAGTTGCCCAATCAAGGAAGGATTGGTCTCAGAAGCTAGATGAAGCTTTGTGGGCTTACAGGACAGCATACAAAGCTCCTACAGGCCTTACACCCTTCCAATTAGTCTATGGCAAATCCTGCCACTTACCTGTTGAGTTGGAACATAAAGCTTTTTGGGCATTAAGGTATTTAAATTTTGACCCTACTTCTGCAAGTGAACACAGAAAACTCCAACTCCATGAATTGGAGGAACTGCGATTTTCAGCGTATGAAAATTCTAAACTTTATAAGCAAAAGGTTAAATTTTATCATGATAAGAAATTATTGAAAAAGAATTTTCAGCCTGGACAACAGGTATTGTTATTTAAGTCTAGATTGAGATTGTTTCCAGGTAAGTTGAAATCAAAATGGTCTGGACCATTAATCATCAAGGAAGTAATGTCACATGGAGCAGTAACCCTTGAAGATCCAACCACAAACAGAACATGGACTGTCAATGGTAGCATAATCAAACACTATTTGGGTGGTGATGTTGAAAGACTCACCACTATGATACAATTGCAAGAAGTTTGAGCTACAAAAGCGTCCAGCTATTAAGACGTTAAAGAAACGCTTCTAGGAGGCAACCTAGTAAGTTTTAACTCCTCTTTTATATGCTTTATACATAACTTAGTAAATATATGTTGAAATATAGGTTATTAGAATTTGAATAATAATAATAAATAACTATATATAATTTAAAAAAAAAAAGGGTCAGGGGGGAGGGGGGGTTTAACTCGCCCAGGCGAGTGAACCATGAGCAAATTGCTCGCCTGGGCAAGCCTATGTCTGCAGCACGACCCAGAAAAGGTAAAAATCAAATTTTTACCCCAAATTTCATTTCCATCACTTTCATTATTGTGCCCTTGTTGTTCTTTCTTGCTTTCTTCTCAAACTCGCCCAAGCCACTACCTTCATACTCATCCTCCATATTTCACTCAAGTAAGTACCCTCATCTCTTGTAAATAATTACAATATGCATGATTTCCTTTAGCTTTCTTGTACATGTACATTAGTATTGTTTTTTTTCTCAACTTTAAAGCATAAGTTAGGGCTAGAAGTTCTGAATTTATGTTCCATTTTGATTATTTTTGTTGTATACTCTGAATTGGTCTTCTTCTTCTTATCCTATTCTCTGAAAATTTTGGTGTAATTATGTGCAAGACAACTTCATTTTCATACACCACAAAGTGTGTACACCAAGTGTTTGGTGAAATGCTTCAAAGAGACCAGCCATGAATTACTCCTATTTGATGCACGAAAATTGCTCCTTATTTGTCTTAGAAAGCTTGAATGTATGTTTTAGCTCATCATAAGCTTCAAAGCTTGAATTATTCCTTTTTGCATGACTTAGAATTTTCACTAAACTATTCAAATTACATGCAAAAAAGTCCAGCACTTAGGTTTATATTTGCTAAAGACAAGCATTGGAATAATATGTGTCAAATGTGTACATTAGAAAGGCTGAAAATTGTAGCACACATTATCTTGATAGTTGCTTCTTAAAGATTTTATCATATTCACTTTTTCCATGTTGAGATGTCTTTCAGATGGCTCCCAAGAAACTCCCTTCTAAAAGAGCCAGGCATGCAGGGGAGAGACCCAGTTCAGACCTTCCTGAAGAATTCATATTTGATGAGCAGAGGTTCCGGAGTAGAGAACACCAACAACGTTTTGAGATAATAAAAAATTGGTTGTTTCTCAAAGAAAGAAAAGTTCAACTGATGGATGGAGAATACCTTGAATTCACAGTGGAGCTTAATAGGCATAGATGGAGACAACTAGCCACTCCGATTCACAAGTTTGATCCAACAACTGTCTTAAAGTTCTATGCAAATGCGTGGCCAGTTGAAGAAGGCATTCGAGACAAGCGTTCTTTTGTAAGAGGACAGTGGATCCCCTATGATTCTGATGCAATCAACCAATTTTTAGGGAATCCACTTATCTTAGAAGAAGGGAAACTTTGTGAATACATGACCAGGAGAAATAACTTTGATGAACAGGTTATGGCTCAACTCTTCTGTATCCCAGGCTGTGATTTTGCTCGAAACATTGCAGGTAACAGAGTAAGGCTGATGAGAACTAACATGACCACTTTAACTCAAATTTGGATGACATTTCTCTTGAGTAATATACTTCCTAGTGACCATAACTCTGATCTCCCTATGCTAAAATGCCAGCTAGTTTTTAGTTGTATTACACAGATTAGTATTGATGTGGCCCAGTTAATTTCGGATGCTATTCATCAGTTTGTGATCTTAGAGCCACCAAGGCACCCGCTTAACGTAGAGAAAGCCAACAGAGCACTTGGATTCCCTGCTCTAATCACTGGCTTATGCCAATTCTATGGAATCCAGGTACAACCTTCCAAGACCATCCACCCTCCGATCAACAGAGCCTTTATTGAGAAATATTGTTTGGCAAGATAGGTTCAGCAGCAGCAGCCACTAGAGCCACCATCTTTGGACTCCATTGCAGCACATCTACAGAGAATGGAGCATCAGATGAATACTTACATGCAACATGTGGCTGATCAGCAGGCTGCAAACTATAGAGGCCAGATGAAGTTAAATTAAAGCTTTTACAATTATACACTGCATCAGCATAGCAGGATCCGAACCCATTTCCATGGCCCACTCCCGACCAGTTTAGAGCTCATATTGCTTGGCCTTGGGACATGCCCATTTTTCAGGAGGAGGCAATGGGCCCTAGGGCTGATCAAGATCCTGTAGTTGATGAAGGCCTTGCAGCTGACCAGGAAGTTGGTGAGGGAGAAGAAGCAACAGAAGATGAGGACTTAATGCATAATTTGGCAGATTATCTTGTTGATCTCCAAAATCAGTGACATTTTTCCTTTTTATTTACCGCTTTCTTGAATATCTGAATTATCTGACTATGATCACTTTTCTTTACTGTTTGAACTATTTCATTTTGTGAGTATGTTAGACTGATGATCCATTGTGCACATTTATATTCTTTTTGGAAATAGTGCACTTTGATAAGGAACACACAAGGTTCCTTCGTTTTTGGGAATATTTATAGATTTTCAGTTAGAATTTTTTGCTTAAAAGTAGAACATAGTTGTATATAGAAATTCTTTTTGGGGCTTTAAAAAGAAAATTTTTCTTGAATATATCATGTTTTGAAAAGAATCAACAGATAAATATTTTGAAACTTATTTTTGGATTAGAATACAACAAAAATTTTAAAGGAAACTTTGAGAAATGAAAAGCAAAATGAATGGGTTTCCAAAAACCAAAATGAAAGGCGAAACTCTTTACATGGAATTGATAAAAGATATCTTTTGAAAATACTGATTTGATTTGAATATGAAAACAGACCTTGAGCCTAAGTGAGTGTGTGCATCCACAGAAATCATATTGAGTGTCTTCACTAATCTGTTTTATAGTTAATTTTGCATAAATTTCTAATTGTCATAACATATGATTCATGGATATGATTTAGGCATTCTTTCTTTTTGTACATTTTTTAGCCACTGGCCAAAAAGCTATCCCAAATATATAATAAAATTACCATTTTGCAAACCCTTTAGAGCCAAACACTTGATGTTTTCTTGGAACCATAACCTGGAAAAAGAATTTCATACCATACCTAAGGTTAGGAGAGCAAAAAAAGGGATGCTATTTTGTTGAAAACTTGTATCAGTTGGGTAGCTAAATGTGATAAAAAAAAGATTTTGTGGCTATTCATGTGAGTTAAAGGCTAGAAAAGAAAAAGAAAAGAAAGAAAGAAAAAGAAAAGAAGAAAAAGGAACCAAAAATTCCTTGTGTTCTAAATTGAAATATTTTATTAAAGAGGTAAGAATGAAAGGTTTGATACATGGATATCTTGGTAGGAAAAGAAATAGGAAAGTGATAATAGCATTTATCCTTGATTGCTCTCCTATTCTCAAGGTATTTTTGAAATATCCAGAAAAACCAAGATTCATTTCTAGCCAGGCCCAGCCATAAAAGCCCTAATGATCCATGATAATTATGCACTATGATTTGATGGGAAATGAACTACAAAATCAAACTATGGCATATCAGTGTTGGAATTTAGAATAAACACTTACCCGTGTGAGGATTAAACACCTTTGAGAGGTTTTCCTCTGTTTGAATCAATCAAGTGTTTTCTCTGATATTCTTTTAAAAATGAAATGTGAATTGATCTTAATCTCATTTGGTTTTATGAATTTCATCTTTTGTACTTTCAAAATTTTCAAAGTTAACTATTTGAAAATTTTGTTCTGATCACTCTGAAAAAGTTGATTCTTTACAAAACATGTTCATATTTAAAGTATCTTTTGTTATGTTACTTTGCTTGAGGACAAGCAAGATTCTAGGTTAGGGGGTGTGATAAGTGCCCTATTTTAGAACAATTCAAACTTACAAAATGGCACTTATCTTTTGATTCCAATGACTTTGTATATAAACTTGCCCTAAAACCTAGTTAGTTTGTAAATAGTACATTTGATGAATGTGTTTTCATATTTTGGAAGATTTGTCCAAACATATTTTCATTTTGATAGATTCGAGGAATTTCGAAGCTTCCGAACAAGCAAAGCAAGCAAGAAGGGCTTAAAAAGCAAACATGGGAGGTGTTACAAGCAAAACAGGCCCAAAACCCATCAAGGCCCAAAGCATTCTTCAGGGCTAAGTTTCTAACTCGCCCAGGCGACCAATTCCAGTGCATTTGTCTCGCCCAGGCGAGCTCCAAGTTCCCAAAAGATAAAGATAAGCTCGCCCAGGCGAGCAAACAAGGAACAAACCACTCGCCTGGGCGAGTGAAGCAGGCAGAAGGGAGAAACCTATAAATAGGCCACGAATTTGAGAGGAAAGCATTTCCATTTTCTTGACTCTTTGCTCCTTAGTTTGTTTCTCAGCCTTAGGTTCTTCAAATATTGTTAATAGGTAGCTTAGGAGAGTGAGAAAGGTGAGGATTATAGGGGATACTCTATCAGAAAGGAACGATGATGATTTGCTTCACCAATTCTTCTCTTGAGGAGGTTCTCTCCATGGTCGCCTAAGCCTCTCTAAGGATTGGATGTAATCTTTTTAACCCTATGTCTCTCTTTTAATATTTATTTATGCATGAATCGTTTCTATTCCTTATTGGTAAATTCATTTTGCTCTTAATGCTTGATTCTAATTGATCACTAGTTTCATGAATTTAATCCTAAGTGAGACTGGGAAGTAATCTTAGGGTTTGAACCGAATGATTTTACTCGTTACGTTACGTTGCTAGGAATAGGGCATAACGTTCTGATTGCATAAGGCATGTGATTGTGATTTTAATGCTGGGATATTTATTCGATATGCGAGGGATCGATATTTAGTAAATATTCTTAGGATTCTCAAATGCGAGGAATCGATTTAATTTAATGTGTGCATCAATAAGGATATAAAATGATTTATGCATGATAAAGTTAATAGAATATTAAGGGTAAGAACGATGAAATCCAATCCTCCACTTTTCCTGAAATTAAGCTCGCTTTTATTTGCTTTTGTAGTTTCCGTACCCATTAGATTTTTATTCTCTTTATTAGTACGTTTCGTTATCACACATCCAAATGAACTTTCGCTTACAATCTTTGTACATAAACTATTAAACTGTTGAATTCTATTTAAATTAACTAAAGTAAACTTAAGTCCCTGTGGAAACGAACCTTTATAAATTTTGTAACTTACAACGACAAATTGGTACGCTTGCCAAAAATCTAACAACTAGCACAATCATTTGATTAGTAATGGTACCTTATGTGATGGATTATATAAATTATTTCTTGATAATCTTTATACTAAAACACTTATGACTCAACATCATAATGTTGGTACTAAATGTACCTTAATTAATGAATGTTCCACTTACTTATGGCATAAACATTTGGGACACATTTTCAAAGAAAGAATTGAAAGATCGATAAAGAATGAAATCCTTCCGGATTTAGATTTTACTTATATGAATGTTTGTGTAAATTGTATCAAAGACAAACAAACAAACACACAAAGAAATGAGCCACAAGAAGCACTCAGCTTCTTGAAATTATACACACTAATGTTTGCAGTCCTTTTCATGTTAACTCTTTCAATAAAGAGATATATTTTATCACCTTCATTGATGATTATTCACGTTATGGTTATGTCTATTTACTAAATGACAAATCTCAAGCTATAAATGCTTTAGAGATTTACATTAATGAAGTTGAAAGCCAATTAGACAGAAAGGTAAAAATTGTCAGGTCTGATAGGGGTGGTGAGTATTATGGAAGGTATGATGAAAGTGGACAACATCCGGGCCCATTTGCTAAATTCCTAGAAAAGCGTGGTATTTGTGCTCAATACACAATGCCACACACCACAACAAAATGGTGTATCAGAAAGGCATAATAGAACCTTGTTGGACATGGTTAGAAGTATGTTAAGTAATTCTTCTTTAGCCATTTCATTGTGGACTTATGCTCTAAAGACTATCATGTATGTATTAAATAGGGTTCCTAGTAAAGCAGTTCCAAAAACTCATTTTGAACTGTGGGCAGGAAGGAAACCTAGCTTAAGGCACCTGCATGTTTGGGGTTGCCAAACATAAATTAGATATTACAACCCACAAGAAAAGAAATTGGGTACAAGAACAATTAGTGGTTGTTTCATTGGTTATCCAGAAAAGTCAAAAAGGTATAGATTTTACTGTCCTAATCATACTATAAGGATTATAGAAACTGGAAATGATAGGTTCATTGAAGATGGTGAAGTTATTGGGAGTGAAACACCACGTAAAGTGGCAATTCAAGAAGTGAGAGTAAAAGTTCCTTTGACTTGTAGCTCTAGTAAAGTTGTTGTTCCTCATGTTATTGAACCGATTAATAATAATGAAGAACAAAAAATGAATGATTCCATTGCTCATGATGAAAATATTGCCAATGAACCGAATGAACTCATTGTAGAAGAACCACAACAAATAGCATTAAGAATATCTCAAAGGGAAAGGAGATCTGCTATTTCTAATGATTATTATAGCTACAAGAGTCTAAATTTGACTTAGGTATAAAAGATGATCCAGTGATGTTTTCACAAGCTGTGAATAGTGAAGATGGTGACAAGTGGTTTGATGCCATGAAAGATGAGTTGAAATCTATGAAAATTGGGACCTTGTTGAGTTACCAGAAGAATGTAAGAGAGTTGGATGTAAATGGGTCTTTAAGACCAAACGTGACTCTCATGGTAACTTAGAACGATACAAGGCTAGACTAGTTGCAAAGGTATTTACTCAAAAAGATGACATTGACTATAAAGAAACCATTTCACCCGTTTCAAGAAAAGATTCTCTAAGAATCATTATAGCAGTGGTGTCCCATTGTGATCTAGAGTTACACTAGATGGATGTGAAAACCGCCTTTCTAAATGGGAATTTAGAGGAAGATGTGTACATGGACCAACCAATGGGGTTCATAGAAAAGGGAAAAGAGCACATGGTGTGCAAACTTAAGAAATCAATATACGGACTTAAACAAGCTTCAAGACAATGGTACCTTAAGTTCAATGATACCATTGTTTCCTTTGGATTTAAAGAAAATACTGTTGATCGGTGTATATATCTAAAGGTTAGTGGGAGTAAGTTTATATTACTAATTCTTTATATTGATGATATCTTGCTTACAGCTAATGATCTTAGTTTTTTAAATGAGACTAAGAAGTTTCTCTCTAGTAACTTTGAAATGAAAGATATGGGTAAGGCATCCTATGTGATTAGGATAGAAATATTCCGTGATAAATCACAAGGATTGTTGGGTTTGTCTCAGAAAGCATATATTAATAAAGTTTTAGAGAGATTCAGAATGCAAAACTGCTCATTGTCACCAGTACCAATTTAGAAATGAGACAAGTTTAGTCTCATGCAATGTCCTAAGAATGAATTGGAACAAAAGGAAATGGAAGCAATTCCATATGCATCACTTGTAGGGAGCCTAATGTATGCTCAGACTTGTACGATACCAGATATTAGCTTTGCAGTTGGAATGTTGGGAAGATATCAGAGTAATCCTGATATAGATCATTGGAAAGCTGCAAAGAAAGTTCTGAGATATTTGCAAGGCACTAAAGGTCACATGCTTACTTGTAGGAAGTCTAGTAACCTTGAAGTGATTGGATATACAGACTCAGATTTTGCAGGATATGTGGATACATGAAAATCTACTTATGGTTATTTGTATTTTTTAGCTGGAGGAGTTATATCACGGAAAAATGAGAAATAGTCAGTAATTGTTGCATCCACTATGGAAGCTGAATTTGTGGCATGCTTTGAAGCCATGGTTTAGGCTAAATGGTTGTGAAAATTTATTTCAATGCTTGAATTGGTCGACAGTATTGATAGGTCGTTGAAAATTTATTGTGATAATTCTACAGCAGTCTTCTTTTCTAAGAATGACAAGTATTCAAAAGGTGTTAAGCATATGAAATTGAAATATTTTACCGTTAAAGAAGAGGTTCAGAAACGTAGAGTGTTTATAAAGCATGTTAGCATTAATTTTATGTTAGTTGATCCCTTGACAAATGAATTACCGCCCAGGACATTTATTGGTCATGTATATAGTATGGACATTATGCAACTAATGAATGTTGATCATTATTATAATTATTGACTATTGGCACTCTGAATTCAATGATGTTTAAGTTTATGAAAATTATCTTGTTTTCAAATTTATGTATACATGCATGTATAAATGATTATTTTGAAAAACAAGATTTGTCCCTAATGAAGACATAATAGTATTATTGTTGGACATTATGATGTAAACGTCCATTAAAGTATCATATTAGGAAGAAGAGCTAATAAAGTGATACATGGAAGGAACTATGTCGATTTGATAGCATAGAACTGCCATGATTCTTATTGGTTTTATTTCTGATCATGATTTTTGATGAGACTAATGTATGAAATCTTTAGCCCTATGTATGCGCAATATAATTGTTTTTATTAAATCATGAAATGAAATTTGTGACGTGAGCCAAGTGGGAGAATGTAAGATTTATCATTGTGGCTCATTTAAATAAATGTTATTTGATTTAATGAATAAGAACATAAGGGTAATTGCCTACAAAGGGAAGTTATTAAAAGGATTGTTATTTTAAGCGTAGTGATTCCATTTCTAATAAATAGGGATCTAGAAAACTGAATACTGTTATTGTTTGCCCATGAGAGTTGTATCCTATCACTATCAAAAGATACAAGAACTGAAAGGGTCAAGACTATCAGAAAATATTTTATCATAAAATATCTTCTGTAATAATGAACAAAAATGTATGTTTATGTGAAACTCATGAATTCTAAAGATCCTGTTCATGTTCTTAATGTGATTGTTTTAAACAGAAATTATAGAGTTATGTTTACATGATATGTTCATGTGAAACTCTTGAATTCTAAAGATTATGTTCATATTATTGACGTGATTGATTTAAATAGAAATTATAGATTTTGTTTACACAACTTAGCCGTTTACTTGAGACAAAAAAAAAAATTCCTTAGGTTGAGTTGTGTTGTGCATAAGTCTGGATCACTAATCTAGCATGTATCTATTTATAACACATGCTTTACTTTGATATATATAATATACTTCATGCAACTCTGTCGTGAAGTTGAAGTTGAGTTGTAAGCAAACTTGACCAGCATTATTGCAGATTTACCTAAGCAATATTAGTGTCAACTAGACTAAGTCATTTAAAAGTTAAAATAAAAAAAAATAGAATGTGATTAAAAAAAAAAAGAGAATATGACTCAAGTTGGATAAAAAGAAATCACTAGAATATGAAAGTATTGAGGTCAAAACTACCATTTTAAAAAAAGACTCATTCGTATTTATGCAACAAACATTCAGAAGAAAAACCTCAAACCAATGTCAGGAAAAGAGAAATAAATAAATAAATTTAAGTTAAAGAGAAAGTAATTTTTTTCTTTCTAAAATGCAGTTTGATTCGATTTTCAAATTTTATTATAAAAAATAAACATAATCGAATAAACCACATATTATAATTATATTGATTTTTATTACGGTAATTAATAATAACTATTAAATAATTATTACTTTTCTTTGCTTTATAACCAAGATGCATATTTTATTTTCATATATTAAAAAAGAATACACTAATATTGTTAAAAAATAGTGTTAAATATTAAGTGAAGTACAAATTACTATTATGTTAAAAAAAGTTGATAATATCATTTTATATTAATGTTAAATAGAAGTGAAAATAATAATTTTTAACTAAAATAGTTAAATAAAATGTAATAAAAAAGTAAAATTCATTTTTAAAATAATATAGTATAATAATTATGTAAGTTTAGTTCATAGATTTTAAATTATGATAATAGAAAAAATAAAAAATCAGTAAATTGTAATTTGATGTTATATTCAAATCAAATCAAACCGAATGAAATCTTTATTTTATGTTTGATTTAAATAATTTTTGGTCTAAAAATTTAACCAAACTTCATCGTAAATACCCCTACTAAATTATTTAGACTTCTGTATGAATATCCAAGCATTAACATGACCTTCAACCAAACCAACAAAGGTTAGTCTTAGTCTAGTTTGTAAGGAATAAATTATATCCTATAAAGATGAGGTTTGATTCTGGCCATCCATGTGAAGAACTTATTAATGGACAATGTATAAATATTTTTATAAAAATTCTTTGAAACTTAAGATTTATTCAAACTTTACTGAGCTGTTGAAATCCAATTCACCTAAAACTTTTTAATAAAAAAATGAGCTTCAACATATCTTATTACATTCTCTTTTATCATGGGCACGGACAAAGTTTTCTCTAAAAAAATTATTGCTAAAGACTTCACGTTTTATAACGTGTAATATATATATTTTTTCTAAAGCTTATAAAAAACTCTTTAGCCTTCTATACATGACTAACATAGACCTAATTAAAACTAACTTGGAGTAGGAATATGCTGGAAATTACTAGTGTAGACAGGATCTGCTCTAATTATCAACTATTGAGCATGGTTATTGGTTAGAAGACAAGGCACCAGAAATGTTATGATTCTCACATCCAGTTTATTCATTCATTGATACAGTTGCACTTAACTTTGAATTTTAACAGAGATGTTTCTCACAATTTTCTGTTCTCCTCCCGGATTACCTTTAACACTTAAATTATACTACACATTATTCATTATGAGTCCTGGGGAGGAGGGCAAAAGGCCCTTGTTTGTCCCTCCTTCCATCTGTTCCTGATACTTATACTATGGAAATCTAATAGTTATATATATCTAAAATATTTTGGCTATCATGCTTCAAATATATTATTATGAAAAATGTTAGCAATACATTTTTAACATACTTTTTATTATTGATTGAAATTTATTAAAAATCATAAATTTTAGTTAATCATATCTTTTATTTAATTATTTTTTTCAATTTTATATTTTTTAATAAATTTAATCCAATAAAAAAGTATGTTACCATCACTCCTTTACTCCCAATTATAACACTTTTAACTACCTTGACCATGACACGAGAATGCATTTCCTAGACCCTTGTGGACTATGTCACGTTGTGTATTCTCAAGGTCTTTGTGACCTATGCTACAAAGTTTTCACCATTAAATTGAGTGTCGAAAAATCTCATGCCTTAGCCCACTATACAATGGTTATCTTATGTTTGGCCCACGAAGTTCACGTGTAATAAAAGAATCTCTCTAGTCTTTGTTATGCGACTCAACTTAGAAGCAGTAATTAGTCTTTTTTAATTAGTCTTTTTTATAAGACTTAATTCATAGTATCTACTTATTAATTATTTTTCATAAAAATATTTTTAATTATGAATCATTTTTCTAATTTTAATAAATAACAAATGAAATATAAATGGGTTGTTTTACATAGAAACAATCAGTAAATAGGTGAAAGAGAATACCATTTATACAAAATTAACATTATCATCATTAATTTTTTTTCCTAGTCCATATCATTAATATTATAAGAAATATAAGTGAAAAAATCATTAATGTTACATTGAAAAATTAAAATAACAATTATTTTAAAATATTTTTTTCTTCTTAAACAATAATTATTATGGGACGGAAGAAGTAATATTTTATCCTCTATGTAAGTCTAACTTTGTCTTGTATAAAGTAGATTTAGGATCAATCTTTTTTTTTATATATGTAACAAATGTTAGGATTAGCTAGTCTCTAGGATCTTTGTTTAGATGAACAATTTTTTTTATAAAGATTTTGTATGTGTTTAAATAGGTGATGATAAGTTAAATTCACTATAATTTTCGGAAGAAACAAATATATTAAATCATGACGAGTTAAAAAAAACAATTATTTGTTGTTTTTAAAAATCATGATAAGTTTAACTTACCACGAATCTAAATACACTATTGCTAAGAGGAATATAAGAAGGTAAAAAAGTATAGAGTTATTCACCCTAATTTTTAGATAAGTTAAATGAAAATAACTTCTATGTTACGAGCATAAGTTTATTTTATTTAAAAAAAGAAGTTCATTTTTTTCTTATCTTATAAATATTTATAGAGAAATTTATTCAAATAGAGTCTAAAAATAAATTAATAACAGTTTCAATAAAAAAATCTTTTTACTTTTAATTTTTTAAACAATACTAATTTAACATTTGCTTAATTTTTTAAGGAATTTGCTTAATTTTATTGGCTTAACAAAATAATGATAATGACTTTTAAGTCACCGCGTCTATAACAGTAAATAAAGAAAATATGATTTTTTGTGTAGACAATTCGTTTCACATTTTGTCCTTAAATTAATCATAAAATTACTACTTATTATCCTTGTCTTGTCTTGTCTTGCGACTGCTCATGCAACCCACTAACTACTCCATGTTTTTGTTTTTATTGTTTTTATAACCTCTCACATTTGGATTTTCAGTTTCTGTTCTTTGAATCAATACACGGTTGTGGTTTATTAGCAGTTAAGCTAGCATGTAGCATTGAGCGATAAGTACCAAGATAAAATTTCCCACTCTTTCTCTTAAGCCTTTCTTTTTCTTTCTACCCTAAAACCCCACATTCTCTCATTTCTGTTCCTCACAACTAACATTTTTTATCCATCACTTGACTCTCAAATGGTGTTGGAATTCCAGAGATTTGGAATATTATCGAAACAAGAGATTTTTTGGGTGATGAAATTTAATATTGTTATATTTGTTATTTTTCTTCATCATCTATTTCATTTTTATCTAATAAATCTTTTTAAAATCTTAATGTTTCTTTATCTAATTCTTACTTATCTTAAAGTTTTGAAAGCATATTGTCTAGTGTGAGTATAGAGTTTTTAAAAGCATTTTTATTGGGTTTGATTACTTTTTAAAAGCATGGTGGGTTATACTACTAGGGAGAATCTAATGTACATAATTCATCTAATTTTATGTTTTGTAGAGTGTTGTTATTCATGTCTATATTTTTCTTCCCCTCTCACTATTGCACATACATAACTTATATTTTGATTTGCCGTGTTTTTTTTTTCCCTGTAAGTGCAGCAAGAAAGTTGAAGAGTTGAATTATAAAGAAAGAATCAACATTTTTCTTCACTCTTTCTCCTTTGGTCTCTCAATTTATCATAAGGTGTAGTAGTTTAGTAAACTTTACCCCTTTCACAATTAACATATAAATTTAATGTCTTTTTCATTTCTTTTTTGCTTTAACTTTTTTTTTCTTCTATAAATTGTCCTGATGATATGCACTTTTTAGCACAATTTAAAATTTATATAATAGAACACGTGTTGAGCCTATTAAGCAGAAAGGTCAGTGTATAACCTTCAATATTTCAGGGTTTTTCCAGGGTCCTTTATCAGATCTAAGGCAACTACCCTGATCTGCACAGGTACTGCACATGTACAGGTACCTCCCAGAAGTTCTGGCAACTCACTTCATTAAGTGCACAAAAATATTAGGCATTTTAAAGGATGGTGCAAATTGGTGGTGATTCTTGAAAAGTAAAATGCATTGATTGATAGAAAAACAAATTACAAAATTTCTAACACAGGTACAGAGAAATTGGTCCCAAATGTACCTGACATCAATCATTTCAAGCAATTTGCTTTGGTACTTGTTTCCGAGAACCTAAATTTTCCAAAGAGGCACCAAGCAATGTCAGCAGCCATAAACCACTATAACACATATTGAACCATCAATACAACACTGGAACAAAAACGCAGGAGTATAAAAGAATGAGAGTTCCATAGGACCAAGCCCAAGTCCATTTGTTATTGACATTACCAAGTTCTGTTCAACATTGGCAATGCCTGCCCCATTCTTTGCTAAGAGATTGCAAGGGATAAAATCTTCAAATAACGCTATGATAATTATATTCAAATTTTAAATTTATCATAGTTCTATTATTTTTTTCCTTTTATTGAGACTAGCCATAAATGTTCTCTACAGAGAATTAGGTTTGTTAACACATTTTATTTTTATTCCGATAATCAGAATAACATTTGTTAACATAATTTGTTTTTATTCCGAGAATCACAATTATGTTTGATAACACACTACAAATCTATTTCTTTACTTTTTTGTTTACGGATTTCATCACCTATATAAAATAACAATTTGCAATAGATTTTAACCAAAATTTCAACATTTCATATTTAAAAAAATTATAATGTTTTATTGTGAATTTTGTTTTTACAAAAAATGCTAAAATTTAACCATTATTTTTCATCATTTTCTCAATTCATTTTTTGTTTACTTCTCATTTCCTTGACCATTTCAATTTTTAATACCATATTATTACCTTAATATTATTGATACAAATGAATAAATAAATACATATACATAAGCCACATGACTCAACTAAATTTTCAGGATATCACAATAAATTAAAGCAAAAATAATTGATGTTGCATTGAAAAAAAATGGCAAGTCTCTAATGTATTTCAAATATGTCTCTTAATTCGTCAACATCATATTGGGGGCAAGTGATTGTCTCTAGCTAATTGGTTTACAATATTGTTCTTAGTAATGTTTATTTTGGTCACTTGATATGAGGGGCCCTCATCATCTATAGTGTCAGATGTATGATGCTGCAATGTTGGGATTCGCATAATGTGCTAGATTTTTGTCTGCTATATGATGATTCCTTATAAAGTTTTGTACTGCACAACATGCAATCACAATGATAGCTTGCTTCCGAAATGAAAACGGAGGCATTTTACGCAAAATTGGGAACCTATTCTTCAATGCTCCAAATGATCGTTTCGATTATATTTCTCAAAGAAGAGTGCGTATGGTTGAACAACTCCTTAGTTGATCTGGGTTGATTTCATCTTCCTCTATAGTCATTCAAATGGTAGCGCTCTCCTTTGAATAGTGTCAAATAACCATCCCTAGTTAGGTATCCAGAATCAACGACATAAAATTTTCCTACATGTTTACAAAAATTTACCAATATATAAATTGCAAAAATAATAAGGACAATCAAATGTGAAACTAAAGAAAAATGTCATTCACATTACTGTACAAACTCATCATGCCTAGTGGAGGATGAAGGAATTTCAACCAACGAGTTTCAAGTGCAGTAGTAAAAACACGACAATCATTTGCAGATCCTTCCCATCCGACATACACAAAAGTGAACTTCATGTCAAAGGAACATGCACACATGACATTTTGGGTTGCAATTTGTTTCCTGCCTCTAAATGGTATTTGCTTATTCTCAGGTAATGTAGCACTTACGTGAGTGCCATCTATTGCGCCAATACAATCCTAATATTTAAAATGAAATATTAAAATGGAAAATAACTATAAAAAATTTGAAAATAAAAAAAAATGCTTAAATGCTTAAGAAAAACTTACCTTGAAGTATGGGAAATGTTTAGGATTGTCCCTAATTTCCTTTGGAACCATATCTAGAGGAGGTGGTTTGATGATCTCACGTGATAATTGAAGCATGGCTTTCAACACTTTGAAGAAATACTTGCTAATTGTTTGTCCTAAGAGCTGAAATCTCTCACTAACATTCCTATTTGAACTCCCATGTCCAATCAAGTACATAAAAAATTCCTAATTGTTCATCAACCCGAATATATCTATTGTCTGCTAACCAGCCTTTTCACGTCATCAACGTACAAAGTTTGTTGAACACAAATCTTTCCATTCTAAATGCCTCATATATTCTATTTGAGTGGCCATATCTAAGTTCTACAACCCATTCAGCACCTGTTAGGCTACTATCTCTAATGGGTTCTTTGGTATATATTGAATTATTAATAATAATATTCAACAAGTTTGGTATAATAAGATCTTCATCTATTGATTCATCATCAATATAAGGATCAAAATACTGCCCACAAGTTAGACAAACAGGAGCACCAGCCATGCGAATACTGCATCAATACATATTATTGTCATTAATTTCATGCTAACATATTTTAAAAAAAATCACATTAACAAAAAAAAAATCCACATCATAGTCATACAAAAAATGAAAATTAAAATATAGTGTTCAACGCTATTAAACAAGACAAAATTAAAAAGTTGTAACACAATTTCATTCATTTAAAAATTCATAGGAGTGAGGATCTCCTCTCAGGTGGAGCCTTTATAAAGGCTACTCTCCATGCTTGGCTCTCAACCACTCGATCAACTGCTTTGTGGTACACTTCATTCTCCAATCCCACCATGTCATTCAATACATCCATTGTAGCCTCAACTGAGTATGGATCCTCATTCACTTTTGTAGTAGCAGAATTAGCATAATTATGGTTGCATTGGTTTTGTCTAATCTTAACCAGATCTTGAATGGCTTGACATGCCATTGCCATATTTGTGTTCCCACTACCTCTTCTACACTTTGCATTTAGAGTCATATCTTGTCTATGTAGTACAGGACTAGGCGTCTCAACAAAACTATCAATATTATCACCTTCTCCATCTGAAATTTGGTGTATCTCAGCATTTCCTATGGCATAATCTCCACTTGCATAAACATCCCCGAATATCTCAATTAACTATTCCCAATAAGGAAGACCATGCTTCTGAAATTTCTCCCCTTGGAGATTGTCCTATACAAAAGATTTACCTAATTTTGTTTAAAAAAATCAACTAATTTATAAGAAATCATAAGGGACACTATGTTAAAAGTTACCTTAATGTGGACATCCCATAAAGATGCATCCTTGTTTGTAGCAGTTTTCAAAACAGTGTTCCAACCAAAACCACGATATGCTCAGTAATTTCTTGAAACTAGAATATTCTTGTCTAAGTTTATCCATCTTGTTTTTCAGTTGATTTTGTGTGTAATCAAGTCCTATTTGTTTTGTAAATTCATCTTTAATGCTTTTCCATGCTTTGGTGGAGGTTGTTATATTCCCTTCTTTTACTTCCTCAACCATCAAATTAACAAAAAGAGTTGTGTTTTTATCATTCCTTCAGATGCCATTCTCCTTACTAATAACATGTTAGAAAATAAACCATAACACTAAAAATTAGAAATCCATAATGTTCTGATAATGGAACTCGCTAGTTTGTTATCAAAATACTATGCATGAAATCAAAATTCACTTCCATAAATCCTCTTACATTAACAACTCCCAAGAATATACATGCTTGTATATTTATATACTAATAATTAGCTCCACATGATGCTTTCTAACATTCACCATAAATATGGCTACTAGTACTCATTTACACTTATATTTCTACCAATATGAGGAGTTATAAGTAAGATCGACCTACAAGAATTACAAAATGGACAAAAACCCATCCCAAGCATATATGCGGATAAATGAGATAATCAGTTTTACATATATATATATATATATATATATATATATATATATATATATGCATAAATGTGACTGTAGTGAGAAATTGATGTACATGCATGGTCATTGCTATATACAACACTCATACAAATGGGATATATCTCAAGCATTATGTCAGAACTGAAAGTCTGGAACCTAGATTGGTCTAGTCTTATAATTTATATAAATTTCTGTGTATCTGTTTTATGATAACATATAACTATTTGTTTAGTTTCAAAGCATAGCCATAACAAGGTCTAAAGCCCCCACTCAAAACTTCAGCTCCTTCAAACAATAAAGAAAGAGTTATGTCTTTATATATATATCAGAAAGGAAACATAAAGCAAGGAGGATCAGGAACCATCATGAAATATAGAAAAGCTAGGAAAAACAAAACCAAAAAGAGAGACACCAGTGAAACTTAAGTCTCCAATACTAGTGTATGTATGCTAAAGAAAAGCTCTGAAAAGCCCACAAGCATATTAATCATAGGAGGTCAAAAAACAACCATTTTCTTAATAAATTTACTTGATCTTAAACCATGTAAAGTGTATAGATGACAAAGTCCCTAATCCTCTGTGAATATCCTCATTTTCATTTGTTCATGACTGCGTAGGAGAGGGCATGCAAGCAAGCATAAATATACAAGGAAAAAGCCTCAATTTGAAAATTCAAGAGCTCTAGCCCTAATTTCAAAAATCCAAAAATTTGCAACTTCAATTTCTAAACACAGGTCATAAAAGAAGAAAAATTAAAGGTAACAAAAAAGCATTACCAATAAGAAGAAGAAGAATGCGAGAGACAGATATGCAGGTGGGAACGGAACGTGAGCAGAGACCTGCAACGTTAGTCTGGAACGGGTGAAAGAGAGGGAACCCAAGAGATGGTTCAGTGTTGTGTCTGGAGTGGGCAACGAATGAGTGAGGATGAAGAGGAGATAATTTAGAAGAAGAAAAACAAATGAGAAAAGAGGGGAAGATAAGACTTACGCAGAGTGGAGTTCGTATTTGTGCGTGTAATGGAGAAACAACAAATTTTTTAGAGGAAAAAGTCATTCTCGTTTTGTGCTCTGGAAGACAGAAGCAGAATTTTTTTGATTATTTTTTTAATTTCTCAGTACAAAAATTAAACCGATTCATCCCAAAATTTGAAAAAAATAAAATTTACTAAACACTATTCTTATCTATTTTTGTTCTCGGGAATAGAAATTAAGAAAAAAATTGATTATGGGAAGGTTGTCATGCACACCCATATAAGCTAAAAATTAAATTTTAAGCTAACATAACAGAACTTCTACAAATAAACGTATGGATAACTTATTTTACCTCCATAATAGTGTCAATACCAAATTCCTTCCTCCATTGTAGCATATCAGCCCACATACTTTGCTCTTTCAATATCAAACTTTCTCTCTTTCAGGAACCTGTAAAATGTATAAAAAAAAGAAGCAAAAATTCCATTTCAGAAAATGAAGAAAATTATCAAAGGCAAGGTACACCTTAACATGACGTGGTAATCATCGTGTTTCTCAGGAAGCAATTCTTCCATGATCAAGGCTTGGAGAAATTCATCAACGACTTAGCTCCTCGAAATTTCGAACATCTTTTATCGAAACAAAGCTAACACGACCATCGCTTTTCCTTGTACTGCTATTTTTCTTCAGCGAAAGCTTAAACTTGGAGGATGCGTTGAGCACTGTCTTCTTCAAAGATCTAATTCTCATTCTTCTTTCACCTTCGAAGTTCTCAAAATCAAATCTCCTTTCCTTCTTTTCATCACTCCCTGAGAATCCTTCGAAACCTGCCACAATAACCAAAATGAAATGCATAAGCGAAGAGAAAAAAAACTGAAACCCTGTGAGAGAGAGACAGAGTGTGAGAGAGAAAAGGAAGTTACAGGGTCTAGCGAAGCGATCAAGAGGGGTAGACACTGTGGTTTCAAGGGCCAATGTGAGAGCGAAGCCACATTCAACAATGTGAGAAAACCCTAATGGAGGAAAGAGAAAAAGAAGGGCACAATTGGTGAGAATATGGAATCGGGAATAAGAAGAGAATATTAATGTTTGGAAATCACGAGGAGGAGGAACAGCTGATTCGAAGATGGTTTCCTAAAACCGACATTATATTGTTGCATTCTACATCGGTTCTTAAATAAACCGATGTCGTAATGCGTTTTCAAACACGATTTTGATAAAATCGTCTTTAAAAAGTTGCAACTATTTACAAAAATGTCATCGCATCTTCTACGACATCGATTTTTGTAGAACCGTCGTAAAACACCATTTTTGTAGTAGTATAGGTTGGTTTCTTCTTTTTCTTCAAACAACCTATTGAAGTTGTCATACCCTAATTCTGTCCGAGTAAAACTAAAAAAAAATGAAAAAGAAAAGGAAAGCAGAAAAAACATAAATGAAAGAATAAAAAAGGAAGAACAAAATTAAAAAAATATATAAATAAAAGATATAAGAGTATTAAAAAAAAGAGAAGAAAATTATTATCATGATTATTATTATTATTTTAAATGAAAAAAATAGTAAAAAAAAAGGAAGCAAAAAAAAAAGAAAAAAGAAAAAAAAAAAAAAAAAACAACAAAGAGAAAAAGGGTCACAAGGCCCATTAGGTTAAAAAAGCAACAAATAAAAGTACAAAAAAGGGCAACAGTAGAAAATTAATTACAAAGAGTAGAGAAGGCACGAATCCCAAGGAGATCAAAGGGACCAATCAAGGGGTTCCATCAGAAAAAGGGAGAGACTCCTCAGGTAGTCTCATTTTCCCTTCACAGTTTCCTTCTTTCTTTTGTTACTTCTCATCTCTTCTTCTTTTTCTTCTTTTTTATTTTCGTTTTCAGTCTTTTTTTATTTTTGTGGGTTGTTGTTTACTTCATTCAGAGGAATGCTTGTGATTTGTTGTAGTTAGATTCGTTAGTTTTGATTATGCTTGTGTTTTTTCTTTCTCTCCTTCTATTTCTTTCTTTTTTCTTTTCCGTTTTGAGTTTTTCGGCCACCTACATGACCGCCACCGCGGCCAACCACCGCCCCCTCACCGTCGGCCACACCGTGGTGGCCATCCCACCACCAGCCCCCATCATAGTGGCCTTGGGATGTCACGAATCCACCATGGAAGGGAGGTTTCAAGCTTTTCGCGCAACTTTTCCATGGCTGTTGTGCCCAGATGAAAAAAACGGGTTGGACCGGGTCACCTGACCCGGTTCTAACCCTTAAAAAAAACAAAAGAGAAACCTTTTGCTTTTTGCACCACCATATTTAATAAGTTCACCCTTTCTTAATTGGGTCTACTCCATTCAGAAACAAATTTCGTAATGCTTTTTACACTTTCTATTCATAACTGCATACCCCTCTATATTTCTATTTACACCTCCATATCCATAACTGCACTCCTGTTTGTTGGGCCTGACCCATTTTGTAATTAAATAATTTCTGCTGATTGCACACCCTGTCCTTACTGTATGCACCTCTAATCACTAAGTGTACTTCTCATTTCCATTCTATCCCTTTCTATTTTCATTTTATTTGTTCGATTACATATTGCTATGTCAATTATTCACCGATGTTTGCAATTCCGCTCTAGTTTTCATTAGTAAGTGCGTATGTTTTGTGCACTCCATGCTGGATTTTCAACTTGCTTGGTGGTGTATCAATAACATGTGGATAGATATTGTGAAAATCATCTCTGACTTGCTTGACTTCATAAATTTACCACAAATCTAAAATCTTTTCTAAAAATGGCTAAAAATTAATTCTCCTTTTTTTTCAAAAAGTATTACATATTACTCGAGATTGCTTCAAGGTCCAATGCCTTAAGCGATTCTCTCTGCTCCTTTTCAAAATTTAATGTCGTTTCAAGGTCCAATGCCTTAACGACTCTTTTTCACGCAATTAAAATAAATCTTTCAAGAAAGAACTACGTAAGTCTGATTCCTCATTGCACTTGGGGATACGTAGGAGGGAGGGCAAACCCCTTGTCGACCTAAAAAATAAAAAAAAATATAAAATCTTCTTTTCTAAAAATAAAAAAATATACATATTTCTTTTTTCGAATGAACAAAAAATAAAATCAACATAATTTATGTTCTTAAGGGAAAATAAATAATTAAAAAAGTCACTTTATTTTAACACACTCGATTAAAGGCTGTCGTCTTCATGACGAACGTGTGGGGTGCTAACACCTTCCCCGTGCGTAAATGACTCCCGAACTCTTTTTTTCTAAAATTATAGACCATGTCTTATCTTTTTGATTTTTCCGACGTTTTCTTTAAATAAATGTTGGTGGCGACTCCATCTCAAGTTTTCCCTTTTTTGGGAATCTTCTTCTTTTTTTTATCGCCGTCCCGTCATGGCCGGATAGGTTGCGACAGAAGCAATAAATGACAAAAAACCTAATATAGCGTGGGATAGTTGGTGGTTCCATGTTCATGTTATCCATTTATTTTGAAATTTTGATTTTGAAAAATAAAATATAAAACAATTTGTCATAACCACTTTTTTTTTGGCTTTATCCCTTAATTTACTCTAATTAATATCATGACATTAATTTAATATTAATTTTTAATTTCAAATTAACTTTTTTTATTTTTTATATTTCAACGTGTTGGTGATCATCTCTAATTTTTTTGTCTTTCTCTCTTTCTAATTTGCAAATTATATTTTTAAAACATTATGTTTTTTAACATAAAAATTGTAGTGTTTGAAACAAAGTCTGAATGTTTAGAAAGACAAGTAATAAATTGTTTATGTTATCTTATTTCAATTTTTCCGTCCGTTACGATTTTTTTTTTATTCCTTAAACTAAACAATTAAAACAATATTTTATGTCATATCCTCTTTGGGATGGCCATTAAGCTCTTGATATGAAGGTGGATCTATGCATATGTTCTCAAATTAAAGAAGCATAATTTGATTGGTGAGTTTGCTTTCGTTCGTTCAGGTTATCGATTGTTTTATTTTTGATGATTGTACTATTTTGTTTGTAGCACTTTAAGTTTATCTTTTATATTAATCTCATTTCACTTCCATTTGCTATAGGTCATGACTTGCCCCCTTCTAATTCTTGACAAACAATTTGGGTCTACTAAAATTCGTCATTGTGTGAGCTACAAAATTTCTAATTTATTTGTCCGAGGATTTATTTAGAGAAGCAAAACTTGATGACTAGATTTCACAACTTTTATCAAGCAGATTTTGTAATTTACATACTTCTATCAATGTTGATTTGTACCAAAACTACAAACATCTATCAATGTCTTGCTGTAGTTTTATCAACCATGTTTAAATTCTCTTCTTTGCCTCTAGTTGCCCATTACCTTCTGAACAGATGCCATAAAAGCTTTTGTGAAAATGTAAATTTTGAAAATGTTTAAGCTAGTTCCGTAAGATTTATTCCATGTTTATTAATTACTATTATTCTTTTGTGAAAATTTATATTTGTAATGGAAAAATTAATCATATAATTCACGTTACTAATGTAGTGTTTTGAATCATATACAAATGACAAGTCTTAATATTCCTCTATTCAAGTCAAAATATCAGAAGTGGAGTAGTTTGGAACTTTAAAATTAAAAAAATGGCAAATTTTAAATAATAGTAATTTGAAAATTTAAAATTTAAAAACTTTGTTAATTTTTAAATAATAGTAGTTTATTAAAATATCCAATAAGAGAGTAAAAGGATGTTGTTAAAAAAGAGTAATAGGATAATGTAGAATTTTAAAATAATTATCTAAAAGTTTATTTAACATTTGTTTATGAATATAAACATTAGAAGAGGAAAAAACTAACAACCAAAAGAATGATACTTTTTAATCAAATATCATATTATTTTGAATGAAAAGAGATATAAAATGAAACAATACTTTTAATCTATTAATGAAAATAATATAGATTTTTTTTACTATATACCTATATAATATTTTTTAAGTTGGTGGGCCCCACCTAGTCATGGGTCTGGCCATGGCCTAGGGCCAGCCTTGGAGAGAGAAGAAAATATATAAAAATATAGATATGATACATAATTGTGATAAGAAAAAAAAATATAAGAAATATTTATAGAGTGTTTAAATATTTCTAGATATTTTAAGGTTGAACAAATATTTATAAATGAGTATATTTTTTTTTAATTAAAAGAAAAATATAGACCCAATGCATTAATTTGTATTTATATACTCTTAATTTATTGTAAAATATATTAAAAAGACACTCATTCATTCCTCACACAAGTATATATATTTATTAGCTTATTAATAATTCAAGTCACACTTATAGGTGAAAAAAATACTTGAATTACAAATAATGTCAGTAATTATAATTATTACTTTTTTATTTAATTTTATGAATATTTTTTAAATAAAATTTAAATTTATGATGTTATTAATTAAAATTAACTAATTTAATTGTTTTTTTTTATTGTTGATGAGTTAATTATTTATTCCACTTGCATAAGATTAAAGGTAGTATTATTGTGGAGTTAAAGTTGACATCTCTGGTTCTCCATTATTGTGATGTGTTTGAAAATCCAGGGAAAAAAATTAATATATTGCACTTTTAAAAAAAATATCAAAATATTACACTTTTAAACCTATTTACAAATCTATAGCAATGAATCACATCGATATAGGACGTGTTTAATCACGTCGATATAGGACGTGACTGGAGCTAAATCACGTCGATATAGGACGTGACTCACCAGGTGGTGACACGTGTCAGTTTAGGCCACGTGTCATTTTGCGGAGCGATGTATATAAATTTCGGAAGATCATAACTTTTGACTGGAATGTCCGATTGAGTCGAAACTGGTGGCCACGCGCTCGAAATTGAGAGGAGAATCTCTTAGCAATGTAAAATTTTTTTTTTCCAAAAGATGTCTCTAAGAACCTCAAAATTACGATTAAATCTTCGACTTCAAAAAATTTATTGGTTTCTAATTTTTTATTTATTCAATTAGTGAATTGCATGTTATTTTTTATTTTTCTAATTACTTCTCTTAATTTCAAATTCCTTATGTTTAGCTAGCCTTTCTCTCTCTCACTCTCTTTTTCCGTGATGTGTGTGGAAACTATTTATTGATTATTAATTTCATGCTTTGCAGAACTAAGATGAACAACGGTTACGCTTTTGTGAACTTCACTAACTACGCCCCAGGCAGCTTGAAAGTTTCTTAACACAACCTCCAATTTGAAATGGAAGTTGTTTCAGTCTAATTAGATACGCGATGTGGTTTCTGCACGTTTGCATGTATAGTCACATAGATAATAATTAGACTTAATCATCAATATTTCTATTAAATCATTATTTCATGTTATTGTTAGGTTAATTCATAATTAAATTACCTATTTAATTATTTATCTTATTCTTTGTTCTCATGATCTTTTATCTTTTTAAAAAATAATTTAATTTTTTATCTTATTTTGTTAGTTCAGTTTAGTGTTTCAAATTGTATAAATGTTGAAAACATTATTTTGAGATTTGCCAAAATTTAATTTCTCGAAATACCACGACTTGATGTTTGAAGTTGCTTTGAATTATACAAGGAAATTAAACAACATTTCAAGGAAGAATCAATTCAAATTTGAATCAAGGACCTGGAATCCAATTAAGTCTAAAGGGATAAAAAATGGTTGAGTGTCAAGAAAAGAAGAATTAGAAAGAAAAAAAAGGGTTCAAAATGTTACTTGATTTTTGACAACTCTGACGTGTGTTTGTATAATATCTCTTAATCGTTAGAGATCGACAATCTATAAATATGATCATTTTGTAATTCATTTTTTTTGTTGTTAAAACACATTACACAAATATTCTCTCCGTCATAAAATGAGTGTAATCTTAGATTATTTTAACATATGAACGAAAGAAGTTATTCAATAAGTGAAAGATTATAATAATTTTATAAAATTAACCTTAATATTAATATTACATTGAAAAATTAAAGTGACATTAGCCAAAAAAAAATTAATATTGTATTCAAAAGTTTACTTTTCCCATAACATAATAATCGTGATATAAAAAAATTAAAATAATTATCATTTTAGTTTTTTAATATAATATTAATTACTTTTTTAGTTGTATTCTTTATAATGTTAATGACAAATAAAAAAAGTAAAAATAAATTAATGATTATAAGATTAATTTTATAAAATTATTATTTTCTCTCATTTATTTATTATTATTATTATTTTTTTTTTTGTTTTGACAATTATAATATCACAGTACAAATTGAAGAGGAAATAACATTAATCGAATTACACACAGCATCATCTCCTGAGATTTTTATCATCATAGTAATCAATTTGTACGTGCTGTCCTTCACCAGAAATCCTTCCGAACAAATTTTCACAACTCTTCTAATTTTGCAGAGAAATAAAAAGAAAAAAAAAGTCTGAAAAGATGAGTAATATAATAAAAAATATTACAAAAATGTAGTAAAATTTATCATAAACATAACTTCACTCATTTTATATTCTGTGTATGCATGTAAATCAAAGTATATATACCTCAGTCCAGACTTCACAATCCTTAGTTACAAAACTACTCTATTTCTGGAAAGAGCAGAATATGACAGCAAATGCCTCTTAGACTTAGTTCTCTCTTGTGGTTTGGTCCACTGATGATGAATCTGACACGGTACGAAGTTAAACGACGCAGGGTGCGAACAAGACCTAGGAATCAAAAAGAACGCCATGCACTCCCTCACCGATCTCTGATCCGGAAGCCCGAAAATGCAGTTCTTCCTCACATCAAGAACACCCCTTTGAATCAGCATCTTGCACAATGGTCCCACTTTGGTAAAATAATTATAGGACAACGAAAAATTCGCCAAATTCCCCAACGCACACACCACTTCCGGAACCTGTCCGTACAAGAAGTTCCTAGCTAGGTTAAGCTGCTCCACTTTCTTCAAGCACCCAAATGACCATGGAATTGGACCAGTTAAGAGGTTCCCACCAACATCAAATAATGTGAGATTTTTCAAGAAACCAATTTCATAAGGGAGACAACCTATTAAAAAAAAATGTAAGGAATTATAAAGTTGACTTGGTGATGAAGGAGAAAGGAAGATGTGGTGGGTTTAAATCCTCCATACCTTCACTAACAAAAAACTAACAACTAACTAACAGTTATCGATTAAAAAATAAATAAAAAACACACCTGTTAAAAGGTTGTTCAATAGTAACACTTCGATCAACGTGGACGAGGCTTTGCCAATGCTACGTGGAATGGGGCCGGTGAATTTGTTGTTGGCTAATGTTAGATAAACAACTGGGGCGTTGCCTAGGTTGTTGGGAAGTGTCAGCATGAAATTGTTGTCGTTGAGGAAAAGAACGTCTAATGTTTGCATGAAAAGTTGTGGGGGCAATGTGCCGGTGAAGGAGTTGAACCTAATGTCCAAGAAGGATAGGGTTGGGATGTTGAGGACCGATGTGGGGAACGCCCCAGAGAACAAGTTGTTGCTCAAATCGAGCTCGTAGAGGAACTTAAGTCCTGCAATTTTTGGCGAAACGATGCCGGAAAATTTGTTGGAGTTAGCATGGAAGAGAGCCAGGTCAGGGAGTTGGTCGATGAAGCCATCTAGGGTTGGAGCGGTGAGCTGAAAGCCGTTGAAGTCGATCGAGGCGATGGTTGTGGCGGTGAGGTTGTCCGGTGGGTTGTCGCAATAGAAGCCAGTGTAGTTGCATATGTTTGGACCAACCCATGTTGATGTTACTCCAAGAGGGTCTGAGGTTATTGTGTTCTTGAAGGTTTGGATGATTGGGAAGACCTGTGCAAGCCTCTGGTCTATGAAGTTAAAAATGTTTGGGACCAGTGGGATTGGATCGGGTGGTGGTGATGGAGTTTCAAGGATTTGGCAATCTACTAAGAGAAGGTGAAGAAAGAATAGGGTGAGGAGTGTTGAAAGTGATGCTAATTGCTTAAATAAAACCATGCTTTCGGTTTGAGAGAAGGGTACACGGCTGAATTGTTTGTATTGGTTAATGATTTATAGTGGTCCAGTGGATGATGGTTTTTTCTTGGGTCATATGATGAAATGAGGCTGTTTTGGTAAGATTATTCAAAAGTACTTTTAGACAAAGTTTCGTTCAAAAAGATAAAGTAACTAACGTTCATACTTTAAGTTCACCGATAACATATTATTTATTATTAATTTTTATAAAATAAAAAAGTTACATATTGAGAAAAAAGTTAATATATTAATAAAAAAGGAAAATATATAAATTTTCATTTAAAGTAAAAAAGAATTTCTTAAGACTTACTTTATGTATGTTAAAATAATTATGGTTGGACTAGTCCTATTTTTAGAAATATTTATCATTGATTTTGACTTAGAATAAGTTCAAATCAAATTAGAAAATGTAGTGCGATTTGATTTAAATTGTTTATAAAATTTGTATCAAACTAAATCAATCTTTTTTGTGATTTGGTTTGATTTGATTTATAATATTTGAAAATTTTGCTAGAAAATATTAAAAAGTATTTGTTATTAATTGAACAAAATTTGAATAATAACTAATTCAACATTTAACTGAATAAATAAACAATAAAATTTCAACAATTGAACTTTAAGTAAATCAATAATTATTTTCAAGTTTAATGATACTTGAATAATAATCATTCAACTTAAATAATAGTCATTCAGTTTAACGGAATTGATTTAGTTTTGTTTGGAAAAAAAAATCAAACTAATGACCATGGATTTTTTGTGATTTTTTATTTTTTGAGTTAATTTTTAATTTTACATTCGATTTGGTGCTATTTCGAACACCCTACCTATTTCTCTACGAGAAGGAAAAAAAAAGATGAAATAAGTTTTTATGTAAGTTCAAATTAATTTATAAGAAATATTTCATTTTTTAGAAAATTATATGAAAGAGTTTTTATAAATTAATCTATGAAGATGCTCGTTTTTTCTCATTTTCTTTTTCCATAAATGTGTCCGATAAGTTTATTCAAATATTTCCACGATTTAATTTACTTGTTTTTCTTCTTTCCATGATAGTGGTGGTGGATGTTTAAGTAGGTTTGTGCACATTACGCACTTGGAAAGAGGTCAAGCCCACCAAGAACTTTTGCTTGGGAGTTTGGTAAGGTGGCATTATGCGCGCACCACCGACTTGAAAATGGAGCACATATTGTGGCTTCCGAACTTTGTAAAGTAAACCACAAAATTAAATGGAACATGCGAACACTTTATGAGTTTTTATACATTGTAAACCACTTATAAGAGCCACTTCTAACTTAAATGGATGTTCATCAGATCAGTCCTGTTGCTATAGCCAAATGCAAAACGTGATTTGTGATTGAACCTTTCTGCTATCCTTCCTCACAAATCAGTGACCCGTTGATTCATGGTGGACATCCAGTTTACCGTGGCCATTCATTGAACTACTTTAAGTCTGGGTGTCAATATCGAGTCAAATTAAGTCAATGAACCTATTAATTCAAATGAAACTAATTAAAATGGTTTAAATTAATTTAAATAATGAATTCGTTATTTTTTAAATTAAAACTAAATCCATTATAATCAGGGATGGATCTGAGTACGTAAGGGAGGCCGAAATCTTTGTTTTTTACAAAATTATTTAAGTATTTAACTTCTAATAAATAATTATTTAATAAATAATAAGTTTAACAAAAATATTATTACTAATTAACGTGTAAAACTAGATATATAATTCACTAATAGAAGAAAATTGAACAATTATTAGTTGAAAAACTTATTTTTCTTCATTAATATTTTTTAAATTTTTAAATTTTTGTATCATATAGTTCTAAGGGAGGGAAACAAGGCCCCTTGCTTGACTCCCTTCAGATCCGTTCATGATTATCATTGATTTAATTTTTAATTTGAAAATTTTCAATCCTTATCAATCTCAATTAATTCGATTATCTGATCAATTTTATTTTATACACTTATAACTTTTAAATTTTACTATTTAGAACTCTCTTTTATTATTATTGTTTTCATTCATTTTGTCCTTGTTATCTAGTGTTTTTGATCTTTTGGCCCTTTATAATATTTAGAAATAGCTTAATAACACCAGTCATAGATGCTGGACGTAAATTTTTAATTATAATGTATATAACGCGGTGTCAGTATTTATTTTAGGATGTGTTCGGTAACATTAATTGAAAAATTAGTTTAAAGTTGAAAAATTAGTCGATAGTTGAAAGTTAAAAATATTTATTAGATTTTTTTTTTCATTTTTATCCTCAATATATTTTAGGCCATATTTGATAAAATTAGCTGAAAAATTGATCATATTGGGAAAAATATTTTAATTAGTTTTTAACTTTTTTTATTAGCCAGAAAATTTGTTTAACTGATAAATATTTTTTTTTTGTAATTTTTAACATTTTTTGAAACGTTAGCTTTTACCTTTTTACATTTTATTCCACATTTATCATGCATATATTTAACCAATTTCCTAATTATCATTTTTAAATAAGTCATGATTTTATTATTTTTCTTTTACACTTTTTAACTACTTTAATAACAAGTTTTATCGAATCCTTATAATTTTATATGCTAATTTTTCAGTTGTCAACTACTAGCTTTCAGTTACCAGCTTTACTGAATATAGCCTAAATTATAAGTGTTTAATAAAATTAATTAAAATAGCTGAAAAGTATAAAATAACATAAAATAATAAAATCATAATTTATTTAAAAGAGATAACTAGGAAATTGGATAAATAGGATAAAAATGGAAAAAAAATTAGAAATTAATGTTTTAAAAATGTTACTTCAAATAGAGTTTCAAAAAATACTAAAATTTATTAAAAAAGCTTTTCTTCCGAACAATCAAACAAATTTTCAACTAATAAAAAAATATAAAATTTAACTAAAATACCTTATCAAATATAACGTTAGTGTGGATTAGAAGCTGATGCAAAGTCGACACCAAAACATGATTTACTTGTACTGAAACTAATCATGAAAATGAAAGTTAAAATGGTTCTAAGTTTAGATGGAAATGGTTTATGTTTATGAAACTTAAATAGTATTATTTAAAGAGTAAATTATATTAATGATTCTTGAAGTTTGGTAAAATTGTATAAATTTTCCCTGCCTTTTTAACATTTAGTGTAACCTCTCTTATAGAAAATGTTAGTATAATGTACAACAGGATGGTAGTATATATTTTTCAAAAATTAAGAGAGAATTACTATATATATAAGAGAGGGTCAGTGTATAATTTTTAAAAGTTAAGGAGGGTTAATTTACAAGTAGATAAAAGTAGGAAAATTTTGTTTGATTTTAAAAAAATCTCAAGAATAGTTAGTATTATTTACTCTTATATAAAAGTAAATAAAACTCTTATTATTTAAAGGGCCGACCCAGATTTATGAATGGAATATATTATCTGAGTATCTACATGACTTAAATTATCAATGACCTCTCCAAACAAGTTGAAAATTTGTCCTAGAGTTGCTCCACATACTGGAACACTTAGTGTAGTTCCTATGTTAATCACTTACATTTCTTTCATTAGACCATTTGTCGCACTCATAACTACAATTTTAATTCGATCATTTCCTAATAATTGTCTACTTTACAAGTTATGTTAATTTGTTGATGAATTGTATCTTGACCCTTAACTACGAGAGAGTTATAAATATTATTAGGTTATTCTTTACCTTGGAATCAAATTGGCTATTAAAAATTGTATCAGGTGTACACAAAGCTATTCTTGTAATAGGATTAATTATGGTTTGGAATTATTTATAAATATTACTAGGTTATTCCTTAACTTAGAATCAAATTGGTTTTTAGACACTAAAAATTGTATCAGGTGTACACAAAGCTATTCTTGTAATAGGATTAATTAT
>CM023945.1:9775243-9829749 GCA_013407115.1 Glycine latifolia | reverse complement strand
CGTTTGGAATTCTTTTAAAATAAGAAACTATTTAAACTTTTAATAATACGAAAATTAAAATTTTATATGAAAATATATGTGAGGACAAAGATTTCTTAAAATACCTTAATGTAATTTTCTATCTTTAAACCAATCAAATTTTGATTTAATTGATTAAAAACATTTAAAAAATTAAATATGATCATCAAATTTTATTTTACCTCAACTCCAAATGATACTATAGGTCATCACCACTGTTTTCAATCAATTCGAAGTCATCACTTATCATTTTCGTGGGACTTCAATTTCAAAGTGATTGATTTAGCCAGGTGGACGGTTGTTACAGACTGGCGAAAACCGTATCAAAGACTATTAAGGAGCCCATATGCAAGTAATTTGGGCTACATCAATTGTCTTAGCTAGCCCTTTTCTGTATATACATTAATTAATCATTACAAAAAAATGACATAATTTTCATATGACGTTATTCTTTTCTGGGAAAAAAATTGTCACGTCAAAATTATCTTATACACAGTTCCAAAGTGACTGAAATTCTTATAATAAATAATTCATGGAAGGAGAATGTGAATGTTTTTTACACCGTTCAATCACAATTTGTTAAGGGTGTAAATGAGTTGCTTTTAATCAATGAATCTGTCCAATCTAACTCAATAAAATTATATTTTTGCTGTTGGATTATATTATTGGGTTAGATTGAATTTTTTAGTACACCCAACTAAAATTGGATTGAATAACAGAAATTTTAAATCTAATCATCCGATGCAATTACATAATAAATAAATCAATTGTCTAATTCTTTATGTGTCTTGTTATGTGTCTTATTTGATAGTTTGTGATTAATAAAAAAAATAAATTTTTTGAGTTGTAAAATAATTAAAATTATTTTATTAAATACTGACCGTGAGTTGTAAAATTAATGAAAACCAACTGCTAGCTTATACAAAAATACTAAATTACTAAGAAGTAATACTGAATTGAATTTTATTAATTTTTGTCATGGTAACAAAAATAAAAAAACAAAAAAAAAGAGATGAGAATATTTTTTTAATTACTCAATCCAACCTAATTAAATTTGGGTCAGGTTGAATTGCTAAAATAATAAAGTCAACTCAATTAAATTTGATTGAAAATTAAACTAAATTCAATCCAACATGCATCACTTATATTCCTATATTTCTATAATCTATCGATACATGACAAGTTTCTTAATTTTTACACTGATTACGTTTATTTCAATGGTGACTTTTTATTGATTAACACAGTAAAACTAATACACAATATATATATATATAAATCAAACTCATTTCATGTGAATGATTAATTTTGTACATTCATGATCGATGACAAAATTGTTTTGGATTGAGCTTTTGTCCCAACCAGGATAATGGGTTGTCTTGGAGCAAAATGTTAGCCTCAAATTATAGCTGTTCACCTAAGATGCAACGCCTATACAAATATTTACATTTGTTAATAGTAGATTGCACTCCCCGGCCTAAAACAAAGTTACCTTATTGTACACCAATATATCATTGCCCTTGAGAGGATTTATACCTCTACCAAGAGAATTCAACAACACTGGAACTTGGAGAAACTCAGATATCAGTCTATAGAATCACACCAAAGTCAATACTCTCCAAGAATCCTGTGCTAAATCACCAATCCATTTCAAATACTTAGCAGTTCACCTTGAACACATCATCCACATCCATTTCGGACAAATCAAAAATCAATTTTTCTTTTGGTCTTTTGTCAACATCAAAGAGAGGAAAAAAAGACGAGACACGGGAAGGGGAAGAACAACTGGAATCCAAATATACCATGGTTCTTTTTCATTCGTCAATCGTACGTGTTATATTAACTTAGCAAAACCAAAACCTTGATGACTTGACCCTTACAAAAATAAAAATAGTAATACTAGTAAGAAAAGGACAAAAATAAATCATTCTCGAAGCAGTTGAGAGTTTTGATTATTTTTAAGCTAACTGTTAGCTACATGACGTTTGTCTTTGGCACTAATTATTAGTCACTTTAAAACAAGAAATCACTGATCGACTTTTATGGCATTATACTATGAAAGAGATTCTTCAATCTTATACATCAAGAAAATTTAAATTATTAAAAAAAACACTGCATTTTTACTTACACACCCAAATGAATAAATTAAGTTTACGTGATCATTTTTAATATTTTAGTTAAACCTTTTATTCCGACGAAATATTGTAGTTAAACTTGGCTGCAAAGAGAACGACTCAAGGCCTAAGAAGTAAATGCCTGAAATCAATGTCCGAACAAAACCCTTATCTTCTTGAATATATTAATACATCGTTCCCTAGCCTTTATAAAAGGGAACATGACTAAGACATTTCACCAGAAGAAACTGATGTTGATAGAAAAGAAGTGGGGAAGGACGAGCAAAGAACAAAGAAAATAAAAGTTGTAGTGTACCAAAAAAGAGAGCTAGAGAAAGACAAGGCAGCTTTATCATTTAATTTGCATTTAGCAAGACTCATACCATCCATCATGTGTTCGGTCAGAAACAAACAAAATTCGATTTGAAAGATCGAATATTAACACAACCCCTCATCCAAATATAGTACCAATTTTATTCGACAACTTGGGGAAATTACATTTGAGTGACACCAAACTTGTAATAGTCAAGATGCCCAATTCCACGACAGTGCTTATTCATGGGGCATACAAAATACAAAATAGCAACAGCTAATCATGAAAGAGAAATATACAAACATAACCACATTAATAATATGAAACCAGTGGACAAGATTGTCACAAAGGAAGAGACTTGTGAGAGAAACAAAAAAAAAAATTGAAACCCAACATAAAGACGAAGTCCCACCCGCATAAGGGACTAATGTGAGCCATCCTATGATATCTGATCACAATCTCAGACGATGTGGTTTGAGAGACTTGTAAGTCACGGGCTTAGAAGGTGGACCAGTGGGCTTGCTCTGCGTCCCCCAGTACGATTTACACGGAACGTAGTAAAATGAATTCTGGTTAGGGCATGTTTTCTTTGTTTTGTAAAACTGGTAGCATTCTTTGGGTGACTTCTGGTTAGGAAGCCCCGGAATGCAGTTTCGTGACACATCCAAAACCTTGGACTTGATCAAACTCCAACACGAAGGTCCAATTTCCTTGAAATAATTGTCCGCCAAAGAGAGATTCCCATTGTTGCGGATAGAAGGAATTTGGCAAAGGTTGTCCGGGACACAGCCGTAGAACTTGTTGTGCGCCAAATTGAGAAACTGAATGCTCTTCAGGCATCCGAAGGAGAGCGGGATGGGGCCGGTCAAGAGATTTTCACTTACATCAAACACTACGGCCTTCTTGAGGTAACCGATTTCGAAAGGCAGACACCCTTCGAAGCGGTTCCCCAAGAAGAGAACCTCGGTGAGGTTCGGCGCGTAGCCAACGCTCTTAGGGAGCGAGCCGGAGAGTTTGTTCCGGGCAAACGTGAGGTACCGGGCCCGCGTGGACCCGAAATTCTCCGGGAGGCACCCCGTAAACTGGTTGTTGTTCACGAAAATCACGTCCAGGTCCTTCTCGAAGAGTTTCGGGTCAATCGGCCCGGCGAGCTGGTTGAACCTGAGGTCCAGGAAGACTAATTGGTCGTTCTGAATTGCTTGCGTGGGGAACTGGCCACTGACTTTGTTGTTACTGAGATCAAGCTCGAAGAAGAAACGGAACTTCGTAATGTCGTTGGGGAAGCCACCGACGAAGGAGAAGTTGTTGGAGTTAACGTGGAAGAATGTTAACTCGGGTATTTTGTCAACGAGACCCGTGAGGGGCAAATTGCAACCGGCTTTAGTGGCGAGTTTTGCTCCGTTTAGGTCAAGTCCTGCCACTGCTTGCTGCTTATCGTCTGGGAACCTGGCGCATCGTACCCCTTTGAACTCACATGCGTTTCTGTCCTCGCTCCAGTTTTGCGTGTAACAATTGGGGTCATCGATTTGGGTTTTGAATTTGAGAAGAACGCGTTTTGCTTTCTCCAACCGGCTTAGTGGTTTTGGTGGAGGAGGTGGGCAATATGCAGGGGAAGATGGAGAAGGAGCAGGGGAACCACCGCCACCAATGATGATTTCAAGTGTTTCTCTTTTCTCTGGTTCCCCTAATGCTTCACTCTCGGATTTTGCTATTGCCACCTCTTGGGCTACTACCACTACCCCTAGTAAGAAAGAGCATAGTAGTAAGAAGGGGAAGAAAATGGACTTGGTTTTTCTTGCCATGGTGTTGAATGAGAAATGACGAAGGAGTTTATTGTGGTCTTATCGAGTTGTTATTGTGGGATGGGCTATGCCTTATATATAAATTATCGTGTGTGGAAGATTATTAGGGAGAAAAGTCAACGGGGGCTTGAATTCGATGTAGCTTGAAGATATTCTACACTCAAAACTCTCGTGAGAAGCTGCTGTTGTTGCGCTCTCTCTTTCAGAGAAGGACAATGATTTGTTGTGTTCCGGTGGGTCGCCAAGTTGACACGTTCTCAATCTTTTAAAGAGCCAAATACTACCAAAAGAAAAAGGAAAAACACTGGACCACTCCTAATTTTTTGTTCAGGGATGCAATTTATGTTGTTTGTGGGTTTAAATATGTATTTAGTATTAGCAAATATTGTAAACTTTGGTTTAATTTATTTTAAAAAAAAATTGAATTAATTTTTCCTATGCATTCAATTTTTTCAAAGAAATGTCTAAATTATCAATGACCTGATATGTATTTAGATCATGTTATATTAGTGGCCGTCCTAAAATGACACGTGACATTATATATTTAGATGTATTTTACATTATTAACAAATGTTAATATGATTTTTTTAAAATTGTAAAATATTTTGAAAGAATGAAAACCAAAAAATTATGTGCAATAACCAACCAATATATCAAATCTTTTTATATAATGAGTTCGGTCCATTACTATAATAAGCCTTTGTCTTAATGACAATGAGCCAATATAATAAATTCGATTGACCTGTTATCCAAAGGTTGTCCTGACACTAATTCTTTGTTTTCAAATAGTTCAAGTATCATCAGATAATTTTTGCTGCAAGGTGGTGGTTTTAAATGGAGTCATGTCCTACGGGAAGATAATCAAGTGGCGAATAGACTTGCTAATTTTGGTCTATGTTTAGTTAATCAAGTTATAGTTTTTCATGTTATTTTGTAATTTATTTCTAAAGATGTTTTAATCCATAGCTAGCAAGTCTATCCGCCAATTGTTTACCTTTTCGTAGGTTTTAATACTATGGACATATGTAAGTTCTACTGCATTTTCTAAAGCTAGTTCAGTGAAACTAGTAACCACAGTTCACTACCATTAATATAAGCTTTTAAGTCACGCACTGTTTTTTACTACCCATTTCTCCATCTCATTCGCTGGCATATATTTCTTCTTTCACACTCAAAATGAGGCAGTGCATACAGGCATCTGACATAATCCATCCAACTCAGTCAAATACCAGACTAAACATATTCAATAATATAATAGTAAATCTGAATTATTTCAAATTAGAATAACAAAACATAAGAAGTAATTTAACAATTTAAAAACAAGTAACCAACTCAGAATTGAGATTCTTTGGATATCTATCATCAGATAGAATAATAAATAACTTTGTGGTTGATTCTAAACAAACCGAAATCTCTATATTCACTTAAAATATCCTTCTTATTAGACGATCGCCTAGCATTCAATTAAATACGACATATTCACAATTGCAATTGCACAATGATCATTTTAAACCAGTCTAATTAATGATCATTGGATAAATCAACCTAAATACTAAATCTAGCATTTAATCCCTTCCTTCCCTATTATCAGAAAATGCACAAACAATGCATAGAAAACACAATACAGCAACTAGTTACATACAGAAAAATAGAAAATCAATAAAAACGAAATAAAAGGGAAACGAAAACAGAAATACAACCTACACCAAAACAGGAATTTCCACCAACTAGAAAAACAGAAAAACAAAAACCAAAGAGTAACAAAAACAACAAAAACATACAAATACAACTAAAATAGCATATATAGGAGATAGCTCAAAAACAAAAATGGAGCATAATACAAGGGTAGAAAATGGAAAAGAAATCAGAACCTAGAAACATACACAAAACTATGATAAAAAAACATGATCAAGAGCAAAAATGAAAATAAGGAAAGAGAAGAAACAAATCTGAGCAAAAGAGATCAAATCCTCTAGATTAATCCATGGAAATCTCTATTATGAGTTGGTTACAAGGATCCTAGCCTACAATAATTAAATCTGCAAAAGAAAATACAAGAAAAGATGATGAAACCATGAAAATCAAAAAATGGTATAAGCTTCTCCTTGTTCTTCTCCCTACTCCGTAACTCTCTGTTTTTTAAGAGGCAAACAATGATCTTTTATTTTACTTCCAGCACCGACCTACTGCTTAAAAGGGAGAGAAAATATCTCACTTTTAATTTTGGGTGAAATGACACAATTGCCCCTAGCTATTACATATATTCTAGATTTTCGCTGCTAACTTCAAGGCCAATTTCGTCCATCTATTTGGCAAAATTTGAGCTCGATTTCTTCATGAAAGTTGTAGATATTTGAATTATCTAAAAAAAAAATTAGCTCAAACGGACATCGGTAGCGAAATTTATGCGTAAAATACCAGAATATGTCAAAACTGCCATTTTAACTAAAAAGAGATATAAATGGAATTAAAGGTCTGGACTATAAATCAATCAGAAATACATTTAACTACACACCAAAAAGTCAGAAAAGCATTAATCAAGAGTAGCAAATAAGTGGTATAAAAATCACTTATCAAATTTCCCCACACTTATCTTTTTGCACTCCTGAGCAAAATTAAAACTTATCAAAAGATAACTTCCTGTCCAACGATTGCAAAAAATGCAAGATGGTGAACAATAGTCATGAAGGTCAAAAGATCAACATTACAAGACAACAAATATTCCTTCATCTCACATTATAAAACAGGACAATCTCAGATATTGACGTCAACTATGCAATATGGTTATCACAGAAAGTTTACAATCATTCTCTCAAGTGTATAGGTATCAAGTGTATCACTCAAATCTACTCAAGAAAATTATCCTACTATAGGCTTGTTCAATTTCTACCTTCTCCACTATTATAACATGCATGCATAAATCAAGAGGACTTTTTAAGGTTGTAATGGGGCTAGGGACAAGGTGGATAAATCTGGAAATGAAGCTAAGCACCAAAGAAGTTTGTAGAGTACAAAATAAAAATTTACAAGTAACTCCAAACTCTTTTCCCAACCCCAACTCATCATTACATCACAACTTTGCCAAAAATAAGCATTTTTTCCATTAACAACTTCTTTTTCTTTTTTCTTTTTGTTGCATTTTCCCTTTTTTTTGGAGCAAATTAACACTTTGCTATAGCTAGTTTCTTTTTTTTATTATTTAAAAATGACCAAAAAAAAATATAATACCTCTCCCCCACACTTAATATGTTGCACGTCCTTGAGCAACCTCCACACTTAGACAAAACACTAAGGCAACCATAGGAAATAAACTTTAAGGTGCGGTATCAAATGGTTTTTCACTTAGGCAGTTAACGTGGCTATGGAAAAAAAAAAGTCAATCAGGCACAAAGGGGCTAACAAGGGAATATAATGTAAGGGATAGCTATATGGCTAAAGTGGGAAAATAAAAGAAAGAAGGCCTCAATGATTTTCATGCATGCAAGTTATAAACGTTGCTTTGACAAGAAAGGGAGAAAGTTCTAGAGAATGAAAATCATGAGTAGTATCACACTAGAAAGAAGGAATGGTATAAGATATAAATTCCATTCAAGTAGGCCCAAAATCTCACTAGGTATCATATCACATAATCAACACCATAAAATCAATCACCAAGTCAGATAATGCAAGAATTCAGAATTCTTCTAAACCAAAGTAATCCAAATGAGAGCAACATGACTAAGTCCATACTATGCATCACTCGACAATTATCAGATGTAAGTATGACTTGCTAACAAACAAAGCTAAAAGGTACAAGTGAAAATAAAAAGTAAAAGCAAGATAGTAGAGATTCCCTGTCCTCTTCCTTATGGAGGGTAGATGGCATCACGGAGGGTCACATCCGCCTCCTCAGACTGCTGCTGGGGTCCTTCATAGAAAGGTTTGAGTCTATGTCCATTCACTGTAAAGGACCTCCCAGTCTGCTTATCACAAAGCTCATCTAGATCGAAGTTTACTTGGCATGAATTTGAGATGGGAATTAAACATAAGAACTTTTTGGCCCTCAACAAACTCTTTCCTCAGGATGCGCTTATCATGGAATGCCTTTGTCTTAGCTTTATATAAACGAGAACTCTCATAGGCATCCAACCTGAGTTCTTCCAATTCTTGCAATTGCAATTTTCTTTCCACCCCTGATTTTTCCAAATCCAAGTTACACTGCTTAACTGCCCAATATGCTCGGTGCTCCAACTCAACAGGAAGATGACAGGTTTTACCAAAGACGCGCCGGAAGGGAGACATACCAACTGGAGTCTTGTAGGCAGTTCTATACGCCCACAAAGCATCTTCAAGTTTCTTGCTTCAATCTTTCCTGTTAGAGCTAACAATCTTTTGTAGGATTTGTTTAATCTCTCTGTTTGAAATTTCCGTTTGGCCATTAGTTTGAGGGTGGTAGGCTGTGGCTACTTTATGAATAACACCATATTTTCTCAGCAAAGCTGTAATGGTTCGGGTACAGAAGTGAGAGCCTTGGTCACTGATTATAGCTCTTGGAACACCAAACCTGCAGAAAATGTGAGATCTAACAAAATCTGCAACCACAGTTGAATCATCAATATGAATGGCTTTCGCTTCAACCCATTTTGAAACATAGCCCACAACAAGCAAAATGTAAGTAAAACCAAAGGAAACAGGAAAGGGGCCCATGAAATCAATACCCCAAAATCAAAGATTTCATAAAATAATATAGGTTGTTGAGGCATCTCATGTCTACAGGAAATATTACCTGCTCTTTGACAATTTGTACAAGACTTACAAAATGCATATGAATCATGAAATAAGGAAGGCCAAAACAATCCAAAATATAAAACCTTCCTAGTTGTTCTTTGGGGTCCAAAGTGGCCACCACATGCAGACGCATGACAAAATTGCAAAATAGAGTGAAACTCACTATCTGGTACACAATGTCTAATTATTTGGTCACTACAAAAAATCTCCACAAGTAAGGATCATCCAAAACATAGTTTTTAGATTCACTTTTCAATTTCAAAGTTTGGGCCTTAGTGGCATTTACAGGTAAAACACCAGCAACCAAATAATTCACCTTGTCAGTATACCATGGTAACGTACCTTGCAGCTGTAGAAGTTGCTGATCAAGAAATTCATCATGAATTGGAGAAAGATTAGAATGAGGGTGAGTAATGTGACTCAAATGATCTGCTACCAAGTTTTGTGCTCCACTTTTATCTTTAATGACAATATCAAACTCTTGGAGCAATAACATCCATCGATTAAGTCATGGTTTCGCATCAACTTTCTTCAAAAGATACTTCAAAGCTGCATGATAAGAGAAAACAACAAATTTGTGTCTAGCAAATAAGATCTGAACTTATCAAGTGCAAATACTATAGCTAGAAGTTCCTTCCCGGTGGTGGTGTAATTTGCTTGAGTAGAGTCTAGAGTTTTTGAAGCATAGACTATGACATGTGGGGCTTTGTCAATTCTTTGAGCAAGAACTGCTCCAACGACAAAATTATAAGCATCACACATCAATTCAAAGGGTACGGACCAATCAGGAGGTCTGATCACATGAGTCATAGTCAGACACCGCTTCAAATGATCAAAAGAAGACTTGCATTTATCTCCAAATTCAAAGATAATATCTTTTTGCAGAAGATTGGAAAGAGGACGGACGATCTCAGCAAAATTCTGAATAAAGTGCCGATAGAAACCTGCATGACCAAGAAATGAGTACACTTCCCGCACAGACGCGGGGTGAGGTAAAGCAGTAATAACATCAATCTTAGCAGGATCTACTTCTATGCCCTTCTTAGACACTATATGGCCCAATACTATCCCTCTTCCAACCATGAAATGACATTTTTCAAAATTTAATACAAGATTAGTTTGAATGCACTTATTTAAAATCCTAGCTAAATTAGCTAAGCATACATCAAAAGAAGATTTGTAAACAGTAAAATCATCCATGAATACCTCCATGCAATCCTCCAAAAACTCAAAAAAGATGCTTATCATACACCGTTGAAAGGTGCCAAGCGCATTACAAAGCCCAGAAGGCATCCGTCTGTAAGCATAAGTTCCGAAGAGGCATGTGAAGGTGATCTTCTCTTGATCCTCAGGTGTTATATGAATTTGCATATAACCTGAAATTCCATCTAAAAAGAAATAGTGAGATTTACCTGCCAACCGTTGTTGGATATAGGGGGAGCACCTTGAAGTTTGAAGCTTAGGACTTGGAAGAATGTTTTGAGCTTTTCACATGCCTTGAAGAATGTAATTCAAATTGAAGTGTATAAAGAGGTCAATCTGTTGATCCTTGCATTGCATGCACTTAATCATTTACATGCTTAAATGTTTTCATCAAAGAACTAAAGCAATTTTTGAAAAAGAACTAAATAGGCAATATTTTTGGAAAAATGCAAATCTCATTGGTTTAATCGATTACACTATGGTTTAATCGATTATTTGCTTTGATTTTAAATATAGAAAAGCATTGAAGAACAATTTAATCGATTACCATTGCTTGTAATCGATTACACAGTGTCAAAAGAAAAACATGTTTCACTGCTTTAATCGATTACATAAGGTTTTTAGAAAAGCTTGTTTCACTGATTTAATCGATTACCATTTCCTGTAATCGATTACATAAGGCTTTTCAGAAATACATGGTTTACTGCTTTAATCGATTACAGCTCGTTTTAATCGATTATTTTGTTCGTTGTTCAAACCTAGAAATCAGCATGAACAATTTAATCGATTAAGTGACAATTTAATCGATTACACAAGGCTTCTTAATCGATTATTTGGCACGTTTAATCGATTACAGTTAGTTACAAAAGCTTGTTATAAATAGGAGTGAGGCTTGGCTTGAAATTTAACTTGAATACTTCAAATTTTCTGAATACACACAAGCCTTCACAAAGTTAGAAAGTGATTTTTTGGGTTAACTAACTTCTTGTCCCACTCTTTAATCTTCATGGGTATTGAATGATTTCTTGGGCAAGAGTTTTCAAAGAAGAATAGGAGAGCATGTTCAAAAATTCACTTTGTTCATTCAACTCTGATTGGTAACACACATGCATTCATTTTCATTGGATCATCAGGTTGTTGCTTTCCATTCTCTTTGAAGTGTAAATTTGTTTTTGCAATTTTTGTTATTTGGTGCTGTTGTAAATTATTCTTTGAAGCTTGTACTAGAGTAGTGTTCTCTAGGGAAGAACAGAGTAGTGTTCTCTGGTTCTTGTTCACTAGAAGTCTAATAGGGTTTTAGATTTCTTTTTTTTATCTAGAGTTGATAAAGAGTATTTGTAATAAAGCTTGTAAGAACTGAAATTGATAATAGTGGAACTCTAATCTAGTGTTGATTAGAAGAAATCGGATGTAGCTTCTATTGAGAAGTGAACCAGTATAAATTCTTGTGTTAATTTTCTATTCCTTAATCTCTATTAGTTATCTTGTTCATTTGTTCTTGGTATTTTTATCATTACTCAACAAGTTCTGTTTTGAGCTATTGATTTCTTGAGCTGAGTGGTTTGATTGATGAAAAGCATTATTGGTTTAAAAGTGATTAAGATCATTACTCTAATTTTGTAAAGAAATTTTAAAAGACCAAGTTTTAACCAATTCACCCCCTCTTGGTTATTGTGGGTATTCCTATTGTTTTCAACCGCTCTAACATCTGATCAATAAATGGTAAAGGGTAGTGATCCTTGCATGTTGCATTATTGAGCTTGCGGTAATCAATACAAACTCTCCAACTGCTTTGAACTCTTTGTGAAATCAACTCATTTTTTTGTTTTGCAACCACAGTGACTCCAGACTTCTATGGCACTACTTGAACTGAACTTACCCACTAGCTGTCAGAGATAAGATAAATGATACCCGCTTCCAGAAGCTTAATAACTTCTTTCTTAACCACATCCAGAATCAGTGGGTTCAGACACCTCTGAGGTTGTCTGACTGGTTTAGAACCTTCTTCCAAAGAAATCCTATGCATACATGTAGAAGGGCTAATACTAACTAAATCTGCTAAGGTCCACCCAATTGCCTTCTTATTTTTCTTCAACAATTGAAGCAATTTATCTTTTTAATCGGGTAGAAGATCCTTTGCTATGATGACTGGAAATTTCTCGTTATCTTCTAAGAAAACATATTTCAAATGAATGGGTAAAGTCTTAAGCTCCAATTTAGGTGGCTCAACAATCGATGGGAGAAGTCTATTTTGTTGCACTAAATCTGCAACAAAGAGAGCTGGACCTGAAATAAAAGCAGAAGAACTACATCCAGACAACTCATCAGTAACATCAGAATTACTATCAAAATGATCAACATTGCCTAACTCAGAATGTAGCAAATATTTCAAATTAGCATGAGAAGTAGGCAATTCAGAATTTTTCTCAAAATCATTATGTAAATTAGAATGCATATCAAGATCATTCATCAAGGCTGAATCATGTTCAAGTGAATCTAGTGCACTATCAATTTCTACACAAATAGGACAACACTCACTATTACTACAACTACATACAAATTCTGCAAAATCCAGAAATTTAGAGCACAGTTCATCATATATATCATCTACCGCTTCATCAATAACATCAATGTACAACACAGAATGCTCCTCTCTAAGATGTCGCATGGCATCAAAAATATTATAGTGAACAATATTATCACCATACTCCATGGAAAGCATACCAGAATGTACATCTATCTTAGTCCTAGCTGTCTTTAAAAATGGCCTACCTAAGATGATTGGAGGCATAATACTAGGAGATTCAAATTCCATTTGTAAGATGTAAAAGTTTGCGGGAAAAATCAATTCATTGACTCTAACTAATACATCCTTAATCAGACCTGCAGGGTGAATACAACTTCTATTAGCTAATTGAATGACAACACCTGTGGAATGCAAAGGGCCTAGGCCTAGAGATTTATGGACAAATTCAGGCATAACATTAATAGAAGCTCCTAAGTCTAGCTTGCAATCATCAATTTTCTTATTTCTTATAATGCAAGGAATTGAAAATGTCCCTGGATCTTTGCACTTTTTAGGCATGGGTTGAATGAGTGAAGAAACATTCTGGCTGAAGCTAACTCTCTCATTTCTCTTCAGTCGTCTCTTGTTTGTACATAATTCCTTAAGAAACTTGACATATTTGGGAATTTCTTGATGGCATCTAGAAGAGGAATGTTAATTTCAACCTTCCTGAAAGTGTCAAGAATCTCCTTCTCTTGACTTGTCTTTGCTTGCTTCTTTGACTTGGATTGCATTGCTCTTTGGGGAAAAGGCAAAGGAATAGGAATTTCATAATCATCATTTACTGGCTTCTTTCCATTCTCTTTCACAGGATCCAACGTCTCTTTTTCTGAATTCACACTTTTTGGTATTGGTTCAGACCTTTGAATCTCAGTTTGTTTATTCTCCTTGACAGCTTGCTCTGGCCATTTAAATTGCTTACCAGACCTCAAAGATATTGCACTCACATTACCTTTTGGATTTGGAGTAGATTGTGAAGGTAGAGAGTTATTGGCTCCTTGAGGTTGCAACTGACTCATAGAAGTCACAAGTTGGCCAATATGAGTCTGCAAGTTCTGAATTGTTGACTCAGTCCTTTGTTGAAATTGCAAATTAGTGGTAGCAAGTTGTTTGATTAACTCTTCCAAAGAAGGTCCACTACTACTAGCTTGCTGTGCAGGTTTCTGAATAGGCGCAGACTATTGTTGCTGGTTTTTCTACTGATAATTCTACCTGTAATGTGGAGGTTGGTACCTCTACTGATAAAGAGGGTTTTGTTGGTTTTGACTCTGGTTTGGATTCTGATTCCACCTCAAGTTCGGATGATCTCTCCAACCTGGATGGTAAGTACCTTGTGGAGGATTATAATTCTGCTGATATTGAGGTTTACTAGGAAAAACACCAACTGCTCCAACTGATGGATCAAATGAGCCACTCTCTTGTAAGGTAGGACAAGCATCAGTCGGATGGTTAAAGTCAACACAAATGCCACATGCCTTAGTAGAAGGTTAGACAGTTTGTGTCACAGCAAGTTGCCTTACTAAAGAAGTCAATTCATCCAATATGTTTTCCAATCTTTGGTTATCTGAATTCTATTGAGTTGCTACCTTTTGCACATTCTGATATTGAGATGAGGTGGGCTGCTCTCTGACTTGGTACACAACGCTACTATTGGCTCTTGCACCAAACTGTTGTGAATTGGCTGCCATATTTGCTAATAATTCTCTAGCTTCACGAGGAGTCTTATCAACTAAAGCTCCACCACTTGTTGCATCCACCAAACTTCTATCCATAGGTAACAAACCTTCATAGAAATAAACAAAAAGAAGCTGGTCTGATATCTGATGGTGGGGACAACTGGCACACAATCTCTTAAATCTCTCCCAATATTCATGCAAGTTTGCCCCATTGGCTTGTCTAATACCACAAATTTCCTTTCTAATTGTCGTAGCTCTTGAGGAAGGAAATTTTTTTTCCAGAAACACCATCTTCATGCCATTCCAACTTGTAATGGATGAAGGTGTGAGATCAAGTAACCAATCTTTGTCTTCTCCCTCAAGTGGGAAAGGAAAAGCTCTCAACTTTATCTGTTCTTCATCCACTCCTTGAGGCTTCATGGTACTGCGGACAACATGGAACTCATTGAAATGCTTATGTGGATCCTCACCTGCAAGACCATGAAATTTTGGAAGCAGATGTATAACACCAGATTTAAGCTCAAAGTCAGCATCTAAATTAGGATACTGTATGCATAAAGGTTGGTAATTAACATTAGGGGCAGATAGTTCCTTTAAAGTTTGATTCTCCATAGTATCAAAATTAAATGAACTAACACTAAAATTGGACAAGTCTACACTATCTGAAAAACTAGCAAAATCAAATAAAGCAAACTCAGAATGAGAATCAAAAGCAGAATGCTCAATATGATGAGATGTAGGGTTAGATTCAATGCTAATGCCTTGACTTAGCTAAGTGCTCTTCTAGCAGTGTGCAATGTTCTCTCTCTTTCAGGATCAAAGTCTAAAAGCTCATTGTTACTACTAGTCATGCAACCTCAAGCAAAATAGGCATTTTCGCATACAATATATAAAGCATGAAAACAAGTTTAATATATCAGCAACTTAGACTCCACCAAAGCAATATGATAGAATTATTATGTGCAAGTCAGAATCTAAGTTTCAGTAGAATATTGATCTCTCTCAGTAGAGATCAGCAACACAAAGCTAGTTCCCCAGCTACGACGCCAAATATAACTAAAATAGAAAATAACATATATAGGAGATAGCTCAAAAATGAAAATGGAGCATAATACAAGGGTAGAAATGGAAAAGAAATCAGAACCTAGAAACATACACAAAAACATACACAAAACCATGATAAAAAACATGATCAAGAGCAAAAATGAAAATAAGGAAAGAGAAGAAACAAATCTGAGCAAAAGAGATCAAATCCTCTAGATTAATCCATGGAAATCTCTATTATGAGTTGGTTACAAGGATCCTAGCCTACAATAATTAAATCTGCAAAAGAAAATACAAGAAAAGATGATGAAACCATGAAAATCAAAAAATGGTATAAGCTTCTCCTTGTCTTCTCCCTACTCCGTAACTCTCTATTTTTTAAGAGGCAAACAATGATCTTTTATTTTACTTCCAGCACCGACCTACTGCTTAAAAGGGAGAGAAAATATCTCACTTTTAATTTTGGGTGAAATGACACAATTGCCCCTAGCTATTACATATATTCTAGATTTTTGCTGCTGACTTCAAGGCCAATTTCGTCCATCTATTTTACAAAATTTGAGCTCGATTTCTTCATGAAAGTTGTAGATATTTGAATTATCTAAAAAAAAAATAGCTCAAACGGACATCGGTAGCAAAAGTTATGCGCAAAATACCAGAAGTTGCCATTTTAACTAAAAAGAGATATAAATGGAATTAAAGGTCTAAACTATAAATCAATCCAAAATACATTTAATTACACACCAAAAAGTCAGAAAAGCATTAATCAAGAGTAGCAAATAAGTGGTATAAAAATCACTTATCAGCATCACAACCTGCTCAGTGGTGTCATCGGCATCATCAGAGGTACCTAAACACTACCACTATTACATTGGCAGGTACTTGCTTCAAACACCACCATCCTATGTATGCTACAGTTGGCGTTCCATTTTGTTTCACTTGCAATGCATTTATAGAAAAGAGATTAACTACAAGGGTTTCATAAGTAGTGTGCTTAAAAATGTTACTAGGGTGGTAAATATTAGCAAAAAAACATGTGACAGTTTGTGCTTACACGACTGTAAATGTGTTGCTGCTTTGTATTTTGGGAATGCAAGCAAAAATGAGGCACAATGTTATCTTTACAGAATAGTGTTGGGTCTCAAACAGGTAGAAAAAGAAACAGGATTTAGTTACATGGTTAAGGTCCCAAAGGGAACTATTAAAACCCATGATATGCATAATGTTAAAAGATAGGTGTTGGTTGTGGCTGAAGGGGTTGATGGACTCATTATTCTACTTCTTGTTGGAGGGTTTGGAAATTGGTTGGTTAAATGGACAACTCATAGCTTGCATTCTCGGGCCGACACTACATGAGTTGTTTAGGATAAAGCTTTGACCACGTTTAACTTCTGAGTTCATGTTACAAAATAGAGTAATTGAGTTATCCATTTTATTTATTAGAATACATGTTAAAATTACGTAACTATAAATGTTTAATGAATGTTTTCATAGTTGTTGAAAAAAAAAACAACATAAAAAACTAATAATATATTATATTAAGTATGTCTAGTAATTTTGCCTAACGATCTAAAACTTCCAGGCACAACTATGTTCAAGATACTTACAAAATGAGCCTTAAAAGCTAAACCACAACAGATTCCCAAGAGATAACCTGTCAAATAATTTCAGTTCCTTATAGGCATGCATTGCCATTCATTTAATTTTGCTAACTCATTTCACATGCCTATCTTTGGCTCAAATCTATAATTATAATGCAATTATTTCATTTGATATTTGGTGTAAATATTTACTATTCTCAATTATTATTAACTTTTTTTTTCATTACTACCTATAAAAAAGGAAGAAAAAAAATATTACTACTCATTAATAAACAAAACCAAAACTACTTATTTTTAAGAATTTTAAATGAAATATTACCCCTCTCAAAACATGGACAACATAATTAATTGTCTCATTATCACACAAACCTAAATTGCTTTGTAAATAGGTAGGCACCATTTTCCCCTAGTATAAGATAATGAATAAGCTTCCTTGCTCAATACTAACTTGAGGATCTCATAATTTAATTAAGTTACACTGTATGATCGAGTGGATAATGAAGACAGAGAGAGATAAATTGAATTAGTTAATGATTATTTTTAAAAGATAAACAAAGAAATAAGAATAAATACATAGGTAATAAAAATATGATTAAACCCATTCAATAAGGTAGTCAGTGTAATGTTCAAACAAACATGAACCATCCACATCCAGTCCAAGATAATCAATTCAGATCAGTCAAAGAGTTTTAATAATGAAACATTAAACTCAAACAACATTTGCAATCAAACAAAGTGAATCATCATTCTCATGAATCTATTATAAGATCAATATATCAATATAAATATCAAGAGTTTTAGATTAAATCTAAAATCATCCAAATCTCAACATCTAAAAAACAATCTCAAAATCAATTCACAATCAATATATGCATAACAGTCAAGTATAAGTAGGCCAGTCAAAATAGTTTAAGGCCTTACAAATATAAGAAAGAAGCATAATAATCATAATGTTCTCAAAATAGAAATAACAAAATGTAAGTCTCATGTAAATGGACTCCAACATAATGGGCAATAGCAGGTGAGCTATCAAGTCCCCTACTACTCTAAATGATATATTCATATATCAAGTTGGTTGTCCTCCTCAGGATCCCACTTATTAAGCTCCCCTTCATCTCTGTCATCCCATGTAAAATGTCAAATATGAATTTCATATTATCATGAATTCAATCATTTGAATAAACTACTAAAAATGTCTAGTTCTACTAAAAGAAGTTAGCATCATACCATCAGGCAAAGAAGAACATATATCAATGTCATAAAGCATCATAATATCATGTTCATAAGCATTAATCCAGTTTCATAAATTATGAACAAGGCCTAAATAGTTTAAGTCATAAAGAGCCATCAACCTAAGTTTATTTGTAAAAGAGTAACGATTGTTTCGTTTCACAAAATAAGACTAATAGTCACGTCACTTACAATAACCTAGTCTTGTAATGTCCAATTTCAATTAAGAACAATACCAATAGGCTGCTTATATAATCAACTATTTCTATGTTTCAATTTGGAATGTCACAGTTACTAATTCCTTGAAGTCAAATAATCTAGCATCAAGTTTGGAATGAGATCATTTAACCAAAATGATAGACCAACCTGGTAGGATTGAATCATCAAGTTTGGAATGAGATAACTCACCCTTTTCAAAATAGTTAGCAACCACGATCGTTGATGAAACATATGGATTGTGCTTATCATTTGGCCAGCAAAGGAAGATTCGATAATTCAAAACACACAATTAAAGGTAAGTAAATGATAATTAAGACTTGTCTACATAGTCTTTAACCCCATTTCCCCCACTGTTTTGAATAATCGATCTTTAGGCAAACTTTTTGTGCGAGCATCGACCATGTTATCCTTCGATCTTACATCGACCAAGGTGATAACTCCTTGTTCCCTCAGATAATTCAACAATGTATGTCTCAGTCTCACATGTCTTCTCTTTGAATTAAAGAGATCATTCTTTACGACTTGGATTGCTGCTTGATTATCACAAAATAAACTCAAAGAATTAATCTTTAGTCGAGTCAAAGGAATATCCATAATCATATTCTTTATCCACTTTGCCTTTTCACCAACTGAGGCTAAAGCAAAAAGTTCTGATTTTGATGACAACACAATACAAGTCTGTCTTTTGGATTTCCAAGTAACAGCAGCTCCACCAATGTGAATACATATCCACTGGTGGATTTACTATTTCCAATTTCTGAGCACCATGAGGCATCAAAATATCCATCCACAATTGGAGGTAACCAGAATAACACAGAGCATTATCTTGAGTACCTTTAAGGTATCTCATCAGCCTATTGAGGGCATCCCAATGCTCTTTACTAGGATTACTAGTGAAATGACTCAACATGCCAACTACAAAGGCTATGTCAGGTCTAGTGCAACTCATAGTATACATGAGACTACCTATTAGTTTTGAGTACTTTAACTGATACACACTGATCCTTTCATTAGGACTCAGTCTTTTGTTATAATCATATGTTGTCTCACTCGGTTTACACTCACTGTATCCCCAAGTAGAAAGTAGCTGCTCAATATAATGAGTTTGGCTAAGGGAGATAACTTTCCTTTCAAAGCTTACTTTCATACCAAGAATGGTATTAGGGATACCAAAATCTTTGATGTCAAATTATTTAGCTAAAGTGGTTTTCACAATACTCACTATAGAATGATCGGAACCAAGAATTAACATGTCATCAACATACAAGCATATGATGACTATCTTATTTGACATGAAACGTGTAACGCCCCATATGCATCCGATTCATTAACATTGATTTATGGTTATTAAGCGCAACAATTATCACAGATAATTGATTCGGAAGCCATAAACAAAATGACGTCATCAAACGTCATTAACAACACCCACTGTACATCATATATGGTGAATTCTCATAATATACAATGTATATAACAAAACTGTATATATCTCTCTCAAGGTACAAAACAATAGGCATAAATCAAAAGATAGAGCCAACATGCTCTCAAACTCTATGCCTAAGGTTTCCTTAGAACCATATCCCTCTACTCGGGCCTTTTGCCCTGGGATCTACCAGCCGCTCCCTGAGTATCACCTGCAAAACATAATTCCTAACAGGGGTGAGATAACAATCTCAGAAAACTCAGGGTCCTTGGAGGTCTTTTCTCCACCTGGTTCACTTCCATGCATATAATATCAAAATTGGCATTTCAAACTAGCCATCACAGCTCTCAAGCCATATCACCACATATACATATGTCTCAAGGGTTCATCATCACCCTTTTTATAAAATACATCAATATCATTTAGCCATTAGGCCCTCAACAGTTCACAACATATCACATGTATATCTCAACTCAGATACAACATATACAAATATAGATATATTATATTCCTTGAGAAATATCATCTGCGACAGGTACATTCTCCAAGGATTTACTCACATATATATAAATCTATACCGTATTGCCTTGGAAAAGATCATTTGCGACAGGTACCTTATCCCAAGACGCACTCAGACATATATGGCACTTCCGAGAGAAGCTCATCTGCAACAGGTGCATTCTCTCAGGTTTTATCACATACATACATATATTGACCAGTTAGAGTTGTTCCATATGACTTTGGCTTTAAGGGAAGTCCATATTTAGTCCATTTTATTGGCTAGAGAAATCTCATCAATCAACACACATAGACTCAATCCATGTATATCAAGTACATGTTTTCAATCAAAATAGTAACACACAATTTCAATATACATGCATCAATTCATACAACAACCATCACTCCTTCTGGAGTATGGTGGAACACAATCAAGGGGAAACACTCCCAAAAACAAAGAGCTTACCTGCTCTCAGTGCTACACTGGCTCTCTTGGCTTCGTGGTCACAACCACCAGCAATATCTGTATCACGCCCTACACAAGGCATACAAACAATCAATCAATAACGGTCCTCAACCGTTAGAATGAAAGGAAATACTATTCCCTTCCATTAAAACCTCTCTGTTCTCTATCTTAGGGTTATCAGAGCTAACCACCTTATAGGCGACTCACAGACCCTCAGCAGGATCTATCTCAGCCTAACCAAGGCACTAGAGTCCCTCTAAGATTCTGCATAAGATGGTTCAAAACATACAATTGCTCAACCCCTCTATATCTCAAGAATAACCAAGTTATTCAAAACAATCAATCCATCACTTAATCACCTTCTATACAGTCTCCTGAATACTTTCAGAAAAGCACATATGCTCATACATGTCATGATATCCTCCATTTAACCAACATTCTTCCTACTCATACTTATATCAGAGTCAAAACCAAACTTCATCAATAGTCATGATTCAAAGTTCAATATTCATCAGAACAACCTCCTGAGCATACTTTTCTAAAGAACCTAAGCCTAATTCCGGCCCTAACACAATTGGGTCACTATTCATCCCAAGAACAATTTCCCATATCAATCGGTAAAACTTAAGTTTCTTACCTCTAAACAGTCGAGGAAGGCTGGAGGATCACTTCTCCAAGCTTTAGCGTCCTTGAATCACCTTCTTTCCCTTCCAAACTCAGTTTTACAAAGTTCCCTAGAGAACGAGATTTCTCCGATTGATGGTTCTCTCGAGAAACTAAAGCTGGAATCTAGCTCATGGATGAGTTCTAATCAACTTTCTAGTTGGGTAGGAAGTGTTTAGATGAAGAATGGAGTAAATATGAAGCTTTCTACTTCATTAATGGCAGAAAGGCTCGAGGAAGAAGAGAGAAGCAATTTTTGGCCTGAAATTCGTAAAAATGACCCTTTTATAGGGTCTTAAACGCGTCCTCACGCTACTGGCGCCACACCCCATGCTAATCGCGCCAAGAATTCGAAAGAAAGAGTCTCCTAGAGCATTCTGGAGCTAATCACATCATATCTGGCGCTAATCACGCCAGATATTCGAATCTGGGGGTCTCCAGGGCCATTCTGGCGCTAATCACGCCACGTGGTCGAGTCATAGCACTAACAGTGTCGCTCCTAGCGCTAATTGCGCCAAATAAAATATTAATAATTTTTTTTTTAACAAATCATGGTTATTATAAAACGATAGTAAATGCATTTATCTGAATAACTGGACTAAAAGCCATAGCTCTTTACTACCTTGTCAAACTTAAGATGCCACATCTTAGGTGCTTGTTTAAGACCATACAAAGATTTATTCAATTTACAAACTTTTTTCTCAAGGTCTTTCATGACATACCCTTCAGGTTGTTCCATGTAGATTTCTTTATTTAACTCTCCATTTAAGAAAGTTGTCTTTACATCCACTTGATGCACTACAAAGTATTCAATAGACGCTAAAGCAAGAAGAATTCTTATAGTTGACAAATGACATACAAGTGAATAAATGTCAAAAAAGTCTATTCCACTCTACTGTTTAAAGTCTTTAGCTACTATACGTGCTTTATATCTAGCTATTGATCTGTCACTATTCAGTTTCTTCTTTAATACCCACTTAAAGCCTATAGCCTTAGCCCCTTTTGGCAAATTAACTAGCTGCCAAGTGTGATTCTTTAAGAAAGAACTCATTTCATCATCTATGGCTTCTGCCCATAGTAAGGATCCCCTAGATCTCATTGCTTCTTGATAAGAGAATGGATCATCCTCTATATGGTAAGTGACAAAGTCCTCACCAAAACTTTTATAAACTTTATCTCTTGTAGATTTTCTAACTAGAATTGGTTCAATAGCCAGTTGTGTGAGATGAGTATCAGAAGGATAAGCTACAGATTCTACAGAAGATTCTAAAATCATATATGTAGATCGAAAAACCTTCAAGTCAAGATTGCTAACAAACTTGTACTCAAAGAATTTTTTATCTCTAGATTATATCACTGTGTTAGTAGATAGATCCAAAAATCTATCCGCAGCACAATCTTCTGCATTACCTAGATATACACAAGTAATGGTTCTAGGTCCCACCTTAGGCCTTTTAGGATCTTGTATCCTTACATAGGTAACACAACCCCAAGTTTTAAGGGTATCATATCTACAAGGACATTTGTGTCATATCTCATAAGGTGTCTTAGACAATTTAGAGTGCAACAACCTATTTAAGATGTGATTAGTAGTTAAAACAACTTCTCCCCAATAAGAGGAAGGCATGCCAGCTATAAGTAACATAGAATTTAGCATTTTGATTAAAGTTATATTCTTACACTCGACAACACCATTTGATTGGGGTGAGTAAGGAGCAATAGTTTCAAGTATTATGCCCTCTAATGCACAAAATTCCTTGAACCCAATCATTGTATATTCTCCTCCTCTATCGCTCCTAAACCTCTTAATTTTCAAATTAAGTTGATTTTCAACTCTAGATTTAAAAATCTTAAACTTTTCAAAAGCCTCATCTTTCGATTTCAACAAATAAACATGAAAATATCTAGAATCTATGAAAGTGACTAGGTACTTTTGACCCCCTCTAGTAACATAGTTTTTAAAGTCACAAAGATCATAATATATTAGCTCAAGAAGTGTTGTGCTTTTAGAAACCGACTTAAAAGGTTTTCTAGTGATCTTTGTGTGTGCACACACACTCACATTTGTCAATCGAATAAAAGTATCTAATGGAATGTTGTGAGTTTTAGATAAATGTTGCATTTTCTTATAGTTCGCATATCCAAGTCTATTATGTAATAATTTTGGATCAATCAAAGTAAAAACTAACATGGTTTATGCTATCAGTATCTAAGCTCAATTTATACATGTCATTAATCATAAATGCACAACCGAAGTAACATGAGTTAACAAATAAAGTTACTATATCATTCATAGTTGAAAAAGACATACCAGCTTTATCAAGTAAACTCACAAATATCAAATTATTTTTAAGTAAAGGTACTACTTTAACATGTTTCAAAGTTAGTAACTTACCTGAAGAAAACACCAAATTAACAGTTCTAGCATGAGTCACCTCTGCCTCACCACCATTACAATTTTCCACAGTGTCTTTCACTTTTATGACCTCGGTGAGTAAATTTTCATCATTTGTCGCATGACAGGTAGCACCACTATCCAACCACCACTTAGAAGAGACACTGGCATTTCCATTGTTCATCATTCCAATGAAGGCTTGAGGCTCAGGTTCACTAATTAACATATTAGCCTCATTTTGTAGTGTGTTGTTCTTTGACATCTTTGGTAGCTTACACTTTGCTACCCAGTGACCCCATTTTCCACAGTTATAGCACTTGTCCTCCTTCTTCTTCTTCTTCTCCTTCTTCTTCTTGAAGACAATCCTTTTGGCCTCTAACTGTGAAGAGGATTCACCTTTTGGTGACTTGGACTTTTTCTGAGATCTATAGGAATGTGAAACTAAGTTGGCAATTGACTTTTGTTGTCTTACTTGTTCCAAACTCTTCCTACAAATGTTTTGATCTTCAATATGAATATACCTTTTTAATTCATCCAATCCCATCTGTTCTTTTAGTTTGTGAATGTTAGTCTTAAAAGAATTCCATTCAGTAGGTAGCTTACTCAACACAAGACCAACAAAGAGATTATTAGACAAATCAAAATTGTCCTCTTTTAGCTTGTTCCTCATGTCCTCAAGTTCAATTAATTGAGAAGTGATGCTTGAGTTCATATTAAACTTAAAGTCAAAGAACTTATTTGCTAAAAGAGTCTTAGAAAGCCTCTTTTGTTTTTGAAATTGAGTGTTCAAGTGATCACATATCTCCTTTGCAGTCTTATACTCACTATAAGTCATAGCTAGACGAGGATTTAAAGAGTTTAACAAGTAATCTCTACAAAAATCTTCATCTTTAATCCATTGATATTCATCAACATTTTCAACAGTAGATGCAAAATCACTTAACACAGTGTAGAATATGTCACATTCATTCATTCCAAATTGAACATGAAATTCCAACCATGAAATTCAATGACATCAAAAGATTTTTGCTTTATGATATCATAGGAGCTATGTTTTTCCATTTTAATTAGAGTAAAATAGTTAGAAAGAGTGCACCTTAAAATCCTCCAAAGTATATCAAATCTTCTAACTTTTCAAAAACAACATTGTAGAGATGAAATTTATCAAATCTGACCCAAAAAATGAATCTGGAATGCCCAAAAAAACCTTAGGATTGACTATTTTTGGTCGCCAGAGACTTGCTGAAAACTCGTCGGAAAAGCTCACCAAAAAGTCATTGGTCGTCGGAAATTTTTACCGGAAAACAAATCAATTGTCGAAAAAGTCATCGAAAAACTACAAAAACTTCCAATGGCTATATGTCCTTCGTTCTATCTCCATTTTACACAAGTGATCTGTCAAATGATTGTCTCGACAAGTAAAACAAAGTCCACAAGGTTTCAACTCGTGAAATCGATTGAAATTTTTGGGATCTGGATTCAAAGGTTGCGGCGACAAAGTTTTCAAACTCAGATCTCGGTCAATCCTTTCATCGAAATATGAAAGTGATCACACCCTTGAGTTCCTCTCGATGAGATCTTCAAAACAACACCTTACTCGCTCAAATCCGACACACGAAGCTAATACTTCTAGATTGTTAGAGGTAAGGAGTTTGAGAGAGAATTATTTAGTATTGGGTACTTGAAGTATTACACTAAGAGACACCAAATGTGGAATGATCAAGTGTGTTACCTCCAGCATAGGGAGAACCCTAATGATATAGCAAACTATTGGATTCCAACCCATATGAATCCATATAACCATGCATAAACTTATTAAGCGAACATATTGTTATTTGAATATATATATATATATATATATATACGACTTTAGTTTCACTAGTCCTTTTAAAGTTGTTGATGGTCAGATTGTTAAGGTCGAGGATTGATGGTTTTTTCCTAATGTTTTCTCTTTAAGATTTTCTAAAGTTTTTGTTTGTCAATCATGTAGTTGTCATTTGATTTATAATGATAGTTATTTTGCATTTTATATCGTGTTTATCTTAATTCATAAAAAGCTTAGGAGATACCTTAGCAAAAGGATGCTTATAAAAATCCGAGTATAGAACTTAACAATCATCAGAATATGTTTTGAGTCACACTTGTTTAAAATCTGAGTAGATAACTTAACAATTTTTCTAGAACTCATTTAAAATCTTAGTAGATAACTTAACAAATTTCACAATATATTTTGAGTAACACTCGTTCAAGATCCGATTAAGAACATAGCAATTATCGCAATACGTTTTGAATATGACTCATTTGAAATCCAAGTAGATAACTTAGTAATTTTCACCACATATTTTTTTATGAATACTCATTTAAAAACCGACTAAAGACTTAGCCATTATCACAATATGTTTTGAATGGAACTCGCTTAAAATCCGAGTAGATAACTTGGCAATTTTCACCACATATTTTGAGGAATACTCATTTAATATCTGACTAATGACATTGCAATCATCACAATATGTTTTGAATAGAACTACTTTATAATTCGAGTAGATAACTTAGCAAAAATGGTATTTTTATTTGAGTCAATATCAACCAATTTAATGGAGGTTTTTTCGAGTCAATGCTGACTAATTTAATGGTGATTTTTGTGAGTCGATACTACCCAATTAATGGACTTTTTCCGAGTCGGTACCAACCAATTTAATGGTGGTGTTTTCGAGTCGATACGATCAATTTAATGGAGAGTCAATACAACCAATTTAATGGAGGTTTTTTTGAGTTGATACCAACCAATTTAATGGTGATTTTTCCAAGTCGATATGACCAATTTAATGGTAATTTTTTCGAGTCAATACCCATCAATTTAGTGGTGCCTTTTACGAATCAATACCCACAAATTCAATGGTGATTTTTTGAGTTGAAACCAACTAATTTAATGGTTTCTTTTCTAAGTCAATACCAACCAATTTAATTGTGACTTTTCCAAGTCGATACCGACCAATTTAATGGTGTTGTTTTCGAGTTCATACAACTAATTTAATGGTGATTTTTTCAAGTCAATACCAACCAATTTAGTGATAACTTTTTAGAGAAACAGGAAATGATCTTTGTTTTAGAGAAAAAATAAAGTATTCAAACGTAAAAAATATTTTTTTAATGCTTTTGTTAATTATAACAGTCAGGTTTTGTGTGAAGTCTTTCTTTTTTTCAGTATGAATTTGTACACCTATTTACGTATGATGACCCACTAATGACATAAAAGCCTTATGTCTACAATCTACTTTTGTAGTGGCCTAAAAATACTTTTATATATATATATATATATATTTATATATATATATATATATATATATATATATTTATATATATATTATTGTCACAAGCACTCTAAAGCAGAGAAATACTGAGGAATCACGTCAACTAATTCTGAACTTTATTTTATCAATATTTTCAGGTTATAATATGTGACAAATTAAAAATCCTAATGCGGGCAACGATCAGCAAAGTGGAAAGAGTCAAGCCTATTATTAAATATTTTCAAGCGTGCTTGATGCAGAAATTTCATCTGTAAAAATCTCTAAATTAATCATTCACTCAACTATATACTACTTTCTGCTTATTTCATTTCATTACATATTTAATGTTTTTTTTTTTTTTTTTTTTATAATTTCACTTTTCTTTCTATGAGAAGGATTGATGTATTTCCGTGAAGGTTTGTAAAATTAATTTTATACAATTTAATTTTGGTTAAAATTACTTTTGAAGTAAACTAATTTATGTTTAAATGTTTTAATTTAAAAAAGAAATTAGTAATAAAATTTAATATGATTTTAGATGAAAGCAAAAATTGCCTAAATATACTGTAACTCAAAATTAATTGTAAAGTCATAATTAATTTTCATATAAAGTTATATTAATTTGCACGGTGAATTTTATTTATTTTTTTAAAAAAAGACAAGGTGAACTAAACACAAAGAGTTGGTAGAAGAGAAGTGTTTGATTTTCATAAATTATAAGTGGAAAAACTTAATTTTTCATATTTTATATGTATTTTTAAAAAATAACAATACTTAGTGTTTCATGTTTAATATGTATCTTTAAAAAAATAACATTACTGACACAAAATGTTTTTCATAAATATTTTTTAATAAATTTTCTACAAAATCTTTTCCATGGGAATAGGTGAAAATATTATTTTTTTAGTTTAATTTTTCTTTTATTACAATAAAAAATATTATGTTATTTTTTATTAAATTATATAATGTGATAAATAATTAAAATAATTGATAAAAATATGAATAGTTATTTGATTTCTAAATAACTTATCTAAAGCAAACAAACTTTATTCATTTTAAAAAGACATAACTTCTGTAAATAAAAGAATTTCTCTTCGACCAAACATTGCAGGCGAAATGATAAAATGAGAGCGCGTATTTTGATCCCTGTCGGTACAGGGGCTTATTTTATTTCAATTGGAAGGCATATACGTACCAACTAGTGGTATCCGCAGGCTTAAATTGACCTACATATTATCAATTTAATACGTTCAAATGTTGTGAGATTGATTATTAAATTTAACTACATTTTTACTTCTTATACTTTAATTTATATGTGATTTTGACATTTAATTTTTTTTGGTCGTATTTAAATTATGTAATCTTTAATTGACATAATACCTTATACTTTCTCAATAACTCTTAACCATTAGATTAATAGAATTTCTTGAAATTTAAATGCATATTGTTGTTGGTTAGTTAGGTAATTCAAGTTACCTAGAGTTAGTTACTATCTCTTTGAATAACAATTAGAGATGTAGAAGTTAACTACTTGTTATATAAGTAACTAAGACCTTTGTAAATGGTGTTGAGATCAATAAGATTTTCTCTCATTCATTCTCCTTATTGAATGCAATTCCTTGTGTGTGTAATTTCTACATGGTATCAATAGCTTATTGATTCTTGAAGTAAGATACACGAGTGTGACTGATTAACACCGAATCTGTGATCTTGTGTGAGTCTTCCCTGGTCCTCTGGTTCAATTGTTGCCGAGTCACGATCCTTTGTGGTGTGAGTTTTGCGTGCACGTTCTTGAAGGAAAGAATAATGAAGGAGCAAGTGTGCAACATGGCGAGTACTAGCAGCATTATCCAAGGTGCATTACCTATTTTTGAGGACAAGAATTTTGATGATTGACGTGTCAAAATGAACGCCATTTTCAAGTTTCAAGAAGTTGCTGAGGTGGTGAAGACTGGTGTGCAAGAACCAGGCATAAATGCAACTGATGAACAAAAGGCGAATCACAAGGAGCTTGTGAAATTGGATAGCAAGGCGAGGTTCCTCATCTATGAATGTGTGGAAGCAAAGATCTTCAGCAAGATTTCCAAGGCTGCAACCTCTAAGGAAGCTTGGGACATTCTTGTTAAAACGTATGGAGATGGAGATAAAAATAAAAGATAAAACTTCAAACCTTGTGAAGGCAATATGAAATTTTAGCTATGAATGATCAAGAGTCTATTGCAAGTTACTTTGATTGTGTGTAAGTTCTTGTAAATTGAATGAGGGCATGTAAGAAAGTGATCTCTAATCAACAAATAGTTGACAAGACCTTGAGAACTTTGCCACCACGGTATAATCATGTAGTAGTGGCTATTGAAGAATAAAAGGACCTTAACAAGATGGAGACTGAAGATCTACAACATTCCCTTGAAGCACATGAAATGAGGATCAATGAGAGAAAATCCAATGAAAAGAGCCAAGAGTAGGCTTTGCAAGCAAGGCAAAATGAAAAGGGAAAGGCACATGGAAAGGAAACAAGACTTCTGATAATTCAAGAAGCAATGAGCAACTCAATGAAAATAGTGGTGACTCTTACAAGGGAAGGTAGAATTATCAGTGACAAAATCAAAACAGAAGCAATTCGAGGAGTTTTGATAAAAGGAAAGTGCAGTGCTACAATTGTCAGAAGAAGGGCCATTATGCCAGTGAATGTTGGAGTACAAAAAGGGGAAAAGGAAAGCCCATTAATGAAGCCATTCTTGATCAAGATGATGGATCAGATTATGATCCAATGCTACTAATGGTCACAATGAACAATAAGCCTGAGAGTGAGTCCTCATGGTATTTGGATTCTAGTTGCTCCACCCATATGACTGGCAAGAAGGAGTGGTTTGTCAATTTGGATGAGTCCTCTAAGAGTAAGGTGAGGTTTGTTGATGATAACACTCTCACTGCTGAGGGTATTGACAAAGTAACAATTAAAGGAAAAGATGGAAAAGAAACTGTAATTGAGGAAGTGTTGTTTGTACTAGAATGAAAAACAACCTATTAAGTCTATCCCAACCACTGGAAATTAGAACAATTGCTTGAAGGTGTTTGACAAGGAGAAAAGGCTGATCATGAAGGCAAATCTGTCTCAGAACATAACTTTTAAAATTGTTGCGAGTGTGATGAAGCATGAGTGCCTAGCAACTTCAGTCAACAAGGTTGAATGGTTGTGGCATCATAGGTTTGGTCACTTGAATTTCAAGGACCTACACTTGTTAACCAAGCAGAATATGGTTCAAGGATTGCCACAGGTTAACATACCAAGTGAAGTCTGTGAAGAGTGTCCAAAGGCACATTCAACAATTTTGTCCCTACAAGAACAATTGAGAAGTTTGGCATCATTCATTCTGATGCGTGTGGCCCTATGCAAGTTGAAAAACCAAGTGACAATAGATATTTCATCTCATTCATTGATGACTTGACCAGAAAAGTATGGATTTATCTAGTTAAGAAGAAAAGTGAAGTGCTAGATGTATTTAGAAAGTTTAAATGCTTAGTAGAAAAACAGAGTGGCAAATCCATCAAGATTATGAGATTAGATGGTGAAGGTGGATATGTTTCAACTGAGTTTCAAAATTTATGTGATAGCGAAGGGCTAGTACATGAGGTAACACCACCCTATAGACCACAACACAATGGAACAACAAAAATAAAAAATAGAATCATAATGAATATGGTGAGGTGTATGTTAAAAAGCAAGAAGTTGCCTAGCTACCTGTAGGGCAAGGCTCTAATGGCAACAACATATGTACTGAATAGATCTCCTACAAGAAGACTTGAGGGAAAAACACTAGAAAAAGCTTGGACTGGTGTGAAACCAAGTGTTTCTCACCTTAGAGTCTTCGGTTCTATCTACTACAAACATATTCCAGACCAACTTATGAGGAAGCTTAATGATAAAAGTGAGCAAGTAATACTCATTGGATATCACTCACCGGAGGCTACGAGTTGTATGATCCAATAAGTTAAAAGTTTCTGTAAGTAGATATGTTATCTTATATGAAAGAATAAGTTGGGATTGGAGTATAGGATATGAAAGGCAACAACCAAGGATTTTGCTTGAAGAAACAACGGTGATTGCATAAATCACTATTGTTGCACCAACATTAAGAAGATCTACAAGGATAACACAAGCACCCTCACACTTGAATGACTATGAGCTATTCTTATATTCCACAATCAACTCTGAAGGTGAACTAGTGCATTTTGCACTATCGGTAGAATCTGAGTTGCTGGAGTTTGAAAAAGCAGTGTTAGATGAAAGACGAACGAATGCTATGAGAGAAGAGATCAACTCAGTTGAAAAGAACCTGACTTGGGAGTTAGTCAATTCTCCTCAAGATAAGAAGCCAATAGCATTGAAATGCGTGTACAAGGTGAAGGTTAATCCTAAAGGAGAAATGGTGAAGTATAAAGCAAGGTTGGTAGCAAAGGGATTTTTTTGCAGAAAGTAGGAGTGAATTATGATGAAGTTTATGCACCAGTTGTAAGCCTGGAAATTGTGAGATTAGTAGTTGCTACGCAAGTCTAAGAGACTAGTCCATTCATCAACTAGATGCCAAATCTGCTTTTCTCAATGGACCACTAGAAGAAGAAGTGTATGTGTGTCAACCACAAGGTTTTGTAGCCAAAGAAATGAAGGATAAAATTTATAGACTTAGAAAGGCACTATATGGGCTCAAGCAAGCACTAAGAGCCTGGAATAGAATAATTGATGAATTTCTATCTTAGATTCATATTGAGAAATGTGTCTTAGAAAATGGTGTATATCTAAAGTCATGGAAGGTTGGTAAAATCACTGAAATGTTGATAATTTGTCTTTATGTTGATGACCTTCTAGTAACAGGAAGCAATGAGAGTGAAATTGAGAAATTCAAGTAATCAAGTAGGACATGATGAGTGAGTTTGAGATGAGTGATTTTTTCTTATCCTATTTCCTAGGAATTGAATTCAAGACAACTCAGTAGGGGATTATGATGCATCAGTCCAAGTATGCTAAAGATCTATTGAAGAAATTCAATATGTTGAAGTGTAATACAATAACTACACCAGCTGAAGCTGGACTTTTATTGGAAAAGAGTTGAGATGAAGAAGTCATCAATCCAACCTACTATAGACAAATTGTAGGATATCTAAGGTACTTGTGCAACACAAGACCTGACCTAGCATTTAGTGTTGGCTTGATTAGTAGGTTTATGGAGGATCCATTGAAGTCTCACCTAATGGCTGCAAAGAGAATTATGAGGTATGTGAGAAGAAGACTGGATTTTGGAATTCTATTTCCAAATAGCAGTGATAGTATAATAGCAAAACTAATTTGATATTCAGACTCAGATTGGTGTGGTGACAAGAATGATAGGAAGAGTATAACAGACTGCATATTCTTATATGAAGGAGCCCCTATCTCATGGTCTTTAAAGAAGGAACCAGTGGTAGCACTCTCATCCTACTAAGCTGAGTATATAGCATCTTCCTTGAGTGCTTGTCAAGCAATTTGGCTTGACACATTGATACAAGATATTCACTTGAGCTAGATGATGAAGTGATGTTGTTGATTGACAATAAGTCGGCTATAGACCTTGCAAAACACCCTACTGCTCATAGAAGGAGTAAACACATTGAAATAAGGTTTGACTTCCTAAGATAGTATGTCAATAAAGGAAAATTAAAGTTGGAATAATGCAAGACAGAGAAGCAACTTGCAAATATATTCACAAAAGTATTGAAGAGTGAAAGATTTAGAGAATTGAGAGACTTATTAGGATTTGTATGTGTTAGTGCAACTTGAATTAAGGATGAGTGTTAGTTAATTAGGTAATTCAAGTTACCTAGAGTTAGTAACTAACTATTTTGAATGACAGTTAGGAATGTACAAGTTAGTTACTTGCTATATAAGTAACTAAGACCTTTGTAAATGGTGTTGAGATCAATCAGATTTTTCCTTATTCATTCATTCTCTACATTGTGTGCAATTCCTTGTGTGTGTAATTTTCTACAACTATAACATAGATAACTTAAATGGATTCCAAATTCACATATATTATGCATTTATTAATATTATTTATACAAATATATTTGTATATACTTATAAAAATATATTAATACTTCTATCTAAATATAAATATAAATATAAATACATGTGAAAATGTTGCTGAGCAAAAGAAAATTAGTCACGCAGGAAAAAATGGTCCTTCACCTTTTTTTTTTCTAGCTGAAGATATAAGAACTGAGATCTGTTAGACCTGCTACTGAAGAACTAGATGTGGTGTTTAGAGTTGATATTTGTAGTTCTCGAATTCCGGTTTATTTTATTTTTTATCAATTATGGTTCTTAACTAAGATACAAAGGGACTGAGTTATATGTTGATAATGATATAATACTGCTGGTTTTTTTGGTAATGGTTGCTATTCATTTTTCTTTTTAATGAAAAGTTTAGGTGAATTATGTCTCAAGTCATGACAGGTCTCAAGATTCAAAGAGTTATTATAAAAGTGTTAATAGGTTAACCATCAATAATATTTTCACGCAGTCGAAATCAAACTCACTTTCTTTTGAGCCAAGAATATATTTCTTACCAATTAAATTAAAATTTATTGGTTTAGCTATTCATTTTATACCAAGCGAGATTGCACAGTAAATTGAAATTCGAAAACTATGCCTATGACGAGCTTAATTATTTGTTTTTCCTACTTATGTATGTTTTGATTGTGGTTGATATAAGTTGGGAATTATGTTTGTAAAAAGATAGTAGAGTTATTGATTGAAAGGAAGCTGCTTGATGATGCTTTGAACTATATAGAACTGAGTGCTATAGGCAACTTAAGAAATGTCTTTCATTTGCTTTGAACCATAATTGTTTGCTTGGTCTTTAGATTGATTGCTGTTCAGAACCACATAACATGCGATCGATACAGTATTTTTTAGATATAAAAGCATTTATGTCTTTACTAAACATGTATTAGAGTATTAGATACCCTATGACCAAGTGGTTACGAGTTTGATCTTTTCAAATAATATAATAACAAGAAAATATTATATCAATTGTGATGAATCAATTGGGTTTTGGTCACATAATCAGATTGAACAACTGTGAGGGAAGCAGGGGACAGAGGAAGATTAAAAGAAAATTCCTATTATGCATGAAAAGTGAGAGTATATGGTTTAGAACAAGAGTTGATCTTGACGAACCTTTCTCAACTTGAATTTTGATATTGTGGATTTGTGGGTTGCAAATCATAGCATTGTTCAAAAAGGGAGCGACAACAAAAGACATATAAACCAAGCCGAGCATGAGACATAGCCACCACCAATCTTCTTACATCACGTAGGTGACCAACAAATAAAAACACAATTAATGTTTTTGAATAGTCCCAAATAAAATAGTACCATCACTGATTTAACATTCATGCCAAGTAAAATTGTCCCAAATAAAATCAAGCTAAGGAAAAATTGTTGTGTCTAGACTCGCTCTGTCTGAATCTTTATTTCAAAAACTTCTAGGCTCAACTATATTAATAACCTCTTCAAGTATGTAAAGTAGTATTATGATATTTCAAGGTCATGATACATTTAGTCTTTGAGCTTTCTTAAATCATTTATTATGCTGATTTAATCATTTATTTCAAGGTCATTTCTACAAACTGCTGTCCCATGTTTTTTACAGGCTTGTTCTGATGTGTGCATAGATGCTTAAATAACAGTATCTCCTCTCTAATTTTAGAAGTTGCCCTTGATTTCCTCCAATGTGAGATGAATGAGTTAAACTTCAATCCATTTTGGTATAAACAAGCTATAATTGGATCCAAGAGAAAACCACATTAGGCTAGCAATATCTCGTAGATTAGAGAATTCTAAAAGCTGAATTTCTAGTTATGAATACAATGTTAAAACTCTAGAGAGTAGAGACTAGAAGCTTATTTTGCGTGACTCCAATGGTTAGAGCACAATCAACGTAGCAGCTTTAAGTCATTCATGCTATCAATGATTTGCATTCTCTTTTGGCTTCACATTCCCACACCCACCACCTATGTATATGCAAATTGCCAATCTTGGGGGCAGAAATATGGAAATTAGTAACAGTGTAAAGAGAAAAGAGAGGTAGATATCTTATGAATCTGTCCTTTGTTCAGTTCCACAGTCAACACCTCCTCCGGTGGGAGTATTTTTTGTCTGTCTCATTAACAGATTCTGTTGATATCTGAAGCTTCCCCATCACAACATTCCTGAACTTAAGATAAAGACCTCTGCATACTAACCCCACTCAAGCGACTCCTAGACTCCATAATTTCACTGACGGAGAACCTCTTCCTTGGACTTGGTTTTGGCAGTTGCTTTGGGATTGATTCGTAGGAATCGATGACAGATACTGAGGAGGTTTACAACAACTCACGCGCGTTTTGTTCAATCAACTCAGCTAAACCCTCTCTGAGACCTTAACCTTGCCTTAAAAGAATGATTACCAGCCATGTAATTTGGAAAATTCCCATATTGCCTTACGAACCAGTTATTAGTGAACACGCTAGTTGGTGTCATAAGCGCAACTGAGCCACAATTATAAGAATTTGTGAAGCGTGGAGTGTTTTGTGCTGTAGAGAACCTGCAGTTTTCTGCTCTTGGTTCAAGAGAAAATCACATTGGGCTAATGATATCTCATTTCTAGCAGGAGTTAAGTTCCTCAATTAAAGCTTTCAAATCGGTGTAAGATGATCCTCCTTCTTCCATGGCCCGCCTAGCTAGCTGTGAAAACACCTTTGTTCTGTTCCTCATTTCAATGGTTTCTTCACTGATCATTATCATCTTCACAGCCTTCTCCACTGCATCAGATGTAATATTATCTCCCTCCAATCGAACCCTTTTTATAGCACCAACAGGCACCCCAATTTTAAGGACCTCAGTCAACAACTTCTCATTGAAAAATTGGTCGGCACCCATAGGCTAAGTGACCATGGGAACCCCTGCAGTCACTGCTTCCAACGTTAAATTCCATCCACAATGAGTCACAAACGCTCCAATTGCTTCGTGTTCAAGAATCAACACTTGAGGCGCCCACCCTCTTATGATTAGTCCCTTTCCTTCCATCCTTTTCTCAAATCCATCATCAGGTTACCACTCTTCCTCTCCATCTTTTCCGCTTTTCCTGACGACCCAGATGAATTGTTGCCCTGAATCATCAAGATCCTAAGTAATTTCTCAAAGTTGAGAATCAGCCATGTTTACTCTACTTCCAAAGCATATGTAAACAACTGAATTAGATTTCTTTGTGTCAAGCCATTTCAGGCACTCATGCTCATCTATAGATGCCTCTTTTCCTCTATGTGCTTTATCTTCCGTGTCTCTGTTGCAAAGAGATAAGGGACCAATATGCCACGCTTTTCTTCCGAGCACGTTCCTGAAATGATCTGCATACACCTTCTCAAGCTCGTAGAAGCTGTTAACAACAACCCCATAGCTCCTTGACTCTGATTCTTTTGCTTCCGCCAACAATTTGACCACGCCTTTTCTCTCCTTAATCTCAGTAGAAGGTGGAAACTGCGTCCTTGCCATTCTAATCTCACCCGGAAGATTAAGAATGACAAACCACTCAGAATCAGAAGAAACATCGTTGCCAGGCTCGTAGAGTTTCATACACGAGATAGCACACAAGGAGAAGAAATTATAGCCGTGGAAGACGAGCCTAGGATTCCAAATTTGGCGACAGAATCAGTTGCCATGGGAAAAACATATCAGCAACAATGCAATAGGGGTTTTGTTTTAGCAATAGTTGATCAAGTGGCTCTTGTAGCAAACCGGTGGCCATCAAGAACGGTTGAATCAAATCTGGGGAACGGAGGGAGTCAGCGCTTTTCACAGCCATCAGGTAAACCAGCCTCTGCACAAGGGAACTCGATGGTTTCGATGTGGATTTCATTGTGGTTAGTTTTGAGTTTTCCAAGTTTTCCAATGGCTTTGGAGATGAAAGGTGCGTTGAGGGGTGTGGTGATTACAGTGGTTTTCACACCCTTTTCAGCAAATAATTTGGCCATGTCAACGGTTGGTATCATATGGCCATGAGCCAAGAAGGGGAAGAAGAAAATGTGTAGAGTATGATTTTCACGACTACTCATCTTCGTCTCCATTGATTATTGGGTAAGCAAATCTAGGTTTGACTTCACAATCACATGAGTGACATGACAAAATGTCACTTGAGTAATTTAAACAAATGGCGATAAGAAAAACACTAAGCATAAATAGGACAGCTAAGGCAGCATCAGGATGAAGCTATTCCTGAGACCACGTTGTAGCAATGAGAGCCACGACCAGCCAAATTTTATATAACATGTAATGTAACACGTGATTTGATATGTCAGAAAAAAAAATATTAAAGTGAAAAAACTGTTTAATAAAAAAGAAAGTGAAAGTACTGTATAAATATTAGTATAATTCAAAAATCAGTTTTGTTACCAGTAAGTTTATTTGTATAATCTCTTTTTTTATAGTTTATTTTATAACTTTTTTTTTTCTGTATTTCTTCGTCTGGTTGTTTTATCCTTCGAACAAAATAGTGTACAAATATACATTGCACAAGTAATCTTATGTATTCTCGTATGGGTTCTAGATTTAATCAAATTGAAGCTGTGAATCGGAAAAATTACGTTTTGCTTTTTATTATGAACAATTTTTTTTATCGGTAATAGAAAAGTATTATATAAATAAAGGATCAGATATAAGTGATACCAATTCCACAATACACAAAAAACAGTAGCAGCATCACGTGATAACTTTGGTTAAAAGTTATTTATGTAGATCATCCTCATAAATACAAGATAACCAAAGGAGAATGAAACGTAGCTACTGATATCATAAATCCCCCTTGTACAAAAGGCTGCTTCCCTTTTACATAAAAAACATCAATAAACCTCCAATTATATGATCCTCTATTAAAAAAAATATATGATAAGGAGCCTTATTATTGTTCTACACAGCCAAATGACAACCTTCGCAATATATTTTACCTACATTTGATGAGGCACTGTACCAATTAACTACCAAACTATTATAAATCCTGCACAAATGTCTGATTCATAGGCAAACTGCTCCATATAAATTATCTGCTACATTTACTTCGGTCCCTTCTTCAAGCAATCCAAGGGATTTGTGGTCCATTCAAATAATGAAGCGTGCATTATTAACAATTTTGGACATTGAGCAGCGAAGTCTGGGTTTCACGTTCCAGATCCAAAAAATTTGCTATCATTACGCGCAAATAAAAAAAAGAGGTCCATGTTGCACGTTCTTTCTTATTTCTTGTGAGTTGTGTCGTATAACTGGCGGTTACTTTCGTAAATATTGGTACATGCTTCTTGCTGGAAAACTGCAAATCTTCATACCTCCATGGATGATAACTCCAAGTGCAAACGGAAGGAGAAGTTTCATCTTCGTCCTTAATCCTCGTCACCCAACATTCTTTCATGCAACCCTAATTTGACCCCGACATCGATCTCTTCTACAAATGGGGGTAGACGCACGCACCCCTCCCCTTCCTCCTCCGACCTCTGCCACCAAATCACTTTTGTCACCCGTGCCTCCAGCTCCATCAAATTTTCCTTCTCCGTCTCCAATTTTATTCATGTCTGTTGTTATCTGGGTATTGTTGTGTTTGATTGTTCAATGTTCTTGATTGCTAATAGTTTCCAAAAAAAAAAATCCCTCTGCTAATCCATTTTACAAATTCCATGAAGTTAAATGGAAAAAAAAAAAAAAAGAGATCGAGATGAAAGTTTTCTTATGGTGGTATTTAAAAGGATAATAGCGTCTAGCACCAATTTTGGTGAGAGCAAGTGCATCCCCTTCACAGCACAGAAAAGAAAGAAACGTGGGAAAGAGAATAGGAAATTTAGGAATTTGGGGTTATTTAAAAATAAGAAAAATTACTTATTTGTTCTTTAATCATTTATTATATTTAGTTAATTCATATGAAGTATATTACACTACTTTAATATGTAACTAATTAAAAAAATTAAATAAAAACCCATTTCTCTCTCCTCATTTCTCACCAATTTTGTCTACCTCCTCCGGGTTCGGCTATGCTCCTCCAAAGCTTTTTTTATCAGCCAACAAAAGATTATATTAATATTAGAGGAGAAAGAAGGGTATAAAATATCGTGCACATTGACAAGTAAAAAATCGTCGTGCGTGAGTGAGGATTTTAGGAGAGGAGAGAGAATAATAATTTGTATTATTTTCTTTAATTGAAATTTAAATTACTATTTTATCCCTAGAATAAATGAAACAATGATTTTATTGTCTTAAATTTTTTATGTGAGATATTAATGCACTCAAACTTTTTTTTATACTAATGCATTCTAACTGAAAAATGATGTACTATATATTTTAGCAAATATAAGGGATTGCTATTATACACGGGGGAGCAGGAGGATGACAATTCTCACCTATCTTTCTTCTCAGTTGCCCTCATTCAATTAAACACGTGCCATCGAACAGTCCAAGCAAACCGAAAGCTTAGATGTGAGGAGAGGACTCGTCTGAAATAGCTAAATCTATTATTATCCAAAAAATGTACATATATATAACTTCAAAGGGACCTGAGATTCAACCTAGCTAGTTGCTACAAAAATGCTACCCGTACAGGCATTCATCTCCATGGGGATATGGTGCTTATAGCTAGCTAGGTTTCGTTAATTAATTTGTATGTTTGGTTTGGTCTTCCATGTGCCTAGTGCCAACCGTTCAATCTTACCATTCAGGCACTTTAGTTGACTAATACTCGATTCTCGTATTTACAATTTTGTTATATTAATGTATATACACGTAGTCTGGAATTCATTCACTTTTGTTTATTTTTCCCTGTTATGTACTGCATCTTTCCTTATATACTTCAAATGGCTAGAAGGTCAAAACTTTTTTTTGGGGGGAGGGGGAACAATATTATCACTAAGTACTAAAAGTGATAGCGCAAAATTAATAAAGAATAAAAAAATGTGTGAAAAATGTGTGACATTAAAACAATAATTTTTTAGGAAGAGAATATTTAAGCGTATAAGAAAATTGGAATTGGTTTAAATAATTATAGGATGTTTTTCGGCTGGGAAATGCTAGTACATTTACGTAAAACACGACAGTCAATCACTTTTTGTTATGAGCAAAGTGGGCAAAGAACATAGAACTGGATAACTTACCTGATCATCAGCAAACGTATCATGATCTGATTGTGTTGTTGCTCCAACTCCAACTCCAACTCAGCCATATACTTCCAAGGAAAAAGTTTTATGTACTTTAAAATAATATTAAGATGAAGGTTATCCTACTTGTAACGGATATGGATTCGGTCGGATACACGAATATTAGATTAGGTCAATCCAATGAGTACTCAGTTTCATTCGCATAATCCGATTTATATATAGGCATGATAACGGGAAGGGGCGGGGGTGGGTATTGTATTTCCCGACCTCACCCTCGATTCAAAACCCGCTTCCCAATCCCGCCTCTGATCCCAATCGAATTTTAAAACTCATCCCCGCCTCCGTTGGGGGTAGGGTTTTTCCCGCTCCGCCCCGCCCCAGTTATTTGATTAAAATTAAAAAAAATAAAAAATAATATAACTTTTTTTTATTGAAAAAATTGAACGAAAATGCTAATTATGTAACAAAAAAATAATAACAAACGCACATTTAAAATATGAGATCATAATTTAAAAATTACAAAACAAAATTAATTAAAAAAATTATAAAATAATTTTTCTTTTTTTTCTTTTTTTAATATTATTATTACGGGGCGGGAGTGAGTATAAGTAATCTCATACCCGCCCCCGCCCCTGCTTTTGGCTTTCGGGGAAAACCCGAACCCGATAAACCCAATTTTTTTTCGTTAAAATCGAGACGGATTCGGGCGGATACCCACGGGTTCAAGTCCCGCTGCCATGCCTATTTATATAAAAAAAATCTAAATAACTTGATAACATATAAACTTATATACTTAATATTTAAAATTTAATAAAATTCAACATATTTAGAAACATAATTATAAATTTGCTTAAAATTTTGAGCATGCAACATATTTTTTTTTAGAGAATTCGGTATAAACTACCTTAAATTAGAATTTAAAGTATATACCATTATTGTACAATGACATACATAATCTAATACACACAAAAATTAGTTAAGGAAAAATTGAAAATGACAACAATTATACTATTTGAAATTTCAAGATGCAGTTATGCTTGATAAAGAAAAATAAATAAATCTATAACAATACAAGTGTAAGGTATATATTGAATTTTCTAATATGAGTGATGTTATTCAACTATAAAAAATAAAAATTGCAATTACCACCGAATCAACCTTGAGGCTGGATTATGTCGAGTAAGACTGATTTACACTGAATCATATACGTAATCAATCTAATAGGTGGTTCAGAATAGTTGGGTGCTCCATTTCTGAACCAATAGGTTGACCCTACTGATCCGAGCCAAATCCATTAATAATTATGATTAGGATAAACAGTATTTTTTAAATATGCTTACACGAAAAATAAAATGGTTATATATTATATTAAATATCATATTAATTTTTAATATTCAAATAATAAATTAAACAGTACATTCAAATGTATTTCCCTCGAAGAAAAAAGTGTTAAGGATGGTGAGTACTAAATTCGTGTGGCTTGTCATTGCAAACTTTTTTGTTAGCTTTTGACATTATAAGTATTAGTTATTTTATTTGTTTTTAGTTTAATTTTTTTTACTTTGGCTCTAACCTAAAAAAAATTGTTTTAATTATTTTTGTGACACTTTTTTATTATAGTTTAATGTTAAAATAAACTTAAGTAAACAATTATTCGTAAATTTAGATAATAAAGGAGAAATATTGTAAAGTCAATAAATAAATTGGTTGACATTTATAATTTAATACTGAATTATAATATTTAAAAAATATAAAAGAGTTTATGAATAATTTATTTGATTTTATAAACATAATTTACAACTCTGATAAATTTTATTTATTTATTTATTTTAATAAAATTAATATGAATTATTAGGAAAACGTAAACATGCATGTTGGAATTTCATAATTTATAATAAGATTAAAAAAAATTATAATTGTGAAATTTAAATTAGAAATAAATTTTAGTAATTTTATTTGATTATTTTATTACAAAAAATAAAAAATATATTTAAAATAAGAAATTATATAATTGATATTTTAATAATTAAAATAGAAATAAAATAATATTAAAACAAATAAATAAATTAGTAAATTAATTATTAATAGTTTAAAACAAAATAAAAATTGGCAAATTTTTAAAAATAATACAAATTTTTAAAATAATTTGAAATTTGGGACTATTTGGAAAATATTTTGAAATCTGAGGTTGTCAAACATGCCTAATTTTGTTTCAATGCCCATATTTTATTTAAACAGTGCTCTCCTAATACATTTCTTCACAGGTTATCTTATAAATCCAATTCTTCACAGGATATTTAAAGTTTTTGTTTTTGTTGACGGCAAGAAATGAGTTCAGGCAGTGAGAATGCTTGTGTTGTGTTATTTTTTAATGGAAGGAAGGAAAGTTGAAGGGCGACAGGGTGTTGCTTTTGAAGGGGAGAAAAGGTAGACATGTATCAAGCTAAGCTTAACACTGGGTGAATTACATCAGAAGATACGACAAAAATTAGGTCTGCTAGACAACCAATGTATCACTTTGCTGACGGCAAGATTATGGCAACGTGAACAATACATGGGTTTTCAAGTTCTGGATGATGAAGACAAAGAATTGGTAATGAAAGAACTTTTCAAGCAGGCAACGGAAGATTTTCTAGAGTTGTACGTGGATTTTACCGCAGCAGAGGATGTTGTTTTACCCATAAGGTCAGTCGCTTTTAATTCTGCACATAATGCATCATCATATGCTGCTCCAGGTGTAAACGTGTCTGAGGAAGCTGAACATGACCCAACTTGGGTTATGGATGACGATGACGAGGATGACGATGATGAAAATATCGCAATGGAAGATCGTCTTCTTCAGGAGGATGCTAGTGCGTCGGATAATGATGAGGATGCTGGTGTGCATGCGACTGAATTCCAAGAAGATACTGATGTGGGGTCATCTCAAATCCGTCATCATGTGGACGTTGGATCTACTCAAGCAGAACAACATGTTGAAGGTATCTTAGATGACTAAAATCAATGAGAATGTATTCATATATGTATATATTTATGTTATAGTATTTTATCACTCTTCACCTTGTTGATCATTCAATTGTCTACCCTAGAGGGGCAATTGATGATGTGCTGATTAAGGTGGACAAGTTTATCTTTTTGAATGATTTTGTTATTATAGATATGAAGGTTAATGAAGATGTACCCATTATATTGGGATGACCTTTACTTAGTACTTGTGGTTTACTTATTGAGGTTAGGCTAGGTAAACTCACCCTTAGATTAGGGGACGAGAGAATGGTATTTAATTTATCTGATACTTTGAAACAACCTTCGTCATTTGCTTCCTGTAGATGTATTGAGTATGTTGATATAGTTGATGCACTGATGGAGGGGGCATTCTCAAGTGTAGGGATGCTTAACCCTCTAGAGAGAGTTCTCATGATGAGGACCTTGACTAAGAATCAAACCTTGAAGTGGAGGAAATACTTACGTTTCTCCACTCTTAACATTGTCACGAATCAGTCAGTTGTGAGAGGTTAGAATGGGGCAATGTTCTAAAGCTAAAGCCTCTTGATAAGAAACTTTTAGAATTGGAGTTGAAGCCTCATCTTTCAACTTCATTTTTTTTATCAACCCACCAAATTCTCTTTTAGTTATGATTGTTGTAGGTTTACATGAAACTGAGGAGGAGAAATTGTTGCAAGTTTTCAAGGACAAAAGGGAAACCTTTGGGTGGAACATTCATGACATGAAGGGTTTTGACCCCACACTTTGCACCCACAAGATCAACACTAAAGAGGGGTTTCTACCCAAATAGTCATCCCAAAGGAAACTTATTCCCAACATGATGGAAGTTGTCAAAGGATAAGATGTAATGCCATTGTCAAGATGAAGGCCTACCACGAGGGATTCCAATAGGTGCAAAACATTGTGAACCTCTCCAACCTTTAGGTGACTTAACAATCACATGTGAGGCTTGTGACATTAAACAAGCGCTATCCGGGAGGCAATCCATGACTGGAATCCATTTAAATTACATTTTATTGCATTAATTTTTCAGTTTTTAAGTCAATTAGTCTGCCAGTATTATGATCGTGGTCAATTTACCACAACTATGCATTCCCCGTCATAATCGAGTACGGTCATGGTCAATTGAATACAGCCCAAGCAGTTACTGTTAGTGTCAATAATGACCGTGGTCCAGTCCACCATTGTCGTGGTCTTAAAAAAAATCATTTCTTTCCATGTACTATTCTAATTTTAGCCTTTTATTTCAGTTGTGGTTTCAGTAATCTAGTCTAGTTCATTTAAATTCAGTTTTTTTATTTTGTGTTAATTTTATTCTTATGCATTCAGGACACTGCATGTTTTAAGTGTGAGGAGGGGTATTATCACTCCCCCAACTTTGAGCTCTCGATGATATATGTGATCTCTTCCATTGTTTTGGTTCTAGTAATGTGAAAATCTCTTGGGCTTAAAATTTTTTGTTTTTAGTTATTCCCTTGATAATTTTTGTTTGTTTGTGTATTGAGGTAATTGAAGTTTCCTTCAGGAAGGAACATTAGCATGCATGATTGTGAAGTGTTCTTAGAGTTACCCTAAAAAATGTGAGTATTAGAGTTACCCTACAAAATGTGAGTATTAAGCTTGGATTCTTTTAGTGTGGGTGAATTGGTAATCTCATTAGCACTATTCTATTCCCTATTTTGACATGCATATCCTTGAATGAATTATCAATTTTTTGAAAAGATAAGACTTTGATAGGCTTTCTTGAGACCTATGAATTGTTTTGATTAGTTTTTTCCCTAATTGACCACTTTGAATCTGAATGACTATTTCTTTTGGTCCTTGAATTATTTTGTGTGAATTATTTATGTAAGGAAAAAAAGGAACTAATACACCTTGCAGATTGTGCTAGTGAATAAATCCTAAGTCCTTCTCTCAAGTCAAATCAAGACAAAAAAGGGTTGATATAAAAAAAAGAAAAGAGAAAAAAAACAAAAATGAGAAAATATAGAAAGAAAAGAGAGAAGGACACATGAGTTATTGTACCCAAAGAAAACAAAAAGAGAGAAGGAAAAATGGATCAAAAGTTAAATGAAAAAGAAAGGTGCAAAAATAGGTAGAAGTTCCCTGATTTATGAGTGTTTTCATATGGTTGAGTGGAACCCTTTGTTAACTTGTGTCTTTCAATACCTATCATACATTACATGTCAGGCCCTATTAAAACCTAACATGTCTCACTTATTTGGAATTTTTGGATTTATTTGAGTTGAGTTGAGTGATCTACAAGGTTATGAACTTGTTCTTTGAATTATGATCTTGAGTTCAACTGTCTATCTATATAACACTATAAAACACTAAGAGATGGTGAGTAGAGTGAACTTGAAACTCTTTAAGACTATTTTCATGTTAATTATAAGCCTAATGGATTCTAAAGTAAAATTTTGATGTCCCATTGTGTGAGTTTTTACTCGTTGAATAAATGAGAATTTCTGTTGTATGAGTTTTGACTTAAGAGAATTTGTTTTGATTGGAAACTGAAATAATTTCTTGAGGACAAGTAATGCTTAAGTGTGGGAAGGTTGATAAACCAATTTTTGAGTGATATTTTATGTGTTTTCGTGTCATTTGGCATGTTTTTTTCTTGATAGAACTCACATTTGGACACTAGTTTTGTATTGCAGAAGTGTAGCCGCTCAATTGAGTAAAGAGTCAGAAATTATATGATTTTATGAAGATTTGAAGTAAGTCACATTTGGACACTAGTTTTGTAATGCACATTTCAGACTAATATCTTTAGGAAGCTATATATAGGTCTCTAGACTTTGTAAAAACAATCTTTTGTTCACTTTTATCTTTTTATGAATTTGAGAGAACCTTGAGGGTTTTTGAGAGCTGTGAAGTGTTGACAACAGTTAGGATGGATCCTGATCATCACTCCTACCTATTGGTATGTCTATGTTAATCTCATATAGGATTGCTAGTTTTCTTAAGCTCCCACCTCCAAGACATTCATCCCAAAAGCCCATATTTCCCAAAACTTCACCCTTTTGTAAAGAAAAAAAGGAGAATCCTAGGAAAAAGAGAGGCAAAATTTTAACTCCTCACCGAAACATCTTCCCAAAAATGAATATGACCTCCACTACCAACCTTCCAACTTACACCTTCATCAAACCATCATGTTTAATCCAAGCCACCACACACTTTTTAAATATCTCCACCACAAAGAATCTAATATATTATTTTGTTCTTTCACCAAACCCCTCCATCCTCCATATTTATACCACAACACTCTGTCCCACTAAGAATCACCAAGATGGAACAAGTCCCATCTTCACTTACCTAAAAGAGCAACATTAATCAATCTAATATCTCTCACCCTCAAGTCATCTTGACTCTTAGGAAAACAAATATTTTACCCCCCTCCACACCTCCCCAAAGAAAGTTTCTTTGCAAATTAACAAATTTATCAACCACAATGCTAAGGGCTTTGAAAAATGATAATTCCTTACAATACTGAGTTGACCAAGCAAAGCCTTCCTATAAAGGAAATGACTTTATTTTTCAAAGATGCAAGCCTCAACTTAAACTTGTTAATAACCAGCCTTCGAGTCTTCAACATTTTATTATTGGCCTTAATATGTACACCAAGATATGTAAAGGGCAAAGATAATACCCTACAATTCAAGATATGTGCATACTTTGAGGCTTGATTCAAGCTCAAAAAATCTCATAATACTTTTAATAGTGAAAACATTCTCCAAAGTAGCCTTCCCCATAAAACTGGTATCATTCGCATATTGCAATAGATTTACCTCAACCCCTTCCTTTCCTACCTTGTAGCTAGTGTATAGATTCTTTTTCATTGTTGATAAGTGTCATATTTTAGTTAAATACAGGTTACAATGCTGGAACTTATCTTTTTGACTTCAGTAAATTTGTTTGTAAACTTGCCCTAAACCTAGTTGATTTGTATTTAGTACTTACATAAAGGTTGTTTTTCATTTTGGAAGATTAGTCCAATCATATTTTGTATTTTGATAGGTTCCGATGGTATCCGAAGCATCCAAGCAAGCAAAGCAAGCAAAAAAGGCATAAAAATCAAATTTGGGAGGTGTCAGAAGCAAAATGGCCTAGAACTCATCCAGGCCCATGACCTTTCTTCACAATTAAGGCTTTAACTCGCCCAGGCAAGTGGAACTAGTGTATTTTGCTCGCCCAGGCGAGTGGAGGCTTCTAGAAAGATGTATTAACTCGCCTAGGCCAGTGAAACAAAGCCAAATTGCTCGCCTGGGTGAGTGAGCTTAAGCAGGTAACCAAATCCTATAAATAGGCATGCAAGGTGAAGATGGAAGCATGCTTGGAAGGCCAAGGGAAGCCTTGGACGAATTTTCTAAGCTTAGGAACATAATTTTAGCTTAGGATTGCTTAGGGAGAGTGAGAGAAGTGAGGAATTAGTGTGGAAACTCTGCTGGAAAGAAGTAGTGATGATTCCCTTCATCAATTCTTCCATTAAGGAGGTGCTCTCCACAATGATTGGCTAGCTTCTCTTAAGGATTGGATGTAATCTTTTATCCTTAAGTATCTCTTTTAATATTTATTTATGCATAGGTCTTTTCTATTTATTATTGGTAATTTCATTCTATTCTTAATGCTTGGTTATACTTGATCACTAGTTTCATGAAATTAGATTTTAAGTTTAGCTAGAAAGTACTCTTAGAATTTAAGCTGAATGATTTTACTCTTTACGTTACATTGCTAGGGATAGAGCATAACGTTTAGATTGCAAATAGCACATGATTATGATTGTAATCCTGGATTATTTACTTCGTATGCGAGGGATCGATATTCGGTAAATATCCTTAGAATTCTCGATTGCAAGGGATCAATTCGGGGTGAATTAATGTGTGCATCAATAATAATGGAAAATGATTTATACATGGTAATATTAATTGGATACTGAGGGTATGAATGATGAAACTCAATCCTACGTTCTCTTCAATTAATTTTATTTTATTAGTTTCCGTACTTTTTAGTTATTTTTCGTTATTTCCATAAAACCATCAAAACCTTGACCATACTCGTTGTACATAACTATTAAATTGTTAAGTTTTATTTGGAAAAACTGAGTAACTCAAGTCCCTGTGGAGACGAAATTTTATAAATTTTGTAACTTACAACGACAATTGGTATGCTTGCCAAAAGTCTAACAATTGTCTCACCCATAAGGCCACTAAGTCCCTCCGTAATGATTATAAAAAGGAATGGCGCCAAAGGTTCTCCTTGTTTCAACCCCCTTTGTAGCGTGAACTCTTTTGAAGGGCTACCATTACCAAAATCGAGACAATGGAAGACTCAAGACATCCCTTTATCCACCTAATCCATTTTTTTGTTGAAGCTCAATTTATGGAACATATATAACAAAAAGTTCTGATTGATGGTGTTGTATACCTTCTCACAATCCATCTTAAAAATCAAACATTGTGTTTCCCCTTTCTAGCCTTATCCACTACTTCATTAGTTACCAAGACACTATGCAATAGGTATCTACCACCCAAAAAGGCTTTTTGTCTATCATCAATGATGTTTGACAACACTCTTTAAGCCTCCTAGACAAGATCTTAGAAGAATCTTGTACATGCATCCCACCAATGAAATAGGTCTAAATTTCCCTAAGCCTTGAGGATCATTGACTTTGGGAAATAAAACAATATATGATGAATTTGAGCCTCTTGGAAAAATACCATGACTATGAAACTGCTTAAGAAATCTCAAAATGTCCATCTTCAAGACACTCCAAAAGGCATTAATGAATTTAAAATTATATCCATTCGGACCTGTGCTCTTGGAACTACCACATTCCCAAACCACCTCTCTCACTCCTCTTCCCCAAAACTCTTATCCAACAAATCATTTTGAACATTTGATATTTGGTTAAAATCAACACCTTCAAGATAAGGTCTATCCCACACCTCCTCACTAAATCTATTTTTGAAATAATCTTTTAGCTTCTTCTTTCACCTTCACCAAATCCTCCACCCACCTTTCCACCATATCAAGACCTGCAATTATGTTTTTCCTCCTCTTCTAATTTACAAAAGAATGAAAGAACTTTGAATTATAGTCTCATTCCACAAACTACTTGCTCCTAGCTTTTTGTTTTGAAAATGATTCAATACAAAAAGGAACCTTCCAAAAAATCTCTTATAACTCTTTTCTTCTCAACACCTCATTCTCATCCAACCCCATAAGTTCTCCCTTTTTTTCTAATTCACTCATCTCAAGCTCTACCTCCTTTTATTTTCTTTGAAAACACCCAAACTCTTCCTTATTCCATTTTTTTTCAACTCCTTTAATTTTTCTTTAAGCATAAATGCTCCCCAGTCTTGAATATTCAATCCATTCCAAGGCTCCTCCATAAACTTTGAGAAACACCTATCTTCAAACCAACAAACCATAATCCTAAATGGCTTTGGTCCCTAATCCACTTGGGAATAATTCCTCATGACAATAGGGCAATGATCGAAAATATTTCTATAAAGAACAAATTGAGTAGATCCTGACCACTTTTCAAGCCACTCATTAGAAACCAAGAATCTATCAATTTGACTTCTCGATTTCCCATTAGGCCTAAACCAAATAATTTCTTTCCTACCAATGGAATGTCCTCCAATTCCATTTTGAAAATGAATTCATTAAATTCATTGATCTCACTAACATTTCCTTCCCTTGATGCTTCCCCTTGCCTCTCATTGGACTTTCAAATGCTATTAAAATCTCCTAAGACACACCATAATTTAGTAGAATTTCCATTCCTTTTTTGATTCAGTTCACCCCATATTATTCTTGTCTCCCCCATATCACAAGGGGCATAAACATTTACAATTACTATATGCCACCCCTTCCTTCCACAAGCCTTCTAATCCAACATATCCTTACCCCTCAAAATGCATTCATGCATATGAAGCTCTTTGTACACCAAAACATAACAACCCCCCTTTGAATCCACAACAGTGAGAGCCATCCAATCCATATCATTGCTCCCCTATAATGCATGACAAAAATGTTGATTGACCATCATCTTCTTAGTCTTGTGCAAGCAAACCATTTTAAATTCCTCCTTAGAAATCAACTTTTTGATGATTTTCCATTTTATATACCCTTCAACCCTTTGACATTCTAAGATAACTAGTTCATCAGTTACCAACTCAATTTCCCTCCTTCTAAAGCTCTATAGCCCTTTGTTTGTCTCTTCTTTCCATCTAAACTATTCTTCCAATATCACCTATTTGGGCCCTGTATATGACATTCTAACCTTTTTCGCCAATACTCCAAAGTTTGTTAGCTTTTATTCCTCATTCTTCACCCAAACTAGCTTCTTATTTGCCTCATGTGACACAAAATATGAAGAGACATATGTTGAACCTAGAACCACTCCGGAATTAATCATGATAGGGCCTGTGATATCAACTGACAAATTAACTTTCCCTCCGTGACTTGTTTCCTTGTTCACAACACTCTAAAGGTTTGAAGACATTTTATTCTTCTCCACCTTTGTCTGCCCCAAGCAACTAAGTTTATTGTGGGAAGGAAAATCCTCCAAAGATGCTGGTGGGCATAACAAGGCCTTGTCTACTAGAAAGACATCGCCATGCCCAAAAGGCCAAAAATAATGGTCCATGAGAGTAGGCTCGCTAATCATATGCATGTGTTGTTTTCCATTCTTTCTAAACACATCCCTAATTAGGCCCGCATAACTTTTTTTAACCCTTCTCATTTGTGCCTATTGGTCTACTAAGTGCATTTTAGGATATGGGAACAAATTACCTTGCATATTTCTCTTGTTTTTCCATCATAACCTTTTCAACAACGTTTGAAAAAATAGTTGTTTAAGCAATCTTGTCTCCTTGGTCTTGTTTATCATTAACCCTACTCTTATCACCATTTTGGCTATTAGGATATCTTTCACCTCTCATCTCTTTATGACTCTCTTCCCTTTTTTCAACTAATCTCATCTCTATCCTCACTCTATGGTTGTCTTTCGTATCACCTACCCACTACACATACCTGACACATCCCTTAGGTTATAAACCAATGGTTTATGCATCCAAAAAGACCCCAGTGGGCAATGCTGGAGATTGCCCATAACCCCATGTTCTGTTGGTTCAGCTACCTCCTCCCAAGCCTTTCCACCCCAACTTTTTGACTCTGATGAGGCAATATCAATCCAAATATTGATTTCCATCGAGGACACCTCCCCCAGGGGATTGTGATCATGTTGTTTCTAGCAATTGTAGGAAATATTCTAACAGAGGGGTTCCTCCCCCATATGAATTTGGCATAGGGTCCTGTTAATCCTAACTATGTAGTTGTAGGATAACATAATATCAGAACATGCCTTGACCAGAAAGAGAGCCACGTCTAATCATTTTCTCTCTTCAGTATCTTTATCTAACTTGACAAAGTTACCAACAACACTTGCCAAAGACTCAAAGCATTCATTGCTCTAGAGCTGTATTGGGACACCTCGACATAGAACCCAACAAAGTTTGTACCCTCTGTGTAGATCTTGGCTCTAAGGTTGTATTGTGTAGAAGACTGGGGATAAATCATCCTCTTCACTGCATAGCCACTCCTTCATATCTCCCTCCTTAACCTGTGAGATAAGAATCATATCTCCCCCAAGATACCAAACTGACTTCCTCATTGATAATTGCTATGCATACGCAAATGTTACATGTAAATCACATAGCAATTATCTTATTTTCCCTCTTTTAACGCTTATTTTGTGAGTAAAACGTAGGAATTTAGCTTCTTCTGAGCTTTTATCTAATAGATGCTAAAATTAGTTGATTGATAGTGTGTTAATTGTATTTTTTTTGTAGAAAATGATAAAACAGAGACATAGAATATGGGTTGAAGATCTGGAGTGGCTCACTCAGCGCGCAAATGCAGGCTCAGCGCGCACAAACACTCTTGATGTAATGATTCTCACTATCTATTTAATGTTATCTTTGTATTATTGTTGTTTTTCTGAGTTATATTCATGTTAGTGGTTTGATCTCCCATTTGCATGCTTTGTTATAGGTTTAAATGCATTGGAAAATGGTTATTGTCTTAAGAACTGAAAACACTTCTAAATAGTATTATGTCTAGGGATAGAGTGATTTTATTTAGCCTAGGTTATCATCTCGAATCTTAATGCAAATTATTTGATGTAGCTTTCTGAGGGATCAGGAGTGAAATTAAGTGATTTAGGGTTTAGCACCTGAGGAATCAAGGTTACACTACATTAGTAGATGAAAGTGAGCAAATTTAACATCGAATAGAGAAAAATCTTTAATATTGCATCAAGGATAGTTTCGGTGAGTTTAGCCCCCAACACTTCACAAAACTCCATATCAACCGACAACTCAACCCCAAGTGTTTGTATTCTATCTCTTTGTTGTGTTATGCTCAACTATCTTTATTTATGTTAAATTTTACATTTCCGCATTAGGATTAGAAACTATCAAATTTAAGTTATTGTTTGCTTAAAATTAGAAATATATTAACTCTGAGTACAAGCAAAGTTCTTGTGGAATTCAACACTCAGACTAACCATTTATTTATTACTTGGACAATCAGTGCACTTGCCGAACCGTTAACACTCCTCTCCACCAAAAGTGAATGACTCATTCAATTTGTCAAATAGCGTGAGATCCCTAAGTGAACCCACCAAACACCCATTCAACCATTTGAATTCGTCCACCTTCCATTGTAGATCCTATCCCTTCTAGTTAGTATTCCGACCACCATCCTTTCTTCTCCATATCACTTGATTTGTCTGCTTATGTCTTACTCCATCTCCCATCTTCCTTCCCCCCTGATTGTTTAACCACTTTGTTAGGCCCACTACTAAAATAATCTAGCTTTTCCAGCTATTTTTCAAACTATGGGACTTGTCCCTTTTTTGCATTTTGGTAGATGCACATACAACTTATGCCCTCCGATGCAAATATTATCCAACTTCCACTCCATTGTCTTTGCATTTTGGTCCTCTGCAAAGCGAGCAAACCCATATCTTCTACCTGCGTAATTTCTTTTGTTTGCAATGAAAATTTCCTTCACTTTGCCATACCTTCTGAAAATTTGCCAAAGTTCCTTTTCCCCAAAATTATCAAAAAACTTTGTGAAAAAAATGTTACCCAATCCTGTTTCACATATTTCTTAGATTTCACAAGTTGCAACCCGTCTTCACCATTGTCCCTGCCCAAGTTTTCCCCTTCACCTTATTTCTCCCTCCTCTGTTCTCTCTAATCCTTCTATTTCTACTTATTAATTCTAGTAGGTTAATCAAGAAACTAAGGGAAAGGTAACTGTGATATCCTTCCCTAACCTCTTTCTCTCTATTGTTAGGGACGATTAGACGCCAAATACTTCCAAATTCCAATCACCACAAGATCATACTTCACTAGAGGAATTGGCAGTAAGACGTTCGAAGTCATAAGTTTACAAACTAAGAATTTGTTATTTTCATTACATATATGTGTATGATGATTTAATATATTAACTTGATTTTTATTTTGTTATAACATATGACATATCATTTAACTAATACTCAAATTAGTGTACCTATATCTAAATTCAACAAGACTAAAGTGAATCTTTGTAAAGGTGATGTAGAAATTAAGATGTTTATTAATTTAATTATTTATTTATTATATACGACTGGTGTCCACGTCAAATGGACAACATTAGTTCTGAATTTTGAGTAATACATTATGAAAATTATGAAGGATATAAGCTTCTTCGTAAATTGAATATACTAGAGACAATATTCTAAGTATCAATTTTTTATATTTTCAAAAATGATATATTGTTTATATTTATAATTTTCATTTATTGTAATACCAAGAGTTTTTGTTTGATGTATATTTATATCTATTTATCTATTTATCTATTTATCTATATATATATATATATATATATATATATATATATATATATATATATATATATATATATATATATATATATATATATATATATAT
>CM023945.1:9745815-9775233 GCA_013407115.1 Glycine latifolia | reverse complement strand
TTATTGTTTGTCCTAAATCTAGAGTAAGTTGTTCTAACTTTTGACCATCCCTCCATATTGGCAAATGCAAAAAATAACTTTTTACATCAGTTAAAATTTTAATCAATGTCGAAAGGAATTAAATTATTTTACATTAGATTTTCAAACACTTAACCTAATATAATCAACACATCTCATTCCCTTTCTCTCTCTAGTGGCGCCATCAGATTAAAGGCGTGGTTTGGATTCCTTGGTGTCGAGGTATGAGCAGACACAGTGGCCGCCAAGGAAATTAGTGAAGGGCATGAAGGTGCTCTCAAGGACATTGCGTTTCTCCAAAGTCAACTTCTACACACTGTCATTGGCAACATTAACTTTTCCAAAGTTGTCATCTCCAACATGCTCAGCCGCAATGTCTATGCTCAGCCGCAACATCTCCAACATCGATATCACCTCCATGCAAGTCTCTTCCCATTCTCAACTAATGCTACACCGCATGCTTCACCTTCCCCATCAGTGTTTTTATACCTTTCGTTTTATATGCCAAAGTTTGTAGATAAGAGCTTCAATACAATTATCAATAAAGGTGGGCTAGATGCTTTTATGGTGCCAGAGCTTAGCCCTAAATTAGGGAACCAATATCTATCAGAGGACCTTGTCGTTGTTGAAGAGTATCATGAACAAGGTAGCCTCTAGTAGGGATATGACACTGTCTGAAGATGCCTGGGATCTATTTTTCTAAATGAAAATAAGTGAAATAGTTAGGGTTTTCACATCGCTTCATTTGAGTTTGATTTTGGCCCCGATTGACCTGTTGAAAGGAGAATAATCTTGCCCCGGATTTGTTTTCTAAGGATAACCTTCCCAAATTATAAATTATTCATCGATTAACAAATGGATTTTGCTCCTTAATGAAAGTTTTTGTTTTTTGTGCTTTTGTTTCAGAGTTTCTATTTATGAGCAAATGGCTCAATCCTGCTGGTAGTGTTTTTGTTTCTTTGTCTACTTTTGTTATCGATGGCTTTGAGGTTTAAGGTTTGGGAGTTGCAACGGAGGTGGTGGTTAATGGCGTGACAGAGTAAAGTAATGGAGGGTTTGACGGTGGTGACCCCGACTTCATAATCTTGTTCTAGATTATGCATATTTTTTAGTTTGAATTGTAACTTTTTACATAATTGATTGCTATAGTAATCGACGTAAAAAATTCTCACATTCTACATTAATGGTATCTAAATCAGGCCTAAATATAACTAATGTAAAAGATCTTATTTAACTGAGTTAAAAAGTCCCGCTGTATGATAACTAACTTTCATTCTTCATGACCATCCATGTATACATACATAGGTGGAAAATTGTTTACCTAACCCGATGTGAGTTAGATAAAAAAAAAATGTCTAATTTGTGCCTCTAAAATTAATGAAGCTCAAGACTAGGAAAACCTTAAATTATTTTCAAGATTTTTGTAGGTTAAGCCAAGATCGGGACATGATTAAATTGAGCTAAATAGGTCAGCATTTAATTTGAGCTCGAAATTAAAAATCCAAGCCATACATTCATCAATATTCGAGTTGGCTCAACTAACCCAAGACAGTTAATTTGTTGTATGGTCCAAATTTATAGTTCTTATTTTTCATAATTAGAAGAGTTATCACCTTAACTCTTTTTATAGTGACCAATGAAAACTATAAATATAAACAAATAACTTATTTTTGAATGGTCAGTTTTTAAAGAAAATACATATCACTTGTTTTAGATGTCATATTATAGCTACTAACTAACTTTTAATTATTCATATATAGTTCTATGACTTAGATTTATAATTTTTATTTCTCATAATAAGCATAATTATAACTTGATAGGCTCTCCATATATATTGCTCTATTTTAATTTTAACACACAAACGTTTACTATAAGAATTAAAATTAACGATGAAACAATTTATATGTACTTTTTTTTTAAATGTCATTAGAATGTTTTGTAATAGTAGAATTAGATAGAAAACAAAAACATTTTTTCCCCTAAATTTAGACACTAATTCATTAGTTGTTTTTTCTTTCTTTCTTAAATCCACTCCAAGTCTCTATATATTTTTATGATTGTGAAACTTTAATATCTTAAAATAATTTATTGCACACTTGATCACCGGGTTCTTAAATTTAGCAATTTCAGTCAATTGTTAGTTTATTGTCAACTTTTTAACAAAAAAATTGATGTGACATCCTAATAATAATGGAACATTGACATATTAATATATGACATACAATTTAATAAATATATTAATATGAAATTGATAATATGCTAATATGACATCAACATGTTAATATGATATTAGGATTGAAATTTTTTAATTCATTTACTATGTCAATGACATATCATCATTAACATAACATGTCATCAATTACACATGTCATATTAATAATTTTTTGTTAAAAATAATCAAAGGATTAACTATAAATTGAGGGACCAAATATAAAATAAAAAAGTTTTGAGTGATCAAAATTATACTAGTGAGATTATAGGAATTAAAAAGTCTTATTTTTTTATAGTGTGCTGGTGATTCTTTTTTATACTAATTAACATAATTGATCTTCGAAAATATTTTAAAGTTAAGGTTGAATTACTCGGATAATATCTAAGTTTACATTTTAGAAAAATAATTTTTTATCATCTTTTTTACTAAATTTCAGATTAATCAAGGATATTTTTTTATGATGAATCAGAAGATTAAGATTTTAAAAAATATCAAGATACACATTGGTTTATGATATATTGATTGTAATAGTCAAATGCTGTGGTTACGTGATCGTGGAACCATTGTAACCCCGAAAAAGAAAAGATGTTAACCGTTAATTTGCCGCACATATGATGAACTATAAATGTGTCTGTTGGGAAAGATCATCCAACTAAACTTGTTGAGAATGGACTATATATTAATAATCAATTTTTTACATAGCATAAAAGAAAAGACCTAGCTTGTTAAAACATGTATGCACCCACCTTATAATCCGGTTTCGTGTTTCGTCAAAGCAGAACAACAAATGAGCTCGAGAAAACTAACAGTCAACACTGTAACGTGTGACACACACCGCCAACTTACCCTTTCCTCCTTTCTAGTACTCTTGTAGTCTTGTACCTTTTCAATATTATTTTCATATAATTTTTATTGCACAGCTTCAATATTTTTTTAATTTAAAAGTGAAAATTGACAAAACGTTGATGTTCCCTTTCCTTATACTTAGAAAATTAAATTAAAAAAATTGAAAGATTTAGTACCATTGAATTAACTTATGCTAGAGTTAAATTGTTTTAAATAAGTTTCAGAAAAAGAATAAATGAAAAAACTATATGATACCTTCGAATTAAAATATAAAGATTTCGATGTTATTAAAAATTAATTATTTTTTCTTATGTACCAACAACTATTGACATGTATCCTTTAGTCAAATGATACAAGATTCAAATCTTAATTGTTTATTTGTTATAAAATAAATTATATCAGGAATAAAATACACACCTTATACAAGCTTATAATAAACCAAAATTAATCATTATTTCTAATGACAACAACTTAATTTGTACCAAAATAAATAAATAAAAAACTGTTTTTCTCTTATTTCGAATTCAATTATTGAGGGAAAAAATAGGGTTGAAACTCATACAATTATCGATAAAAAAAAATGTAACTTGCTAAGCCAGCAACCCTTTTGTTTCATCCCACCATCTCTTCTCCCAAATGAACCGTATAATCTACTCGCTATCATGAGCATCAATATCTGACGGTAAGTTAGATGCAATAAATCATGCAACCTCACCGCCAAACACATTTTTCATTAAAACCAACCGTATGTCATAACCTACAAATTTGGCAAGAAATTGGCAAACAACACAACCAATTCACACTCCCAATTTCCTTAATAGTGTTTGTCGTTGCTCTCTCTCTCTGTCTGAAGGTGTGTTGTGAATCACGCACGCAGTCACGTATGAGCAAAACCACCGGTCCAAGTCAACCCTTTACACTTCCTTATATCCCAATAACTATCTCATAGTATATATTACCTCCTTTGATCTTATAACGTACCCTTCCCATTCTTCTCGTGTATCCTCCACATCTCTCTCTTTTTTTCTTTCTTTCTCTCTCTTTCTCTAACACTTGCTTATTATATATATCATCCCCACCTAGGTTCTTCCGTTTTTGTAGCTGGGGTTTATACCCTTTGAGGTTTGAAAGGAAGCCCAAGTAAAGGTAGAAAGAATGAGGAAGCCTAGTTGTGATATCAAAGACTTGAACAAAGGAGCTTGGTCCAAACAAGAAGACCAGAAACTTATTGATTATATCAAGAAACACGGTGAAGTTTGTTGGCGTACACTCCCTCAGGCTGCAGGTATGAAATTAATAAACCCCTAGCAACGTGCATATATAATTGTTGGAAAATCAAGTTTGAGTTGTTAGTTTTATTTTTGTGGTGTATAGTGGTAATAATAAAGGTTGAACTTAAGTTTTCATACATTATAATTATTCCAATATTTCACCATTAGGTTGACCCTATTGAGTGATTAGTCATATATTACTAGGAAAGGATTCAATGAAAGACATGTAAGAAATTTGAATCCTATATCTGAAGTCTTAATAAATCAAAGGTGTAAGTGTGTAACGAACAATAATTATAATAATTGTAATACATCATATGTATCCACAAGCGATAGCACACACATACTTGTAAAAACAAGATATATATTTGACCACTTACATTTGGTTTGATGATGATTAGGTTTACATCGGTGTGGTAAAAGTTGTAGGCTGAGATGGATAAACTATCTACGCCCAGACCTTAAAAGAGGCAACTTTGCTGAAGATGAAGAAGATCTCATCATCAAGCTTCATGCGCTGCTAGGCAACCGGTGTGAATTTAATTCTAAACATGAATAATTTTTGTTTTGTGTTGTGCTTTTGACTTATATATGTGTTTTTTTTATACGTGTATAAGAATGAAAAGAATCATGATTATACCGTAGATATGTGTACTGAGCAACAATATTATCACCACTAAATAATATAAATGGAATTAAAGTAAACTTTTAGCAACGTACATTGCTATAAAGGTTTTCTCACATAATTCATTGTTTTGTTGCATAAATTGTGCTTATAAAGGAAAGAAAAAAAATTAATTGATTAATATTGATTCGTACAGGTGGTCACTAATAGCTGGGAGATTGCCTGGACGTACTGATAATGAAGTGAAGAACTACTGGAATTCTCATATAAGAAGAAAGCTTATTAGCAAAGGCATTGACCCAAATAATCATAGATTGAACCATACAATCCCTTCTTCCCTTCAGAATCCACTCATGTCTGATGATAGTTCAAAAGCCTTTAGTATGAAAGACACTAATAAGAATGAGACAAGTAAATCACCTCGTGTTTACAACCATGTTGAAGTTTCAGATGCTGCAAGTGGTGAGGCTGAGTCACCGTGTTCATTACCAGATTTAAACCTTGATCTCTCTATTAACAATCCTTCAGCTTCACAAAGTATATCTGGAAACAATGTAAAACCATTTCATGAATCTAACTCGTCGAGGAAAGTGCAATTTGATTCCCCTTCTACACTTCTTCTGTTTCAGTAATTAATTAATCAACATCGATCTTGGCTTGAATATGGTGATTCAGCAACTCGTCATGTGGAGGCGCAAGTGTGTTGTGGTCATAATATTTTGAGATGTTACCGACATGGAAAAGGACTTAGTTTGTGTATCATTTTGAAGAATGAAAACCCTCAACTAGCTAGAAAGAATGTTGGTTTATGCTTTGTTACTACCTTGCAATGGCATACAAGGGAACTATATATATATAAATATATATATATATATATATATATAGTTGGCAAACATTAATTGCACTGAAAACATATCCTTAGATTGAATGGCCTATATCTCTATGGAAAATCCAATTATTAGCAATTAGATTGAATGCACTGAAACGTACTTGTAGAAATATATAATTTCTTTGTGTTGGTCCTGAACAAGTGATCAGGATCATTATAATGAATAATTCTATGTACAATATGTTTGCTATACAGATTTGGCACCTATGTATATTGTGGTGTTAGAAGCAATGGAAATATTGAATATATATGTACCATTGTAGCTTTCAGAAACCTTCATTATTCAGGAACTAATGCAGTCAAAATTGTTTATTTGGTAAATGCAAATTCCTTAGGTGATTTCTGGGATTCAAGTGCGGTTTACAACTATCCACTGACCGGAAGATATGAGACGGAATAATCATAGGGAGAGATGGAATTATATCAGTTACGCTAATTATTATAACTTTTATTCTATTGTTCAAAGGCTCATTGCTTTTGAAGATAAAGGAAAGAAATATTATCCTTAACCTTACACTAATTATTATATTATTTAATAATTTTTAATTTGATAATTTTAACTCAAAACATATCCTTAATGTTAAAATAAAAGTTCAAGACCATATCCATTAGATTTTATATTAATAAGAAATTATTCGATATTTTGTTCATATAAATCAAAATTATATATATATTTTTTAAAATATAAATCATTTGATTATATTTTTATTATATTTTTATTGATATTTGATTTTTATAAAATTTAACAATATATATATACATGAACGAATCTATCAAAGTCAAATATTATATAAAATTATTAAAATAATATAATAGTAAATTAAAATTATATCAGTGTCATTTTTTAATAGTGTAAGTTGGACCTAGACACATGAAACACTGAATGAACCTCAAAAGAGGGAAGTAATATACAAGTTACATTTTTAGATTTTTCTAGCACTTGAAAGGACCATAATATATATATCTAGGATCCAACACTTTATTGATTGCATCCTTCTCCTTTTATCCATATACCTATTCATTTGCTCTTGAGCTTTAGTTAAATAATACTTCAAATGTAGCAAAGTTATGTAACTCCTTAGCCACAACTGTTACCTTAGTTTCCCCAGGGAAAAAATGGCACCATTGATTGAGGTCTTTCTTCATATAAGACATTATTGTAAAATAATTTAACTTCTTTTATTTTATTATTTTTATAAATTAAGTATTTATTTCTTATATAAAAATAGTGATATAGTAATATTTGAGAAGATTTAAGATCAAGGCCAATGCTAAAACTAGGTCAAACCCGATACGGAACACAATCCTCAATTGCCAAGCTTAAAGTCAAATGATTTTTAATTCTTAAGCACAAAAAGCAAAATACTAAATTTTTCCTTAAATATATATAGCATTTTTTTCAATTTGTTTGTCTTTTTATTATAATTAAGATTCTTATAAGTTATCTATTATATTTTTTTTATTAAGAAATTCTAACTCACACCTAATTGGACATAGTTCGTGAATTATTATAAATTCTTAATACTTGTAGTTGATTCTTACGGATAAAAAAAATAATATTAATTCTTTTATTAAGATACTCTTAATTATTTTACAATGAATTTTATAAATTAATAAAATAAATTTTTTTTAAGATTGGAAAAGATGACTAATAAACATTAATTAATTAGATAAAATATAATTAAATGAAAAGAGTGAGATGATGACAGTCAATAATTTTAAGAGTATTTTTTTAACCATATAATACAAATTACTAATAAATTTAACCATATAAAAAGTATTTGTTTCATGAAATAATTTTACATTTTCGAGAATTACATTCTCATAAATTGTAATTGAGAATGTTATTCTTTGACATATATAAAGATAAATTTGGTTAATTTTAATATTACTATGAATATTTTAAAATGATTTTTAATTCTTAAGCACAAAAAGAAAAATACTAAATTTTTCCTTAAATATATATAGCATTTTTTTCAATTTGTTTGTCTTTTTATTATAATTAAGATTCTTATAAGTTATCTATTATATTTTTTTTATTAAGAAATTCTAACTCACCTAATTGAACATAGTTCGTGAATTATTATAAATTCTTAATACTTGTAGTTGATTCTTACGGATAAAAAAATAATATTAATTCTTTTACTAAGATACTCTTAATTATTTTACAATGAATTTTATAAATTAATAAAAAAAAATTTTAAGATTGAAAAAGATGACTAATAAACATTAATTAATTAGATAAAATATAATTAAATGAAAAGAGTGAGATGATGACCGTCAATAATTTTAAGAGTATTTTTTTAACCATATAATACAAATTACTAATAAATTTAACCATATAAAAAGTATTTGTTTCATGAAATAATTTTGCATTTTCGAGAATTACATTCTCATAAATATTGTAATTGAGAATGTTATTCTTTGACATATATAAAGATGAATTTGGTTAATTTTAATATTACTATGAATATTTTAAAGTTTTGAAATAATAAATGAAAAATTAAAGTAAAAATGTAGAATTAGAACATAATTTGTTAAATTCTCATGGAAATGTAATTTTCATTGCATTGACATGGAATAAAACTATGTTTACATGGAAATGTAACTTTGTTGGAAATGAAAGATATCATTCCTATCTTTATATTTATGGGAATATTAGATTATTCATAAAATAAATGACTCTTATGGGTGTGAATCAAGTTAAATGATTCTCAGAGACTGAGGCGGGACAGTAATAAATTAAGTAGGTATTATAGATTTTTTTTTTTAGGCAAGGTATTATGGATCTAATGATTGCTTTTCATGTATGTATGTATGTTATTATGTTTTTTTTTTTTTTTTGAAAAAGCCGAAGGAAAGAGATCTTATTATTAAAAAGTATCCAAAACCAGTACAAGTAGGTAGTATCAGATTGGACCAAACCCGATTTTCATGTATGTATGTTGGCTTATGAAAATCCAAATCCTCGTGTACTGAAGAATACAGTACGATAACTATCACACACTCCGAAAATAAAGCAGTAGTTTTGTATCGAATTTACTGAACTCTGATTTGATTGATCACAAAAAAAAGGTGCAGGGTCATTTATGACGTGGATATAAATTCTAAAGGACTGAGGAAGAGGAGGAGGAGTTAATTATAGAAAAACTATACATGAATATCTAATATGTTAATTGAAACTTAAAAGAGAAAAATAAAAATGAAAAAAAAATATAAATATTATGATTTAACACGAAAAGATGAATAAATAAATAAATAATATTTATTAGGTATGTAAAAAACTTGGATGTCCTTATATCATTATTAGCCAACATGGATAGACAATAAATTCTTGGATGGCCTATTTTAGAAATATTGAAAGCGTGTGTGAGACAAGTTTTCATTCGTTTTCTCTCCCCTCACCTGTAAGTCTTACCACTCAAAATAGTTAGCTGCTTGATGATCTTTATTTCCCTCTCCATGGCTGAGAGATGTTACTCTGAATTTGAAAAGTCCTACTACCATGCAGCAAAATTATAGCGGTCTAACTCAAATACAGATTTTTTTTGTTCGGTAGAGTAAAATTTAAAGGGACGGTATGTCACTCTAGTAAAAGGCGGTAAAATCTCCAGACTTAAAAAAGAACTTATAAAAATACTTAATCTTGAGGCTAGAAAAGACTTACAAATATACTTACATTTACCTCATTCTAAAGAGACGAGCAGAGAGATTCAAACCTCCAATCTTTCATATGCAAGATTGTGCCTTACAGTTGTTTCATCTAATTGACATTTTTGTAGGAGAATTGAAAATATTTACCAATTCTATTTTCTACTATTTCCAATGCAACCTCAAAATATATTCGAATGAAGTAGTGCCAAGCCAAGAAACTAAGATTGAAAACATACATCTAGCAGTTAATTTCATCATTCTTTAAAGGGGTTTTGTTCGATCCCATGCAGACAGCATATTGCTAAACGCCTCATGATTCAAACCACCACAACACAGTTGAAAATTTCAGCATACTGTTCCAGAAAATTGCAACTTTCCCACTTTCTACCCATGAGACTACTCTTAGAATTAAAACAATTGATTGTAAGACCTGGTACAAGTTCGAAGCATCTTAAAACACTTTTCAGTGTCTTAATGACATGTTCTGTAGACCAGATTCTCCCATTCATGAAGAAAGTATTATCCACAAATTATAAATGTGATACTTCTATCATATAGTCCCATTTACCCCTGCTGAATTTTTGTATATTAACTTGAAGCTTCATGTTAACAATCAAGATTTTATCTAGATGATTCACACCATAACAAGGATCAGAGACCTCACAATACCTGACGCAACCATAGTTGGTTCACAATTAATATGAATTAGTTAGCACTAGGGCTTAAATGTGAAACTTGGCTGCACAGGAAATCGTACACTTCCGAAACAAAATAAACACATGACTAATGTTATAATATAATAGGGTTATATTGAATTAATTAAGCATATCTAAACTTTAGATCACAAGACTTCAAACTATTTTAGTTCAAATAATTGAAATTTAGATAACAAAACACCACTTCCAAGGAAATGCACTCAAGTGACTCAACATATGCATACTATTGTTGTGAGTGTTGGACTTAAAATCCAAGCTAAGTCTAGTCCAATAAAAAAATATTAGGGTGCCATTTTTTCTAAGTGGTCAGCAGTCAATTTGAAAACACGAGAGAGAGAGAGAGAGATAAAGAAGAGGAGAAAGAGAGCAGCCAAATTTGCATGTTGAGAATGGTAGAAACAATTATTCTTTAATCTTCTTGATCTCCTTGTTTAACCGTTAGATCTTGCTGAAACTTTTACAGCAGGTTTGTGACTCATCACTTTTCACATCTAACAGTTAGTGTCTTGGATATAGGCCTGTAGCATCACCAGAAATTCTCAAACTGAACTAGTTCTGAATCAATGTTTTGAAGCAAACAGTGGTATTGCGAGGGACATTTCTCTCACACTAACCATTGGATCAAGTTCAAACTTTGAGAAAAGGTTAAGCAAATTTGTTTCTACATTCTAACCGTTCGGATCATTCATTGAAGTGTTTCAACTGCAAACAGTTGTGATCAGAATTCCTACTCTGTTTTATTTTGTTTCGGACAGTGATATTAAGAAAGGGTTATCTCTTTGCTCAACCGTTGGATTGTCCTCAAATTTGGTCATGTGTTCCTCTCTTGTAGTACTTCAATTTGACCGTTGGGATTTGTTAGTTGTTACTGCTGGTGGTAGGAATTAATTTAGTACAGATGCCTATTTTGTATGTTTACCTCTTGTGATGTTTTGGTACAACTTTTGTTGAAGTTGTTTGTTGATTGTAATGGTTGTTGAAACTTTTTTGTAATATCACTTTATTGACAGTCAAGAATTTGGATGGACTCCGAGATTGGTCCTGTGATTTTTATTTCTCACATTGAGAAGGTTTTCCACGTTAAAAATTGTGTTATGTTGCTTACATAATTGTTGTTTGTGCATAAATTGATTTGTTTATGCAAGAATATTCATAACAGGTCCTGGAAAGGGAAATTGGTCACTTTTTCCCAACAACTGGTATCAAGAGCTTGTGTTATTTTGCATGTTGACTTATGATTAAATATGGAGGTTAATACAAGTAGAATGCTTACACTAAATGGTTCAAATTATCATGTATGGAAATGAAAGATGGAAGATCTTCTGTATGTGAAGGAGTATCACTTAGCTGTCTTTGGTACTGAGAAACCAACAAATAAAACTAATGAAGAATGAAAGTTGATTCATCGTCAGGTTTGTGGTTATATTAGGCAGTGGGTGGATGATAATGTTCTGAATCATATTAGTGATGAGACTAATGCACAGACATTGTGGAACAAGCTTGAAAAACTATTTGCAAGAAAGACTGATAATGATAAACTCTTCTTGATTAAGCAGATGATGATGTTGAGGATCTAGAAGGTACTTTCATGACTGATCACTTGAATAAATTTCAAGGAATTATTCTTCAGCTAGTAGGAATGGGAATCAAGTTTGAAGATGAAATACAAAGGTTATGGTTGCTTGGTACTTTGTCGGACTCGTGGGAGATGTTTAGAATGTCTCTATCTAATTCAGCCCTGATGGTATAATCGGCATGGATTTGGTGAAGAGTAGTATCTTAAATGAAGAAATGAGAAGAAAGACACAAGCTTCATCGTCTCAATCAAAAGTCTTAGTTGCTGAAAGAAGGGGGAGAAGTAAAAGTTGAGGTCCAAAGAATAGAGATAATGGAAGAAGCAAGTCTAACAAGTTTGCCAATGTTGAGTGTCACTATTGTGGTTTGAAAGGACATATAAAGAAGTATTGCCAAAAAATGAAGAAAGATAATAAACAAAGGAAATTGAAAGATAATAAGAATGACGAAGGTGGTAAAGATGATCGAGTTGCTACTGCCACTTCAGATTTCCTCCTTGTTTATGATTGTGAGCAATAATTAATCTTTTATATCATGAGACCAGCTGGGTGATAGATAGTGAAGCAAGCATTCATGCTACATCTCGCAGGGATTTCTTTACATCTTACAAATCTGGTGATTTTGGATTTGTCAAGATGGGTAATGATGGCTTGGCCAATGTGAATGGAGTTGGAGATGTGTGCTCAGAGACTAGCAATGGCACAAGGTTAGTCTTGCATGATGTTAAACATATTCTTGATATTCGTTTGAATTTGATTTCAACAGGAAAATTTGATGATGAGGGATATTGTAACACATTCAATGATGGTCAATGGAAGCTCACTAAAGGTTCAATGATTGTGGCTAGAGGCAATAAGTGTTCATCATTGTATATTACACTTGCAAGGATCTCTACAGGGAAAATTAATGTTGTAGAAGATGAAGATAAAATGGAGTTGTGGCACAAGAGGCTTAGTCACATTAGTGAAAAAGGCTTGACTCTTTTAGCTAACAAGGAGCAGCTTCCAGGATTAAAGAAAGCACCATTGAAGAAGTCTTCTCATTGCTTAGCAGGAAAGCAAAATAGAATTGCATTTAAGAGTTCCCCTCCTTCAAGAATGCCAGCTACACTTGATTTAGTATACTCTGATGTTTGTGGTCCTATGAAGACAAAAACACTTGGTGGTGCTCTTTATTTTGTCACTTTCATAGATGATCATTCAAGGAAAACATGGGTTTACACCTTGAAGACAAAAGATCAAGTGTTGGATGTGTTTAAGTAGTTTCAAGCCTCAGTTGAGAGACAGACTACAAGGCATCCGACATCAAAAGACGCCTCCTAAGACTCCTCAGTTGAATGGTCTTTCTGAGAGGATGAATAGGACATTGGTTGAAAGAGTTAGATGCTTACTCTCACAGTCACAGTTGCCTATGTCATTTTGGGGTGAGGCTTTGAGCACTGTTGTTCATGTTTTAAATCTCATACCATGTGTTCCATTGCAATTTGATGTTCCAGAGAAAGTTTGGACTGACAGGATGTTTCCTATGATCATTTGCTTGTCTTTGGGTGCAAGGCTTTTGTGCATATCCCCAAAGATGAGAGATCCAAACTTGATGTTAAAACACAACAATGTGTCTTTATTGGATATGGAATTGATGAGTTTGGCTACAGGTTCTATGATCCAGTAGAGAAGAAACTTGTGAGAAGTAGAGATGTTGTATTTATGGAAGATCAAACTATAAAGGATATAGAGAAATCAAAGATTTCAATGTCAGAGAATAATCATGATTTGATTGACTTGGATCAACCTCCTATTCCATGTGATTCACCACAAGTTGAGGAAGAACATGATATAGGTGATTTAGATGGCACAGATGCTCCACAGGCCATGGAGAACCATGATATTGCTGATGAGCAGTTCCCTTTACCAGAGACTACTACTGATGTTCCTCCTAGGAGATCTATTAGGGTCGAGCACCTTCCACCAGATATCCTACAAGTGAGCATGTGTTGATGATTGATTTAGGAGAACCAGAATGCTTTGAAAAAGCTATGGAAGATGAGGACAAAAGTAAGTGGATTGAAGCCATGAAAGATGAGATGTATTTATTGCATGAGAATCACATTTTTGATCTAGTAGAACTACCTAAGGGAAAGAGATCTTTGAAGAACAAGTAAGTGTACAGGGTGAAACAAGCTGAAGTTATTTCATAGCCCAGGTATAAAGCAAAATTAGTTGTTAAGGGGTTCAGTCAGAAGAAAGGTATTGATTTCATGAGATATTTTCTCCAGTTGTGAAAATGTCATCTATTCGAGTGGTTCTAGGCCTAGCTGCTAGCCTAAACTTAGAAATTTAGCAAATGGATGTGAAGATAGCTTTTCTCCATGGTAACTTGGAATAGGAGATTTACATGGACAAGCCAGAAGGTTTCATTGTGAAAGGAAAAGAAGATTATGTTTGCAAATTGAAGATAAGTCTCTATGGCTTGAAGCAAGTACCAAGGCAATGGTATAAGAAGTTTAAGTCTGTTATGGGGGAGCAAGGCTACCAAAAGATTATTTCTAATCATTGTGTATTCTTTCAAAAATTCTCTGATGATGATTTTATCAAATTGTTGCTCTATGTTGATGACATGTTAATTGTTGGCAGAAATTCTTCTAGAATTAGCACATTGAAGAAGCAGTTGAGTGAGTACTTTGCTATGAAGGATTTAGGGCCAGCAAAGAAGATTCTTGGCATTCGAATCAATCAAGATAGAAATGAGAAAAATTTGTCCTTGTCACAGGAACAGTATATCAAGAAAGTTCTTGAGAGATTCTGTATAAGCAATGCTAAAGTGGTTAGTACTCCTTTTGCTACCCACTTTAAGCTAAGTGCTCAACATAGCCCTTCCAGTGATAAGGAGAAGGAAGATATGGCTAGGGTACCATATGCCTCAGCAGTAGGGAGTTTGATGTATGTTATGGTTTGCATCAGACCAGACATAGTCCATGCAGTTGGCGTTGTTAGCAGGTTCTTTTCTAATCCAGGAAAGGAGCATTGTAATACGGTTAAATGGATAATGAGATATCTTTGTGGCACTTCCAATTTGAGTCTAAGATTTGGGATTGGTGAGCCAGTGCTTGTTGGATACACAGATTCTGATATGACAGGTAATGTGGATACTCGCAAGTCTACTTCAGGTTATATGGTTACATTTGCTGGTGGTATGGTTTCTTGGCAGTCAAGATTGCAAAAGTGCATTGCAGCAACCGTTAGATCTTGCTGAAAATTTTACAAAAATTTTGTGACTCATCACTGTTCACATCTAACGGTTGGTTTCTTGGATTTAGTCTTGTAGCATCACCGAAAATTCCCAAACCTAACTAGTTCTAAATCAGTGTTCTAAAGCAGACAGCGGTATTGCGAGGGACATTTCTCTCACACTAACCATTGGATCGAGTTCAAACTTTGAGAAAAGGATACGAAAATTTTTTGCTACATTATGACCGTTCAGATCATTCATTGAAGTGTTTTCAAGAGGGAATGTTTCAACTGCAAACAGAAGTGATCAAAATTCTTGCTCTGTTTTGTTTTGTTTCGGGCAGTGATATTGAGAAAGGGTTATCTCTTTTCTCAACCGTTTGATTGTCCTCAAATTTGGTTATGTGTTCCTCTCTTGTAGTAGTTTAATTTGACCATTGGGATTTGTTAGTTGTTACTGTTGGCGGTAGGAATTAATTTCGTACAGAAGCCTATTTTGTATGTTTACCTCTTGTGATGTTTTGGTACAAATTTTGTTGAAGTTGTTTGTTGATTGTAATGGTTGTTGGAACTCTTTTGTAATCTCACTTTATTAATAGTGAAGAATTTGGGTGGACTCCGAGATCGATCCCGTGGTTTTTACTTCTCACATTGAGAAGGTTTTCCACGTTAAAAATTATGTTGTGTTGCTTACATAGTTGTTGTTTGTGCATAAATTGATTTTTTTGTGCAAGACCATTCATAACAGGTCTTGAAAGGGAAAATTGGTCACCTTTTCCAAAGAGTGAGGTATATTAGTGGCTCAATGAACTTAACTCCCCAATTAAAGCTTTCAATTCAAAGTTGGATGATCCTCCTTCTTCCATAGCCCTCTTAGCTAAATGCGATAGTTCTTTTGTTATGTTCCTCATTTGAATGGCTTCTTCCCCTGTCATTTCCCCTGTAATACTATCCCCCTGGAATCCAACAAATTTTTTAGCAGAAATAGGTATCCCAATATTAAGGACTTCAATCACCAACTTCTCATTGAAAAATTGGTCTACAAAAATATAGTCATTGATTCCAACGTTGAATTCCATCCGCAATGAGTCTCAAATCCATCTTTTATTCTCTAAGACCCATAGCTAGCGTTGAAGATTTTGATATTTCAAGATATCGTCAATGTTTTAAGAATGAAAAAAAAAACATACATTTTGATCTATCAAAAAAAGAAAAAATATGTGTTTTGAACAAGGAAAGAATGATCCGAACAAGCTTTTAGTGTTTATAATAGAACTTTCTAAGCTTTAATGTTGAGCTATCAGGACTATACTGCATTTATTAAGTAATAAATTAAGGTATAAGATTGTTGAATAACTGTTTGTTCAAGAAATTTATTATTATTATTTTTTGACAAAAAGAAATTATAATTCTTCTGTTGATGTGAAGGTCAACATAACAAATAAAAGTCGAGGCAAGATCTCATTCGGTCTATTTCGTTGCCAATGGTAATTTTTATAGCAATTGATCGGTTAGTTTCAAGACATAAAATCTTCCCTAAAGCAACAAATTCTTTGTTTTTCCCTCAATAGCATTTCTTGTCATATTTTAGAGTTTTAGAAGATATAAAACATTGATGATATGAGATTATCATTATCTAACATGATTAAGCAAATTTTTTTAGTCAACTCGGACTTCAATTATATACCAAAACTATAACCTTACATTTTGCTAACTATTGGCATATACCATTAGAAGAATGATCAATGAATATGAGTGAATAAATAAATTGATTTTTATTATTGAAAATTACAATAGAATCAAATTAATAATATTGAATGTTATATTTTTTTAATAAAATTTTTGTATTTTCAATTCCATAACTATTAGCAAAACTCATTTATATCTTGGCAACATTATTTTTTCAATAAACTTAAGGTAGCCATTAAGTGGCTTGCACTCAATGATAATGCTTTAAGGGGAAAAAGAAGTTTCAAAGTGGGGAGATGTCACTTGTAAAAGAAGGCCTAACAATATTATTTTATTAAAGAAATCAATTTCACGATTAAAGAGTATGAAGTATATGAGAAACCAAAAGAAATAAAGTGAACTTTTATTATGTCACTCAATGATTGAGTATAGCATCAAGCATCAGTTCAAAAATTACATAAGAGTAGCCCTGTTTTATAACTTTTCCTTTCCAACCTTATTATAAATTTTATAATAGAAATACTAAGTAGAAATCTTGTAAAAAAAAAAGAAGAAAATAAACACTAGTAGAAAATTGGGTAAATATTCAATTTGGCTATTGAATTTGTAATGGATCCTTGAAAGATAGAAAAATAAAATTTTATCCCTGAATTTTGAAAAATTGCAACACATTCATCTTACTATCAATTTTCTCCATTAACTCAAATGGGTAATCTTATGTGGTATCATTGGACCTATTTTTCATCCTAAAATTTGTGGTGTATGTTGTTAACGCCTAGGGATTAAATTGTTACCAAAATATTGATAGACTAATTTGTCAGTTTGGAAAATTGTAGATAATTTTCTTTTGTCTTTCTCTTTCTCCTCTTTTGTTCTTCCCCTTTCCTTCTTTGTTGCACCTCCACACTCTCCACCTCCATTGCGCCTCCGCACTCTCCATCACTATTGTGTCTTAGTCTCTAACCGCAAACCATACACCACTCACATGATTTTATTTGTTAACCCTTTTCCCCCTTAAAATCATGTAACGAAAAATCATCAAGAGGTCGACGCTCATCATCGCCATGGAGGTGGTAAAGATAGTCGCAAGTTTGTTAATTTATTTTAACTGTGACACTTAAGTTGTAAAAGAACATATTCGAGTGAGTGAGAGATGAGATCAAACCAAAAGGAGAAAAAAGAGAACGAGAAAAAAGGCTTCATGCTTTGATTTTTTCCTCTTCTTGTTTCCTTGTTTGTGTATGGGATTGCAAGTTCCCGACGAGATGATTTTGTTCAAGGTACTTCATTCTAGTTTGTTGTTGTTGTTGTTTGGAATGGAGGTTTATTGTTACTGCTCACAAAGATAGTGATTTTGTTGCTATTGTGGAGTTTTGGGGTGACTTTGAAGATGGTTGATGGGTTTACAGTGATTTTCACCTTTTAGTGAGGGGGATCTATGAAAGCATGACTAATGGTGGTGGTGGCAACCTGTGGTGACAATGGGGATGTCAATTTAGTCAGGCAAAATTTTGGTGACAATTTAGTTCCTTCGCATCAGCAACACACACAACAAAAATTTAAGATGACAAATAAATCCATATATGCTCAGTAGGATTAGCCATTTAGGTTAACAAAGAAAATTGACGGTGGAACCAATTCGTTGCATTTTTTTAAAATTCAGGAACAGTTTTATTTTTCCATCTTTCAAAGACCTAAGTATTGGTGCTTACAAATTCAATGACCAAATTAGATATTAACCCGAGGCAACTAGTGAAGAAATTCCACTACTACTTGGTATAAGAGAAAGCCATTATGAGTTCAGGATGAACTGAACTTCAACGATTGAGTTAGAGTGATCATGAACAACAAAACAAAACGAAACTAACACAATGGAGATTTTTTCTAAGCTGAATGAAGAAATGAGTTGGATAAGTCTTATAATTTATTGTGTTGTCAACAATAATGGGTCCAATGAGTTATAGAAAACATCTTTGTTGTATGCCAAAAGAAGAATTATGTTAGCGTAATAATCATACTTTTATATGTTTTCCCATATCAACAAGAAACACCTTTATTCATGCTTTAAAGAAAATATCAAAAAAGAAATAATAAGCATACTTTTATAGATAATAGAAAGACTCTTTAGGAAAACAAAAATACATAACAGACAACCGGTTTGTCGATTAACTTCAGACGTGACCCCAACAATTAATTTGTTGTTCGTTGTTTGTGATGTTTCGTGGGTGTGGATTGGATGACCATTGGCTCATTTCTTATCCTTCCATTTTATTCTATTCAATTCAATAAATTATTACAAACACTTTCTAAATCCCAACACAAAAAAACATTCCATCGTGTTGCACATTTTCTTTCCTTTCAAATATAACAAAAAAAAATATAGGCTAATGGGAAGTTCAGGCTGATAACGAGTTTTATAGGTTTTTTATTTTTAAATGAAAATTTGAAAATAACATGCATTCAATAAAAATGGAATTAAAATAATTTTTTTAACTCAATTTTAAAAAAAATACATTCATTTTCAAAAACTAAGAGATATATTTATGAAATTTGATTTTGTTTTAAAAAACATTCTCACAACCATTAACAATGGCCCTTCCCATCACCATTGTCACTATCACCAACACAACATGGCCATCACCACCACTATCATGGCCATTATCATTGCAACTATCATCGTTATTGTCAAAGCCTCTGTTACTACTACTATCACCACTGACTTTGCTACCACATGCATCATCATTGTTATTGTTATCACTGTTGCTACTTTCTATCACCAACATTGCTACTACCTCCACATGCATCGTCACTACCATTGCAACCATTGTTGCTACTTTCTACCACCAACATTATTACTACCTCCACCAACATTGCCACCACTACTAGCAAATTGCTACCACCACTATCATTGAGATATTGTCACCACCACCATCACCACACCACCATTATTGTCATTGCCTCCACCGCCACTACCACCACCATCATTGCTATTACCACTATCATTGTGCTACTACTATCATCATCATCACCACCAAATCAATACTACCTCTACCTGCACTGCCACCACAATTATTGTTGGATCAAGTCAGAATCTAGAAAGGGGAGTTTGAATAGATTATTAGAAATTTTACCAATTCTTTTTTTAATCAATTAAAACATAGGTAAACCCCTTTTTGTGAATCAAGGTTTTCTCAAAATAACTTCTCGAACAAATTTTATGCACAAGAAAAACCAATTAACACAAAACTTTTAAAACTAGAGCTTTGATCAAAGACTTATTTTAATTTCATTTAACAAGATTGATTGCAAAAGTAGAGATAGAGAAAGAAAGAATCAAAGACAAGGTTCATAGTGGTCCAACCTTCAAAAGGACCCACTTCCAGTTATACCCAACAACCCTAGTTGGATATTTTCACTATGAAATTCATTTTTCAAACACTATGGAGACACAAAGAAGTTCAAAAACTCATTTCCAACTTTTGAACCCTACAAGTGGAAATCACAAAACCTTGTTGAGCCATACAACAAAAATTTGAGAAACCTTATCACATAATCAATCAAATAATATCAAAAGAGAAAGTAAAGGAAAAAGATCACCAAATCCTTGAAGCTTTAAAACATATATTTCTTGATTGACACAAGCCTTAGGTGTTGTCTTCAATCTTCAATGTCAAGGACTTCAAACTTGTTGTCATCATCATCATTCTTAGAAAACCTCATGATAATTTCCTCTCAATGAGTCACAAAATTGGAAAACATTTTGGAAGCTTAGAGACTCATTACAAAGAGAGCTATTTATAAAGAATCTTTTATATAACTAATATAATTTATTACAACCATTTTATAATTGGTTAAATCGCTAAAAACAAACTTGGGTTTCTATCTAAGATCAATTTAACCGATTACCAGTACCTTTTAATCGATTGATTTGATCTTACAGAGTCATCTAAGAAAGTCAGAAGCATTGTAACAGATTACCAGAATCTCGAAATTGATTACCAGAATCTCAAAATCGATTACTGAAGTGACCAGAATACCACAAGAAAGGGGCTTGAATTGTGACTTTGCCAACTTTTCCTGAAACTTTAAACCTTTCTGAATTTTTATTCAAGATTATCTCTGTGTTTACAAAGTTTTTACACAAAGGTTCAAGCACTTAGATAGCTAAGCTTTCTAAGTGGTTAGTCACAATTTCATTATTAAATATTTGATATGATTATGAGAACCTAATGTCAATGCACATTTGCTTATGTTTAAAAGTTCATTACTTAATAAAGCATTTATCAAAATATTGTTATTATGAAAAAACATAGTTTATGTTATACATATGCAGTACTCAAAATGTTGGGCTCAGAAAGCTATTACTTAGAATGTTGTTTCCAACTTTTCATGCACAAAACCATTTTCATGTTTTATAAAAGCTTCCATACTATGATGCATATGATTGAATTGGTATAAAACAAATTTTGTTATCACAAATGATTTAGTTCAGATATGTCATTTTCCAAAACAATTAAGCTTGTTATGAAAACCTTCTTATGTATGCATTTTGATATATGTCATTTTGATGCTCATAATGTTTTGATGCAGATGCAGTATATATGAGAGCAAATAACATAATGTAAAGAGGAAGGGAAGAGAGGATTCAACGTAAATATTTTTATACTGGTTTACCCCAACCTTGGACTATGTCTAGTCCTCACCCCAACTAATGAGATTTCCACTAATACAACCAACAAAATGATGAATTTTTACAACTACCAACCACTTGTTGGACTTCACAAGATCTCCCTCACAACACCATACTTGGTCTTGAGTTGAATATAACTTGTCTCAACTACAACACCATGTAAGAGACAATCCATGTATTCTTCACCTCAATGATTCTCCTCACTTTTGGGAAGAAAAATCCACTCAATCACAACACCCACTTGGTCATGGGAGAGACAATACAACCATTTATTTCACTTCTTTAGGCTACCCAAGTATAATTTCACTTTATCCTCTTTAGGCTATCATCTTAGAGACTCTTTCTATACTACCCACCTTCCATAAGTTATCCATATCACTTCTCTCACATCCAAACTTAAGCTACATGGTTAATTTGGGATATATACAAAGAGAATGTGTTTAAAGGGATTTTACAGCAAAACAACACCTATGGGTTGGATGTTCATTGATGTTTTGGTTGTACTTCACTTCATTTTCTTCCTTTCAATAATAAAAAGATTATGGAGGATGGAATGGATGTAATTTTTGTTTCTGCACGATGTATGTGGTTTCCTATCTTCTCTCACAACTTATGCACATGTCCTTTAATAGTTTTATAGACCCACAGGTCAAGCCATTATGATAGTTGAGTCTCTTATTCTTTTTCTTCAAAAGCTTGCTTCAAGTCTCAAATTTCCTAAGAAAATAGTTGTTGGAAGTGGGGACCTTAGCTCTACAACAACTTCTTATAGAAGTTGAAAGTGTGCCAGTTGTACTTGACTTGACAGGTCTAAATCCATTTTGAAGAACAATTTTGATCAGCTTCTAAAGGTATATCAGAACTACATTATGATAATAAGAAAGGACATATTCTAATATAGGTTCCTTTTATTAAAATAACATGATATGATATTGTAGATATCACAACTCCATCAATCAAAACACTTCATCACAACACAGATCTTTCTAAAGTAGCATATTTCAGCGTAGGTAACATGTGAATGTTGTTATTGTTGTGTTAGTGTTCTATCCTTGGTTCAAACTTCACAAAGTCTCTTTAGTTTTCATTCTAATCTTTCACACCAGATCTTCTCAAGTACATTCTTAGCTTTCCACTTATGCATCTTCTAATGCCATCAACATTCACTTTCTAATGTTGTGAGATGCTTTCAACCTCAGTCTTTTGATGTGCCCTCTATATGTGTAACAGTATATGGAAGAGTTGATGTTGTCTTTGAGGTGCTTTATGTTTTTGTAACTTAGTAAGGTTGAGGTCTTCAGAGGGAAGGACTGACTTCATCACACACATGGGCTTCATTTAAATCTTCCTAAACTTTATGAGCTTGTTTTAACTCATCAGAATACTTATTATGTTCTACTATTTGTATATGTACCATTTGCAAAAATGTTGGCTTGCATAGATTTCTTGCATATGATGCTATGCTTTGAGAGAGTTCTTTGATGTAGATGCAAAGTCATTGAATGTTCTTTTTATAGGAATACTTTGATGAGATAGCATGACAAACTTGTATTCAAAACATTCTGGTGTGAGCTTGTTGTAGCATGTTATGCTTGCTACTATTTTTTTATTATTTCTTTGACCCTTTGAATGACCAAATTGGATTTTGATGTCTTCATGAGAGTTGTAGAGAATCACATTCTTGACATTCAGGCACTAGTTACATGTCATCTGAACCACTGCAATATAAGGAATATTCAAAGCATTGTAGTTGTGGTATATTATGAAGACAAAATGACATTTTTATCTTGATCATCAATTTACTCCAAGATACAAGTCATATTAGCTCATGACTTCTTCACAAAAGATGTATATATTTCTCTTATCTTTCCTTAGACACTGAGATAATCTCAAATGTAATTTTGTAACTCAAGAATTCTTCAAATTACTACAAATATATCTAGTTGCCCAGACAAATCAGCGTCTACATTTTCAAGCTAAATTTTGTCCATGATTCAGGTTGTTTCAGACCATGAATTGTTCATGAAAGTTGAATCTATTTCTTCAAGCTTTCCATAGCTACCAAGAACAACTCAATTTCATTTATGGAACTCTAGAAATGATGTCTAGAATGAACTTATCTTGCTAAAGAAATTTCATTATGAGTGTGTTGTAGCATTGTCGTTCTTCATGTCATGTTCATTGTGCAAACCTTCATGTCTGCAACATTCTTCTTATCCTGTAGTTGTTGATTACTTCTCATGGCTTGAAGTTTTTCTCTTCATCCAGTAAGCATGTTGACTTCTTCATTGCAATACACAGCCAAGGACAATTTGAGTCTTCTTTTAGGCTTTCAAGTTTATTATCCTTTCTGAGTGACTCATGGTAGCCCCGAGTATACTTCAATTGTTGTTCTTTACAAAACTTGTCTTTCCTTAATAAACTTAAGTAAACTCATTAGTAGGCATAAAATATCAAGGCTTATGATTTGTGTTAAAAAAGCTTGTCATAATTAAAACACCAAGCGTTTGGACTCAACAATTACCAAATCTCATAATCAATTACAAAAAATTTCCATAGACTCTTTCTAATATGAGAAGCAATGTAATCGATTACCAAAAGATTGTAATCGATTAATTCAACAAATCACACTTAGAAACAGATGTAAACATCCGTAAATCAATCTTAACTTGTGTAATTGATTACACATATGTTGTAATCAATTATCCAGTTCATAAATTGTTCAATGAACTTCTAATCTTTCAAAGATAACTAATCCAAGCACAAAGGTGATAAAGCTAAGGAAGATTAACATAAACTAAACACACATGCCTAGTTAAACCATTAATACAATGCCATACTAGTTAAATGTGTTTTGGCATGCAAACTCATCAAAATTAAAACTGAACTAAAAAGAGATAGAGACTTCAATCTTCAATAATCTCTCTCTTTTTGGTTTTGATCATGCCAAACCAAACTTGAATCTTCTGTGGTCAGCATTTTTCCTTTGTTTACTTTAAACATGTGTTTACTCAGTGCTTATACAAATGGTTACTAGCATCAATCCCTTTTAAATCCATAACCATATGTAAATCAAGCACACAACATACAATGAGGAATCATTCAATTTCTTCCCCTTTTAGCATAACATATCCAAAAAGAAAGAGACCAATCTAGTATTATTTAATCGATCAATCATGTGATTCATATCAATGAACAAGAAAAGTACACACAATTAAGCTTAAACCATAAGGCATTTCACTGATAGAAGGTAAAGGCCAAAGGTCATTACATGAAACATAACAAAAGATACTTAAACAAAGAGACATAAACATCAAATGTAGAACATAGCAAAAAATGATATAACAATCAAACATAGAGAGCTACAGTTGCTCACCCTGAGTATGATAACCCAAACAATCATGTTTAGAAATGAATTTTTATTAGTTTTTAATGTCGTTGTTCACACAAATCATATAAGTACATTACAAAAATATTATCATGAAAACAAGTCAAACAATAAACATCAAACAACATAATCATCAAATCTAATCTAAGCATCCATGTAGAAGATATAAAACAAAATACATATTATCCAATCATTATCTAATCAAACATGTACAAACATCTAACTAAGATTAAACTTATCTAGTTTTCCATAAAGATTCTTTGGCCTTCAAATACACATGCAAAAGCGAGTTTAGATGCAAAATTTTGGTACCCAACTTTCCTTAGGTCTTTTGGGGTTAAAAGTGTCCTTGGTTCCTTTGGGAATCCACTTGTACTTCCTTTGAGGAACACCAAACTTTTAAATCATGCAATTGTTAGAGGAATATTCTTTATGCATACAATAATGACATGTTATGAATGAAGAGCTAGATGCTTTAACAAAGTTAAAGAAGTTCTTGTACGATTTTTGCTTTTTGTCAAAGGTATAACTAAGTCCAACTGTATTTAACATGCACTTTTGTTGTGCTAGGAGTGCATCCAAATTGTCTCTACTCATTGTGAACTTTGATAAGGTTTTAAGCAAATTTTCACTTTTAGAAGTAAGAACATTACGATTTTCACATTGGTTAGGAAAACTAATAGTAGTAGAACTAGTATTGCAAAGGGAATCATCCTTAACCTTCTCAAGGGCTTCTTTTTCCTTTTTCAAATCAAGTAATGCATTTTGCAATTCAATTACTTTTTCATCATGTTGTTTGAGATTTTCTTTAAGTAGACTATTTGCAAAAGCCAACTTTTATGTTTCTTCATACAACTCATTAAAAGCATCAAGAAGTTGATCATAATTCTCATCTAATTCAGAATTAGAGACACTTACATTGTTTTCAACTTCTACATTTCCTATGAGGTAGAGGTTAACTTCTCTTTCATCACCACTTTCATTTGAAGAACTTGAAGCATTATCCTCCTAAGCTATATAGACTATTTTCTTCTTCCTTTGACTTCTTCCCTTTTTTGAGTTTTTCCTTTTCAAGTGTGACCCATCCTTGAACCAGTGACTCAGCGGGTCATGCAATTTTGAGTTTTTTTAGTTGCACAACATCACTCATAGTAGAAAATTGAATTTATACCTTACACTTGTGTTGTTTATAGATTTGATTTTTTTTTACCAAGCATAACCGCACTAAAATTTGAGATGATAAAGTTGTTGTCAATTTGTATTTTCCCTTGACTAATTTTTGCGTGTATTAGATTATGTTTGTCATTGTACAAATGTTGCATGTTCAAAATTTTAAACAAATTCCTAGCTATGCTTCTAAATATGTTGAATTTTATTAACTTTAAATCTTAAGTGTACAAGGTTACAAGTTATGAAATTATTTATTTATTTTTAATATAAATTGGTTCATGTGGGACAATTGGTGAGTCATTGAGTCAATCCCTCGCCTAGTGACTCAATACCCCGATTGAGTCGATAATCGATTAGAGTCTAATACATTGCATTTAGGGGATAAAAAAAAACTTTGCCTAAATTTGAAAGACCCAAAAGATATTGAACATTGAAGTGTCAAATTAAAATTTATGTGGCAATTGTTGGCATGGCCTCAATTAGCCATGTCAATAGTTGTATTGATTTCGTTATAGTGCGTAGGAACTAAAAATATATTTTTCAAATTTTAATGACTAAATGATTTTTTAAGGTTAAATATCTTTTGATTAATTCGTTAGTTCAAGGTTTCTTTGATGGATATTAAGGTTTAATATTGCTTCTCAATTCTTAATTTGATATCTTTTTGTGTTGATTATTTTCTAAATATTAATTAAGAATCCTTTTGAGTTGGTGCATCATCATCTGAATTTGGGTATTTTTGAGTAATATTTTGGATGCATAACTTGACATGTTCCAATGAGGATTTATGGGTTCTTTTTACTTAATCATTGGTTTGATAAAGAATTAATTTAGAATTTTGTTTGGTTACTTAGAAGGCATATGATGACTAACCTAAATAAAATGAACATTTGATGTTTAATTCATTAGGTATTCTCTTGAAATTGGATTAATGCTTGATTGACTAAGTGTGGGATTAAAGAAGAATTAAATCAATTATATGAATTAACTTTTTAGGAATTGATTATAGGTCCAATTGAAAAACATAACTATTGTATTAATTATTTTTTTAATCCGTAGGAATCAAGCATACAATATTCGGGTGTTTATAAAAATGTACGCACATTGTTCAACTAATTGAGTTAAATCTCCCTTGACATTGATTGGTTTTATTGAATTAATTTATCTTTTAATCAAAATTTTGTTTTCATCTTTAAACTAAAACATCCATGCCCCTTATATTTTTTTAAAATGTTCCTAATTGGTTCATAACAATCATATTTCTGAAGAGATGATCAATGTTGTTTTCATTGCATTATAGTTTTACTATTATTTGACATATGTAGCCAATTAGTCATAGATTAATTACATCAAGTAAAATATAAATTAAAATATTATGAATAAAAATTAACTTAAAATATTAAATAAGACATAATGTTAATAAGATTTTCAATATAATTAATGTAAGTAAAAGTAAAAAACAAATATTTTTTGGTTCACACACGCAAATATGCTATTAAGCATAAACTCATAAGAGAAAATATAACACCAAAGATACATGAAAAGAAAACACTAATCTTGTGAAGCTCTTTTTCATCCATATTCAAATGCTACAAAAAATATTTTTCCAAGTTCCCAATCTTCTAACTCACAAAATTTCCACCAAAATTGAATCTTCTATCACCATTCTTTCCTCAAATCTTTAGTAGGTGTGGCAAATGCAAAAGCCTATGGACACACTTTCTACATTAGTTGAAGTTACAAAGGATGTTGAAAGTGTTCAACATTTAACAACGCTTGTTTGCAAAATCAAAATAAAATCGATGTTAAAAACTTTTTTAACTAATGTTAAAAGGTTTTTTTTTGTACTAGTGGAAATATGAGGGTTTCTAAAGTTAAAATGTTTCATCGTCATGTATACAAGCATTTCACTTCACTGAATTACATAGAGATTTTGCATTGACCAATTTACAAAAGTAGTGCAAAATTGATACTAAATAAAGGAACAAATTATGTTTTACTAAATTTAGGTATAAGTGATAGAGTATGTTATAAGAAAGATACGAGTCAAGTGAGGATATATTTACTGTCTTAACTTTTGTTTTTGGTGTTAAAGTGTGGTGTTAAACTTACTATTTGTGATATTTCACTTAATCCATCAATGTAGTTCTTCATTTTTTAGTATTTCTCTTAAACATCCAATAATTAGCATCATAGTCAAAACCTATATTTCTTTGGCTTAAGGCGAGAATATTAGAAATTTAAATATGAGTATTTTTTTAATATTTTTAGGTTTCTTTTTTCATTTTCAAAATATGATTTGTAAAACAATTTCTTAAACAAATAAAGAATTTCTTTTGCTTACTACTATGTTTTTCAACATCTTCACACCATTGTTTGACTTACCATTCTTAAAAAAATTGTTTTGGATTTTAATGTTGTACACCCCATCGATGACGAATATCTCAAATCACCAACCTTAACAAAAAGGATGACTAGCTCTCGTGTGTACCAATGCCAAGGGGGGTCCCTTGTCCAATGAGCCAAACACCATCTAAGGGAACAATAGGATGGTTGACTCGTCACAACATTATCGGGTAGGCGAAGTGACACCCAATTCCCACCATAGCCGAGAAAGTGAAACAATGAAAAGTGCAATAAGAGACAATACTTCAAAGATGTGGCGAAAAAATCACAGGATCACCATAGTATGACATGTCAAAGACACACTATCATGCATCTTGTACTATGTGCAAGGGGGATAAGATTGAGAATACACAGTAGTATCGCACAAAGAAACAAATGAGATCATGACATGTGGACAACGATGCCAAAGAACACCATGTATAAATGCTTATCAAAGTTTTACATATACTTTTATTTTACTTTTATTTTTTATTTTTTCTGTTATAAGTACTTATCAAAGTTTTGTTTTTGAAATGCTAATTTATCCAACTAAAGTCAGTTATGCAAACCATTCAACCTTTTTTTTTTATCTTAGTTTGGAATGGACCTATTCCAAATATTCTAACACCCACGCCACAAACAAATAAGTATCTTTCAAAAGAAGATTACTATAAAGTACCTTTTTTTTTTTTTAATGAAATCCTTATGAATAAGATGGTCCTAAAAACACCCGTGGCAAATTCTATCCGCTAGAGAATGTTGTCTCGCTGATTTTTGAGTGAACCCTGTCCATTTGTAAAGCATTTTCCGAAAAAAAAAATGTACCATTCATAATTTTTCCTTTATTCACAAAATATCACATCAGTGATATCCAAAAATTAAATCCTGAAACACTATAAATAAATATCATTATCTTATAATTATGAATATGACATTAAATTATTATATTTCTGCTTTATTATTCTCCTTTTCATTTGGTCTCAAGCATAATAATCTTTTTTTAATGTGAAGGATATAATAATAATAATAATAATAATAATAATAATAATAATAATAATAATAATAA
>CM023945.1:9648956-9727001 GCA_013407115.1 Glycine latifolia | reverse complement strand
TTTTTTTAATAGCTTCTAATATTTTGTAGAATGCTACTTGAAACAGTATTTTTTAAAATGTTACCTTCTAGTTTCTAACTTTTTAAGTTTATTTTCCCCTTTTGTCTTTAAATACTTATTATTAGATTTTCTTTTAAATCTTTTACATTTAAGGTAAAATTTATTATTTTTATCTTTTATATACTTTTACATTTTTCAGATACTTTAACAAATAATTTATCAAATACTTATTATTTAATAAGATAACTTTCCAACTTTCAGCTTTTAGTTACCAACTACCTTTCGAGCTTCCAATTAGTTTTGTCAAACATGACCTTATGCTATGTTTGACCGCACATTTCAGCTAGTTTTTATTTATTTTTACTACTTGAAAATTTTGTTTGAATATTCGATAAACAATTTTTTTTAGTAACTTTTAACATTTTTTGAAATGATACTTCAAGTAGTATTTTTTAAAACGCTATCTTTTAACTCCTAGCTTTTTTTTTTATATATTTTTGTTCATTTTATTCTCAGTATATTTATCCAATTTCCCAATTGCCCATTTTAAATAAGTCATGAATTTATCATTTTACCCTTTTCATTTACTTTAATAGCTAATTTCATTGAACACTTATAATTTAATAAACTAATTTTTTAACTTTTAGTTAAATAAAAACTATTAGTGGAGAGAGAAATAAGTGTTTTGGGAAACTGAATTCCCTAGATAATTATTTTCATTAAAACTAGTTGAAAAGTTAATTTATATCTGATAAACTATTTAGTAGTTAAAAATTGAAAGTTGAAAAATCAACTTATTAATTATAAGTATTAAGTAAATTTATAGCTATTTAAATAATTGAAAATTGTAAAATAATAAAAAATAAAAAAATTATGTTTTATTTAAAAATAGTAATTAGAAAATTTGATAAATATATTAAGGATAACAAAGAAAGAAAATAAAATAAAAATTAGAAGTTATAAGCAAATATTTTTTAAAATACTATTTCAAATAACGTTTTAAAAAATATTAGAAACTATTAAAAGAAAATTGTGTACCAAACCTTGAAACAAACTTTTCAAGTAGTAAAAGTAATTAAAAAATTGCTGAAAATAAACTTTAAACGACAGTTATTTAGAAATAGAGGGAGTATACATTATGCAAGCCCCTTGGAAGCCAACCGGCAAACTGGTAATACTAGCTAGGATACAGATGTCAACACCGGAGAATACATGTGTTATTCCCCTCCGTTCCTCCACATCCCGCTTTCAAAAATGTGTTCCCTTTTCATTTTAATTCATTTGTTCATCAAACCCTTCTTCTAGAAATATTGTTATTCCCCTCTATTCCTCCGTACCCTTTCTTTCAAAAATTTCAGAATAGGTATATATTTTCAAGTAACATCAAATGAAGTTATGCATAATATTGGCGAAATGAAAACGCAACTCCTTCAATTGTCGCAATGACTTATTGACGAAAGAACAACACACAATATCTTACAACGCACAATATTACATATAGAATTGATGAAATTCACAAAGCATCACATTGATAGAAAACACGTGGTACTAATATTGAGCTTGCTGAAAAACATCGTATTCAATGTTGGCGATAAAATTACGATAAAATTATATTTTTTATAGAGAAGAAAATAACGGAGAGAAACTAGGTGAAAAGGTTTTAAAGAATAATAAAGAATAGGGGCAAAATTAGGGTTTAAAGAATAATTAAAATGGGTACCAAAATTAGAGTTCAAAATTCAATGAAGATGGAGTGTGCAAAAATAAGGTTTAAAAAGTAATTAAGATGAAAATGTTCTAATAACTAAATGGTGAGAAAAATAAATAATTGAGGGTGCAATGAAGAGGTTAGTATTCTAATATTTAATTGGTGAGAGAAATAAATAATTTAGATTAAAATTGAAAGGTTTAGGACTCTAAATTCTAACAAACACACATACACGCAGATGTATATGCACATACTTATCCATTTATCCATTTCCTTTCTTTTATCTTACTTATTCATTGTATATAATGCATGGTATATATATACTTTATACTTATAGTTTTTAATAGTTAAAAAAATACAAAGCGCTAGTAATTAATTGATAATATAGTACAAAAAGACATTATGATGTAATTAGTTATTATCAAAATGTTATAACCAAATGATGCATACTAATAAATAGCTAGGGCATGAAAGATGTTCTTCGATACAAGGTCATCAAATTGATGGAGGTTAATGTGAGAAACAACATTAACAATTCTTAAAGGGTGCATCGAATGTCGAGAACCAATAATGGGGTGATAGTTGCAACATTCATGATGATTGTTGACGTTAAAGAAAGCCTTGTAGCCATGATTCTTGTAGGCTTCACAGGATTAATAACTGAGACATCTACTGTGGCAACTGGAGAGTTTGTATCCATGTACACTAAGTACGACATAGCGATAGCTAAAGTTAAAATAGATAAAATAAGTAATATCAGTGAAGTAGATGAGGAACTTCAAAGGAAGAAGCTGTCTAAACCATTTAAGGTTGCTTTATTATTAGCACTAGTATTATTTTTTATTTATTTTTCTGTGTGTGTGTGATATGGTACCACTGCTAGCAGCCTATTTCTTAAGGGATTATAAAATTAAGACGATCGTTGTTGTTATCTTGTTGATGCGTCTAGCCTAGCAATTTTAGTATTTGGAGGGGAAAGGGTAATGCTTGTAAAAACCCCGGTGACCAAGCCATGTGTTTAAGTGCTCACTGGGTTAAAATGAATTGGATTAGATTTTATTACATAATCATGAATGGAATGAATTTAGGTGAAATAAGATGAATTGAATGTTTAAAGGAGAAGGAAAGAGAGAAAAGGTAGTGGATTTCATCTTCTCTGCTAACAAAATTAACAAAATTTAACAATTAAAATTTGCCAATAAAAAATAAATGAAATGTATTTTTTAAATAAATTTTTAGTGAATTTTTTTTTATCCCATCCATTATAATCCGACTAAAATTTTATTCAATCTATCATTTTTTCACCTCTATATATTATATCCATACTTTCTAATACTAAACCATCATGATAATTTGCATGTTCTTTTAAACATTTTTCCAAATGTTATTGTTTAAAATTTTAAATATTCAAAAAGTTCAACCACACAAGGCGTGCTTCTACACTCTTTCTTGTTTCAGTTTTGTGCGAACGCACATTCTCAATGATGAAACTAATTTTTATATATGTGAACTAATAAACCACGGTTGTGGGTAGGAACCTCCTATTTCTCATTAACTTGGATCCAAATATTTTCAAGTGAATAAAAAGGAATCAAATGTCGTACCTTCCTAAAGTGAAGCCTAGAGATATTCCTATAATCAATTACATCCAAAATTAGCGATATACATTCCCTAAAAAATTTCCTAGCTATCAATTACAATTATACAGTTGTTGTATTTACAAATATGAACTCTCATTCTCAGTATGATGATTGGATGTGAATTTTCTCACCGAGGATGTTGTTTCTACCAATGTGTTAAGGAGGGACAATGATTGTTATGGTGTTGAGTTGTGGTTGTTACCTCCCTTTATAAACCACTCTTGTTGTCGCAACACAAGGAGGTTGCATGTTGGGGACTACTTGGTGATTCATGCATCCAAGGAATGAGAGGTCAATGAATTGGAGGATTCATTGCAAGTGCAGGAGGTGTCGGTTTAAGGGGGGAGTGTTCTCCAAATAGGAATTAAGAGAGATTAAGATTGGTATTGAGAGATGGATGGATGTTGGGGGGGGGGGGGGGGAGAGTAAGTTAAAGGAGTAGATGAAGACGTTTAGGAATTGGGGCTTATAGGTCAAGGAGGGCCATCGAAAGGTGGGGAAAGAGGATTCCTACAGTGGAGGCTGTGGTTGATAGAATCAGTGATGTGGTGGGACGGGATCATAGGTTGCTTAAGAAGATGATGGAGAAGTTAAAGAAAAATAGAGGTGAAGTTGTTGAAAAAGAGAAAGTTTTCAAGATGACAAGAAAAGTGTTTGTGAAGGTAATGAAAAAGCAAACAATGAAGATATTTCCCTTCCTACCTATGCATTTGTCCCTTTGGTTTCCCTTGCCTACCATATACCAGTTCCTCTTATTTCCTTGCATACAACCTACAAAGAATATAGAGATTGAAAGCCAACATGATGCCTCTTTCCTAGAAACCACAAAGAATACAGAGATTGAAAGCCAACACGATGCTTTGCCAATCAACCACAAAAAATACGATGGTTGACAGTCAGTGGCGGAGTCAGGAATTTTATTAAGAGGGGGCGAACATAAAAAAAAATATAATAAATAAAAGTACTTCGAAGACAATACAAATCTAATATACAAAAAGAGATAAACCGCAAATCACATACAAACAAATTGCAAACAGGGTGGGTTGATGAACAAACTGACAAAGTCTAGTGAGTCTTACTAAAATAATTCACACTTTAAAATCAAACTCAAAGCAATAATAAGGATATAAGAGATAAAGAAGACACAATCAGTTTTAGCGTGAAAAACCCAATTGGATAAAAAATCACGACGTCCAAATTGGATAATCAATCCAATGGACAACTCTACTATGATAATAAATAAGTACCTTTCAATCCTGAAGGAGAGTTAAGAATCAAACTTGTCAAACGCTTCTATATGATCTCATAACAATTCTCTCAATGATGCAAACATAAACTCTCTAAAGCTCTAATATTATTTGGAATGAAATGCATATTGTAAACACAAAAATATGTTTCTATTTATACTAATTTAAGCGTATGATTTTAATCAATTTTTGAATGCAATCCTAAAAATATTCTATCATATTATGCAATGCAATCTTAAAGATATTTTATATTATGCAATACAATCTTAAAAATATTTTATATTATGCAATATAATCTTAAAAATATTCTATCTTATTTTTGAATACAATATTAAAAAATATTTTATCCTATTTTTGAATGCAATCTTAAAAAATATTTTATCTTATTATGTAATATAATCTTAAATATTTCTATTATATTATGTAATGCAATCTCAAAAATATTTTATCTTATTTTTTAATGTAATATTAAAAAATATTATATCATATTATATAATGCAATACAACCTTTTTTATTATCAAATTTTTTTAATTTTTAATTTTTAATATATATATATATATAATAAAATTTATATTAATAAACTTTTAGGGGGGGCGGTAGCCCACCCTAGCCCCCTGTCTCTGCCTCTGTTGACAGCCAACAGGATGCCCCTTGCCTACTAACCACAGAGAATATGAAGATGGAAACTCAACTCAGTTTCAAATTTTGGGCAGCACAAAAGATGAACTAGCTTCTTCAAATCTTCTTTCAATGGAATCATCTCATGGCAAGTTTTTCATTTTATCTCCTAAACTTTATTGATTCCACCAAAAGACTTGTCTATGAGTTTTTTCCATTGAAACAAGTTTTTAAGAAGTTGGTTCGTCTTATGTGTTACCTTGAATTTGAAACTATGTTAAGTTTCAATATTTGTATTCTATATGTGGTTAGTAGACAAAAGGCATCGTGTCGGCTCTCAATCTCCATATTCACTGTGGTTTATAGACAATGGACATCGTGTTGGCTTTTAATCTCCAAATTATCTGTAGTTGGCAAGAAAATTAGAAAGATTGATATATTGGTAGGCACACAGGAACTAATGTACGCATACACATTAGTCCATCTAGTTTCATTTGCCTACCAATAATCAGTTTCTTCAAAACTTTTTTCAATTGTATCAACTACATGGCAAGTCTTTCATTCTATCTCTCAAACTCTGTAACATCAGTAATCATAATAAATGTGTTAAAGTGCTTGCTGAAGGGTGGATGGATATGTGCTGGAGTGCTCACTAAGGGGTGGATGGCTATGGTCATGACATTTTGCCTCACCGAGTTATTTGACTTTGTTGTATAATTAATGCTTCAGTGTGTGTGTATGGAGAAGACTTTCTTGGGAGAGATAAAATTTATTTCGGTCATTTTTACAAGTCAAATCCTTTCTATTTCATTCTCTTTCCATTTATTCCATTACTAAAGTTTTAGAAAAAATAAATGATAGGAACATAATATACATTAAATGGAGAGTATAATTTATTTTTAGAAATGGAAGAAATTGAGAGAAAAAAAAATGGACAGAATCTTTTTTTTTATCTTTACACCTTGAGGGTTAGGACTTCCGAATTACGAAGATATATTACTTAAGAAAAAAAAAATCATACTTTCATAGTTGGGATATCTTTGATAGAAATACATACATATAGTCAAGAATCAATTCTTCTTGCAATCAATTTTATTTTTAATAATAAAGTATATTTTTGTTTCTATGATCATATTAAACTATTTAAATTAAATATTTGACTTGATAAGTTCCTTAATTAAAATTTAAAGTTGTTATCATAATACTGATCATGATAATAAGAAATGTAACTTTCTTCTTTTTTTCTAGTTTTACCAAAATAAATAAATAAATAAGTAAAATGATATTATATATATATTGATAATTATTAGTATTTTGAATACTGTTTTATTATTTGTACTGGTAACTAGGAAAGTACTGATGAGATTATAACAAAATAATTATAATATAGAAAGAGTTTATATTCATTTGAGTTTGAGAAAAAAATTAAAAGACTATAGTGGCCCGAGTAGTATGTTTGGAGTTAACTATGTGGGTGAAGGGAGGAGGAGAGCTGGAGGTTTGTTATGTGGAATGAGAAGATGCTGGTGGATATTGTTTCCTTCTCGCAGAACCATTTTATGTGTTTGTAACTTCACAATCTCTCAATGTGAAGTTCCTGCTATCATGTGCTACGGTTTTCCTAAGGATAGTAGGAAGCATTTGACCATGGATCTGATTCATTCTTTGAAGATTGATGATTCAGCCCAATGGTTATGCATGGGAGACTTTAATGCCATACTCCACATGGAGGACAAAAGTGGGGGCAATCCAGCTGATATTAACATCATTCATATGTTTGAAATCACTTTGGAGTCGTACGGTTTAAGTGACTTGGGGTTCTCGGGTCTGAGGTTTAGATGGACCAACAGAAGGAGGGGTCACAAAAATATTAGAGAAAGACTAGACAGATTTGTGGCCAATAATTTATGAGGCAATATTGGAAGGAAATTCACGAATCCCACCTAGTTAGATTGGGGTCTGACCATAACCCAACACTAGTTACGTTTGATACTTGAAGAAGGAAGAGGAGGCACAAGGAAAAGTACTGTTTTGAACAGCTTTGAGCGGAGGAGGAGTGTGAAAGTATTGTTGCTCATTCATGGAGGAAGGGGGTAATGTAAAATCGAATATTGCACGAACAGGCTCAAATTTGGAGATGTGGGGGAATGAGAAGTTGAGGTTTGAGTAGGAAGGTAAAAGAGGGAAAGAAAAAAATTAGGGCCAATTGGCTTCAACATGGAGACCTGAATACTAGGTTTATTTTCACAGGAAGTCATTGCAGAGGAAAAAGGTCAACACCATTGACTCAGGAATGAAAATGGCAATCTCTATAATGATGAAGAGGATATTGCAGAGGTTCTAACAGGGTATTTTACTGCTTTATATACTTCCTCTGATCCTACAGGTGTCCTTGAAGTATCTAGTGATGTGGGAAATAGAGTCAATCCAAATATGCTTGACCTTTTGAATGAAAATTCATGGAGGAAGAGGTTGCAGAAGCCCTCAAACATATGCACCTCACTAAAGCACCTGGTCCTGATGGCACACCTGTTTTGTTTTATAAGAAATAGTGGAATATTATAGGTCCGGATGTGACAAAAATAATGCTTAACATTTTGAATGATGGGGGGATCATTCTGGTATAAACAAAACTCACATTGTGTTATTCCTAAAGTTAAAAATCCTGCTTATGCTAGTGAGTTTCACCCTATAAGTCTATGCGATGTGTTGTCTAAGATGGTAACAAAAACAATTGCTAATGGACTAAAGAAGATTTTGCCCAATATTGTGGGGGAGTGCCAAAGTGCTTCTGTTCCTAATAGATTGATTACAAATAATGCTATCATTGCTTTTGAGTGTTTTCACTATATGAAGCTTAAGGAGAAGGGAAAGAAGGGGTTGATAGAGTTGAATAGGTTTTCTTGGAAATTATGCTTGGCTCTATGGGCTTTCCTGGGCATGGATTTCTTTGATTATGAAAAGTGTGACAACTGTCTCTTAATCAGTGATGGTGAATGACAGTCCACATAGAGTTTTTAGACCCTAGAGAGGTCTCAGACAAGGGAATCCCCTATCTCCCTACTTGTTTATTCAGTGTGCTGAGGCCTTATCTGCTATGTTCACAAAAGCAGTGGTTCAAGGTAGGATTCATGGGATTAGGGTGGCTAACTCAGCACCTGTTATATCTCATTTGTTTTTTTTTGCAGATGATAGTATTATCTTTTATAGAGCAATAACAGAGGAGGCCCATGAGATTGTTGCTATTCTAAAATCTTTATGAAAATGCTTATGGACAAAGCATAAACTGCAGCAAGTCGTAACTCTCTTGTAGCTGAAATGTGCCTAGTCCCAGGATTGATGAGTTGATACAGCTGATTAAAGTATTGGAAAAAATTCAAATCCCACATTGGCTAAAGATAAAATCAAGATAGAGTATATAAGTGAGAGGCAACCCCAACCCTTTAAGCTAGCTTTTGGAATTGAGTTAGACTCAAATTCACATTCTAAGAATCTAAGAGAAAGTAAAGGTAACAGAGAGTCGTGATAGGCATATGATGGGTCTTCCCACCTTGATAGGAAGGTCTAAATCCCAAGTCTTCAAGTTTATCTGTGATTGTGTCTGGAAGAAATTGAAGGACTAGAAGGAAAAGGCTTCATCCAAAGCCAGGGAGCTAAGGATATTTTGATTAAATTTGTGGTCCAATCAATCCCCCCATATGTGATGGGATGTTTCCTACTGCCACAAAGCCATTTGTGAAGAAATAGAAAGCATGAGAGCCCATTTTTCCTGGAAAGGAGACATAAAGAGGAGGAAGATACACGGGATGAGTTGGAAGAAACTCACTAGCCCAAAGAAGGAAGGAGGACTAGACTTTGGTTTTGTAAAGGCTTTTAATATGGTTTTCTTATGAAGCGGTGATGGAGACTGTTAGTCCAAGACCAATCATTGATGGCTCGAGTTTTTAAGGCAATGTATTTCCCAAACAAACTGTTATTGGAAGCCACCAAGGGATTTAGGCCTAACTATATGTGGTCTTCTATCATGGAGTCAAAGTGGTTGTTTCAAGATGGTTGCCAATGGAGGATAGGAAATGGTCTGCATGTTCGTCTTATGGAGGATAAATGGGTGTCAAACTTTCCCGGAGCTAGAATCCCTTTCCATGAAGGTGTGAGTGTTGAGCCAAATATGACAGTAAGTGAGTTGTTTGGGCAAGAGGGGGGAACTTGGAATTCTACGTTGTTCTCCTCGCTATTCTAGCCAAGCACAATGGCCTGTATCAGAGCTATCCCAATTAAGCTCACTTGGACGAATGATTGGCTTCATTGGTGCTACAACAATGGTATTTACTAAGTGAAATTGGGCTATCACTTAACCCGCGTGAAACTCTATCCAACAACATCTTCTTCACAGGTTGATGAGAAGCAGTGGAGTATGTTTTGGGATGCAGAGGCACTTCCAAAGTGCAACACTTCATATGGAGAGCTTGCACCGATATCCTTCCAGTGAAATTTTAATCTAGCGAAAAAACATGTGCAAGTGGATCCAGTTTGCCCTCTTGCGGTCCCGAGGAAGAAACAGTTCTACATGCTCTTGATACCTGTCCGGAAGTCCAGCGAATATGGTTTGCCTCACCTTTGGGATTGAGAGTGGATTCAGTAATATTTCAAACTTCCATCTATGGCTTCTTAGCTATGTGACTCAAATGGACATGGAAGAAAAGAACATGAGATTCTTTTTGGCTTGGGCAATCTGGTTTGATCGTAACCAATTGATACTTCAAACCAGAAAAAACCTGGAATGTAGCCAAATGCTTAGTAACATGTAGAATAACCTGAAACCATCCCAACATGAAAGGAAGGATTCTGATGGTGGAAATCCTAGCCAAATTAGATGGCTAGCTCCTTTGGAAGGCACGTAGAAGGTGAATATTGCTACCTTGATTAAGATGGATGTTGGCACAGGTCTTGGTATGATTGTTAGAAACCATGACAGACAAGTGTTAGCAGCTCACGACATCTGTAATGCCAATAAGGGAGGCGGAAGCTTATGAGCTAAGATGGGAGATTTTGACAATGGCTGACCTGTGTATCATGAATGCCCAGTATGAAACGAATTGCCTTCAACTTTGTCAAGCTTTTAAGTAAGGGGAGTAAGGAGGAAACCTTTTCCACAGACTCGTTGACGACTGCAGGAGATTACTTTCCCACTACTTGGGTTCAATACTTCTTTTTACAAGAAGACAATGACATGATGTAGTAAGCTTCTTACTTCTTCTAAAAGAAGAAAAAAATAAATAAGAAATAATAAGTTTATTATTAGTTAATTTTTAAAAGTTCACAAATATAATTTCTCTAAAAGATGAAATGATTACAAATAAACTAACGAAAAATTCATTTTAGCTTATAGAGAAGCTTATTTCATTTTATTTTTCTTACTTTCTTCTTCCAGAAGTGTTTATAGAGAAACTTACATACAAACAGACCCAATAACATTGAGGACGTCTCAAATGTTTTGGACCAAATTTTCTTGAATGATGTAATTTTTCTAAATAAAATATCCAGCACATTGATCTTTTAAAAAAATTATAAACTCATGAATTTATTCTTAGAGCAACAACATGATTCAATTCAAAGATATAAGATTGGTTTAGTAATTGGAGAACAGTGAAAGAAGAACTGAGAAGGGAGGGGGAAGAAATTGCATATTCAAATTTTCTGATTAATATTTTTAACAAAACTAACAAAGTAAGATTTATAGGAAAAAAATAATTTTATTCCACATGATTAAAAATCAAAAGTTCTAAAATATAAGAACTCAAGTCTTGTTTTTACAAAAATTGATTTTCAACCAAAATTTCTATGTGCAAACATTCTTTTGAGAGTAGTCAAAATTCAAATATGTTGTGAAATTAAGTTTACTCTCTAAAAATATGTTTAACATCTAAAATTATTTTTAAACAATTAACCATATATATCCTTAATCTATGCACTTAATAGCAGTACTAAGTACAATTTGTTAATTGAGTGTTAAATAAGAATATTTAGTTAGTTACATAAAAAGAGTATAATTTATTTTTATAAGAAAATAATTGATAAAAATGAGAAATAAAAATTACTTTTAGAAAAAATAAATCTTCTTCTGAAAACAAATGTAAGAAAACCAAATTGAACTACACGTCTAAACCTAGGTTTAGAATCCACCAAGAGGTAACAAAGCATGTAACTAGAACACCAACTAAACTCTTCTTCCTCCTCTATGGTTGATGTATTTATCATATTTCCTTCTCAGACACACATTTGCGAAGGCCAGGATCCCCTGCAGCTGCAAGCCCATTTGCAACTGCGCACCACCCCCAACATTTATTTCTCTTCGTCATGCCCCATTATTCAACCAACCTCCTTCAATTTTCTCCTCACTCTTGCATCAATTCTCAAACACCCTTATCCATGTCAAGTCCATCCATGCACAGATTACCAAGAATTGGGTGTCCACTGAAAAATTTTTGGCCTCAAAACTCATCATGGTCTACTCTGATTTGGGTTTTCTTAGCCATGCCCGCAAGATGTTTGATCAATGTTCTCTACCGGAAACTGCCGTTTGCAATGCCATGATGGTCGGGTTCCTGAGGAACCAGCAGAACATGGTGGTTCCCAAGTTGTTCAGAATGATGGGGTCTTGTGATATAGAAATCGATACTTATACGTGTATGTTTTCTCTGAAGGCATGCGCCAGCTTGTTGGATGATGAGATTGGCATGGAAATTGTTAGGACAACTGTTAGAAAGGGGTTTCATTTGCATCCCTGTGTCGGTAGTTCGATGGTTAGTTTTTTGTGAAGTGTGGCTATCTTGATGATGCACAAAAAGTCTTTGATGGGAGGCCAAAAAAGGATGTTGTATGCTGGAATTCGATCATTGGTGGTTATGTGCAGAACGGCCTCTTCATGTAGGAAATTCAAATATTCCTTGAGATGATTGGTGGTGGGTTAAGGCCGAGTCCAGTTACAATGGTGAGCTTACTCAAAGCGTGTGGAGAGACTGGACTTAAAAAAGTTGGAATGTGTGCTCAAGGTTGTGTCCTTGTGTTAGGCATGGGCAATGATGTATTTGTGCTTACTTTGTTGGTTGATATGTATAGTAATTTAGGTGACACTGACAGTGCTACTCTGGTTTTCAATATCATGAGCAGTAGAAGTTTGATTTCATGGAATGCTATTATTTCGGGATATGTTCAAAATAGTATGATACCTGAATCTTTTGCACTCTTTCGTATACTAGTCCAAAGTGGTTTTGGGTTTGATTCTGGAACTTTGGTGAGCCTTATTCGAGGATGTTCTCAAACATCAGACTTGGAAAATGGAAGAATCCTCCATGCTTGTATCATTAGAAAATAACTGAGTCGAATCTCGTTTTTTCCACTGCATTTGTTGACATGTATTCCAAATGTGGCTCCATAAAGCAGGCAAGTATCTTTTTTGGAAGAATAGGAAAAAAGAATGTAATTACATGGACTGCTATGCTGGTTGGTTTGTCACAAAATGACCATGCAGTGGCTGCCCTTAAATTATTTTGCCAAATGCAAGTAGAAAATGTAGCTACCAATTCTATTACTTTTGTTAGTCTTGTGCACTGTTGTGCCCACCTAGGATCTCTCAAGAAAGGAAGAAGTGTCCATGCTCATTTGATCGGGCATGGCTATGCATTTGATGCAGTTATTACATCAACGTTGATTGATATGTTTGCCAAGTGTGTAATTCACTTTGTTGAGAAGTTATTCAATAATGGATGAAAACAGTATGAACAACATACAAGAACCAAGAGAGGGTTGAATTGGTTGTTCTTGGTCAATTAAAAATTCTTAAACAATCAGAGTTATAAAGATCGCATCACAAAACAATCCAAGAAAGCTTTCAACCAATCAAACACCAATCCTTAAAGAATGCAACCAAAATGTTTTTTGTTGATTGTGAAAAGCTGCACCAACGAATGACAAGTAATAATCACAAGAAAAGATAAAGATGAAGTACTCAATACAAAGATTTATATTGTTCACTTCTCAACATAGAGAAGCTACATCTAGTTCTTCTAACCAACAAGTTAGAGTTTCACTAATAACAATCTGTTTCTTACAAGCTCTTACAACCACTCTCAATCACACCTAGATCAAGAACGAGATATCTAACTCATATAGATTCTCTGTGATCAATACATAGAGAAAACCCTTCTCCACTCTTACTTCTAGAAACACCTATTCTAGATAAGCCTTAAGAAAAATTATTGTTATAGTTACACAAAAAAAATTCAAAAAGAATTTATAAACAAGTTGTATGGAGAGAAACCACCTGATGATCCACTACTGATGTATGCAAAAGATTACCAGACTTGAACCAATAGTGAAAGAAAACTACTTCAGAACTTTCCTTCCAAACTCTTCTTTTGAAACTTTGTCCAAAAAGAAATCCTCTCAAGTAATCTTGAAGCTTGAGGATTTGTGGGACTAACACAAAATAGTACTTTGAATTTTCTCTCACTCAGAAAGCTTATGAAAATACTTTGATAATTCGTTGTTTGTTTTCCAAACAGTCTTCTTCTATTTATAGAAAACAGATTTAACTTCCAGTAGTCGATTAATTCACTAATGTAATTGATTAATTTCACTTATGTAATCGATTAAAGTGTTATTGAGCTTTCTGGAAAAGACTTATGAACAATGTAATCGATTAACTCGCAATATAATTGATTATCACATGAAGTCTTTGTTTAAAAGCATACCAAGTAATCGATTACTACCATATCGTAATCGATTATCACAGGAAGTCCATTTTGTGATTATGTGTAGTGTAATCGATTACCATACTCTTGTAATCGATTAAAGTGTTCTTAAATCTCAAGTAATAGATTATCAGTTGCTGGTAATCGATTAAACCAGTGAGAAATTGTTTTTCTAAAACTTAAACATGGAACACTTGACTTTTTATGCAATCATGAAAACTTTATGTTTCAGAAAAGCTTCTTCACAAAACTTATGCTTTTATGAAAACATAAATGCAAAAACATGAATGAGCTTTATGCAATTGATCATAGGAAGTCTCATCTTAGACATACACAAATTATAACTACCAATCAATTGAATTGACATGTAAAAAACCTAAACAATTTTCAGCCTAAGAGACTCAGCTTCTTGATCCTCTTGAGCTCCCCCTGACTCTAACAATCTCCCCATTTTTGGCTTTGATCATGCCAAACTTAAATTGAACATCTTGATCCTTAGTGTTCTTTTTAGGAGAGAGTTTTCAGGAGTTTTACTTGAAAGCTGAAAAAGAATCAGCTTCCATCCAAGACCAAGTGTCAAGTATTCTTTCCATAAACTCTATACATCATAAACATATTTATTGCTCCCCCTTTCTTATGTAATATCATATTGTTTCAGATTTAAGAGTTAGAGCAATTTTATCCCTTTATTTTTACTCCCATGTACCTTTAGTTTTATTCCCCTTGTATAGCAACATTATGTTCATATTGTTCATATTTTTCTCCCCTTTTTGGCTTATCAAAGGCAAAATATTGCAATATATGTGAAATAAGCAAGGAAGATTAGAAAAGCATAAGATCATTAATTCATTAGAGGCAAACATCAAAGATAACATTGCTAAGCATTAGAAAACAGAAACAATATAACTAGAAAACGGAATAACACAACCATTAAGCTAAAGATTATCAAAGTCTCTAAGACTCATTCTAGTCTCTATATTCTCTAGTCTAGTGGTGATGTCTTCTAAAGAGGAATCAACATTAGTTGAATGTTCATAATGCAGAGCTATCATAGCATCCATCTTTTGAATCATAAGAGATTCAAAATGACTCCATTGTTGCTCAGCAAATCCAGCTTTAACATCTTCATCCTCATCAGCTTCTTGTCCCTTATCAGCCACTCCTTTAGGAGCTTGATCTCCAGCCATGTTCCATCCATTAGGAGTTTTCAACATCCCCATCTTGGTGAGATGCTTTTTAGATATGAGGTTGGTTATGTTGGTGGTGTTGTCAACTATCTCATTGGACACATCAATCCCAAATTAATCAATAAACCTTGAGACCATGACAGCATAGGAGAATTGATAGCTCAACAACCTCCTTTACTTCATCATTGTTTCCTCAATGACTAGAACCCAATTGATTTGAGTTCTAGTTTTCATCCCATACACCAGCTGTAGATCATCATCAGTGATCTATGCATGATTGGTTGATCTAGGTGTGATGATGTAACGTAGAAGCCTATCTTCAGTTGTCATTAGGCCAACACATAATCTGTTTCCTATCTGTGAATTTGGATTCATCAGCATACCTCTATAGGTGTCCATCTTTGAATAGCCACCAATTTCTTCCTCAAACCTTCAGACACCACCGAAAGTTATGCCTGCCACTGATTCCATACAGTGTCATCAATCTCCATGGCCACTCCATTCACTTTGGAGCAGAGAACACCATCCATCCCAGCCTTGGCACAAGTATAGAATACTTTTACCAATTAAGGGTAAAAGGTTCCCTTCATTTCTAGCAACTTCATAAGGCCCTACGCTTGCAGCATCTCAGGGAATGTGAATCCCTCAAAGACAAACCTATCAAGCTCCAGGTATTTTGGAGGCAGCACTAGCTTTGTAGCATGGCACTGCATATAATTGTTCCTTTCTACCTTAATAGAGAACCAGGTATCTAACCTGTTCTCAGCAGGCTTAGAACTTTGGCCTGCTTTCCTTTTGCTGGTTTTGAGTTTCTTAAATGCTGATGGTTGAGACATGGTGATTTAGGAATAAGAATAGGCAGAGTTTTGGTGGAGAAAAATAAGAGACAGAGCAAAAGGTAACTTGGTTTTGTTAAATGAGAGAATGAATTTTTGGTGTGAGGAGTTTAGGCTTATGGAATCTGAATTTATAGAGTTATTCCTAGTTTTAAATTTGAATTTTTGAAATCTTGATAATAGATATCTTGTATTCCAAAGATGTCTGGATTCAATGAACCAGAATTTGAATTTGAATTTAGAGATAAGGTTTCACATTTTTCATTGAAAGCTGTGCAGAAATTCAGAAAACATTAGAGGTAATCGATTACAAGACCCTTGAAATCAATTATTCCAGGGCTAAGAATGCCTTTGAGATTAGTATAATCGATTAATTCGAGAGCGTAATCGATTACTGCAAAGATTTTATAACTTGAAATGGACCTAAAGAATAATGTAATCGATTAATATGTTGTCGTAATCGATTATAACATAGAATTATGCAGCATGAACAATGCCATTTATCAGAATTCAAATTTTAGCCAAATGTGATGAATAATGATTTTGTGAGTTGAATTTCATGTACTCAGACACATCATAAGTATGCTATTAGATATTAGATTCATCAAGAATTCCTAGCACATTCCTAAGAGGATAGAATCTATCTCTAGCAAGGGGTTTATTAAATATATCAGTCAATTGATTGTTTGTATCAATAAACTCAATTGAGTAATTACCCTTTTAAATGTGATCTCTGAGAAAGTGATATCTGATCTCTATATGCTTGGTCCTTGAGTGCATTATTAGATTCTTTGATAGGTTGATAGAACTTGTGTTGTCACATAGCAAAGGAATTTCTTTCAATTCAACACCAAAGTCTTGTATTTGTTGCTTTAGCCACAAGCTTTGAGCACAACAACTCCTAGCTGCAATGTACTCTATCTCAGCTATTGATAGAGCAACAGAAGATTGTTTTTTACAGTGTCAGGAGATCAAGGAACTTCCCAGCAAATGGCATGTTCCACTAGTGCTTTTCCTATCTAATTTGCAGCCTGCAAAATCAGAATTTGAATAACCGATTAAATTTAGTAATGCACCTTTAGGATACCGTAGACCAACTTTTGGAGTTGATATAAGGTATTTGATGATTCTCTTGACTGCTGTGAGGTGTGATTCTTTTGGATTAGCTTGATATCTTGCACGTAAGCACACACTCAACATAATATATGGACAACTTGCAGTCAAGTACAATAGTGATCCAATCATTCCTCTGTATTTTGACACATCAACCTTCTTGCCTTTTTCATCTAAATCAAGGTAAGCTGTGGTTACCATAGGACTTGCAGCATCCTGCTTTTCTCCATGTCAAATTTCTTGATCACTTCACTGCAGTACTTTGTTTGACTGAGAAATGTCTCATTCTTCATTTGTTTCACTTAAAGTCCAAGGAAGAATGTTAGTTCTCCCATCATTGACATTTTAAATTCATTCTGCATAGAGATTGAGAATTCCTTACATAAGGAATTGTTAGTTGAACCAAAAATAATATCATCAACATATGTTTGAACAAGTAATATTCCATTGCAGATTTCTTGAAGAACAATGTTTTATCCACTTGTCCTCTTATAAAGAATTGGCTAAGTAGAAAGTTGTTCAATCTTTCATACCAGGACCTAGGAGTTTGCTTTAAGCCATAAAGAGTTTTCTTTAGTTTGAAAACATGATTTGGATGTTTAAAATCAACAAAACTAAGAGGTTGATCAACACAGATGTCTTCTTCTATGTAACCATTAACAAAGGCACTTTTTACATCCATTTGAAATAATTTGAAATCCATTAAACATGCATATGCAAGTAGCAATCTAATGGCTTCCAACCTTGCTACTAGAGCATAAGTTTCTTCATAGTCAATGACTTCCTCTTGGTTGTAACCATTTGCAACCAATCTATCTTTATTTCTGACTATGAAGCCACTTTCATCAAGTTTGTTCCTGAAAACCCACTTGGTGCCTATTGGCTTATGAGAAAGAGGTCTAGGAACAAGTTCTCATACTTCATTTCTCTTGAACTAATTAAGTTCATCATGCATAGTAAGCATCCAATGTTCATCAAGTAATGCTTGATCAATATTCTTAGGTTCAATTTGAGAGACAAAGGTCAGATCACAACATAGGTTTCTAAATGATAATCTAGTAGATACTCCCTTAGATACTTCACCAATGATGTTGTCTAGGGAGAAATCTCTTGTTGTTCTCCAGTCCTTAGGCCTTTGAGTAGGTGTTTGATTCATCATTTTTCTTTTCATTTGATTCATTGATTTTGATATAATCTTCCATTGGTCTTGCATCATTATCACAACTTTTTTCCTCTTTTGAGGAGTTAGATTCATCATAAATACCATGTACATATTCTTCCATGCATAAGGTTCTTTTATTGAAAACTCTATAAGATTTACTTTGTAATGAATATCCAGGGAAGATAGCTTCATCATCCTTTGCATCAAATTTTCTAAGAGACTCTTTTCCATTGTTAAAACAAAACATTTACAACCAAAAGCTCTAAGGTGTGAAATTTTTGGTTTTCTACCTTTGTATAATTCATAAGGAGTTTTCTTTAAGATGAGCCTTATGAGTAATCTGTTTAGTGTGTAGCAAACAGTGTTTACTATATCCGCCAAAAATGTTTTGGCAAATTTTCCTTATTAAGAAGAGTTATTGCTCCTTCTTTAAGAAATCTATTTTCCCTCTCCACAACACCATTTTGTTAAGGTGTTCTTGGAGCTGAAAATTGTGGTTAATTCCATTTTCTTCACAAACTTTTCAAAATGCTCATTTTGGAATTCACCGCCATGATCACTTCTTATTGAGATAATTTTGCAGCCTTTTTCATTTTGAACAATCTTGGATAATTTTCTAAAGGCATTAAAAGCATCACTCTCGGATTTCAGAAATAAAGTCCATGTGAATTTTGAGTAGTCATCAACTATTACAAGATCATAGTTATTGTCACCTAAGCTCATAGTTCTTGAAGGACCAAATAAATCCATATGAAGCAATTCAAGAGGTCTTGAGGTGAAAACAAAGTTTTTGTTTTGAAAAGAGATCTTTGTTTCTTTCCTCATTTGACAAGGATCACAAAGTTTGTCATTTTCAAACTTAAGTTTAGGTAAACCAATAACAAAATCTTTTATAATGAGTTTGTTCATGTGATGCATGTTAATGTGACTAGTTCTTCTATGCCACAGCCATAATTCATCAATCTTACTTACTAGGCAGTTTATATTATGAATGAATGCATGTTCTATAGCAAGCAAGTAGATGTTTCCCTTTATTTTTCCTACATGAATAACCTCACCAGATTGGCCATCACATATTAAGCAGCAATTATTATTAAAGGATACCTTTAATCCTTTATCACACAACTGACTTATACTCAGAAGACTGTGCTTTAGGCCTTCCACATAAAATACATTTCTGATTTTGGTTTTAAGGTTGTCACCAATATTGTCTTCTCCTATCATTTTTCCTTTATTGTTGTCTCCATAGGTGACAAATCCTTCATCCTTTAAAGTCAGATTTGTAGGCATGAACTTGTTATCAGCCATGTGTCCAGAGCATCCATTGTCCAAGTACCATAATGATACTTTAGCTCTAAGACACACCTGCAACAATCAAATCAAGTAGCAAAGAAAGGTACCCAATTAAGGTTGGTTATTTAAGGGTTAGCTATTTTTCTCTTTTTCTTAGGAACCCATATGCAGTCTCTATTAGGCACATAGAACCTTCTAGCATAACACTTATGAGATGTGTGACCTTCTTTCATGCAGTAATGACATATAATAGATTTTGATCTGCTTTCAAAATGAGCCTTTTTAGTATGCTTTATTTTTTAAAGCCTTTTTCTATTCATCCATTTTGGAGGTACAAACTTGGTGTTTTTAAAAGGTTTTGTTTGATGTTTGTAACCCAATCCAAATGTATCTCCAGCATACTTTTACACACTTAACATATGATTCAAACTACATTTTCCTTGATAAAGCTTTTTTAGGAGATCTACCAAGTATGAGTTTTCAGCTTGTAAAGTCATGCATTTTTCAAGTTGGCTCTTTTTGAATTCATCAAACTCTTTTTGCAAAGTTTTGTTTTCATTTACTTTTGATGAGGAAGAAGCACACACACACTCATTTGATTTGTAGCTTGAAATAAGTTTCTCATTCTCTTCTTTCAAGTTTTAAAGTTCATCTTGCATTGAAGCAAGTTTAGTAGTATGTCATCTGAGATTACCTTTTAGCTTATTGGTGGAGATTGCAAGTTTTTGAGCCTCCTCATGCATTTCATAGAAAGCATCAATAAGTTGATCAAGTTCAGGATTTACTTTTGATTCAGCACATGAGTCATCTTCATTAATTGTTGAAGTTAGGCAAACATTTACTTCGTCATTTTCACTTGATGATTCAAAAGTTGTTGAAACATCTTCTTCCCATCCAATGTAGGCTTTCTTTAATTTCCCATCTTTCTTTGCTTTCTTTTCACCTAACAGATTTTTCAAATATATAGGACATTTAGATTTGATGTGGCCTTGCTTACCACATTCAAAGCAGTTATAGTTGGTGTTGTTGGTGTTGTCACTCTTTTTGTTGAACTTGGTGAAATTTCTGTTCTTGTTTTTCTTCATGAATTTGTTAAACCTTTTGACTATTAGGTTCAAATTCTCATCACCTTCATCTCCACTTGAGTCATCATCTTTCTTAACATTTGAGGATGCATCTTTCAAGGCAATACTTTTCTGTTTTTTGTTTGCATCTTCTGCATGTGTTAGTTGAGACATTTGAGGATGCAGCCATAGACATCTTTGATAGATCTTTAGATTCCTTGATCACTGTCACCTGTAACGCCCCATATGCATCCAGTTCATTAACATTCAATTATGGTCATTAAACACAATAATTAATTAACAATAATTAATTTGGAAGCACTAATAAATATGACATCATCATGCGTCAACAACAAACCTATATGTACATTATGTATGGTGAACTCCCATGAGATATACAACAACATACATTAAACGTGTATCCTCCCCTCAGGGATTACAGAATATATAGACATAATAAAACCAAATGAGCCAACAAGCTCTCAAAATAATTTGCCTAAGGTTTACACAGAACCATCTTCCCAATCGGACCTCTTGCCCCGAGATCCAACATCCGGTCTCTGGACATTACCTACAAAAATAATCCCTAACCGGGGTGAGATACAATCTCAGTAAACTCAAGGTCCTTGGAGGTCTCTCCTTCCCCCCTGGTTCACTTCCACGACACATAGCATCAAAATTGGCATCACATAATCTAGCCACCATGGCTCTCATAAAATACATCACATGTATATAACAACACATGTGTCATTCAGTTGGGCGCTACCAACATCGGGAATGCAACACAAATATAGCAAGAGAAGATCATCCACTTAAGAGCACATTCTCTATATATTGTTGCCTGAGGAAGAGCATCCACTTAAGGGCACATTCTCTTAGAACTTTCCGCAGACATATATGGCACTTCCAAGAGAAGATCATCCACTTAAGGGCACATTCTCTCAGGGTTTTTATATACCAATTGACCACTTAGAGTTGTTCCACATGACTTTGGCTCCAAGGAAAGTCCATATTTAATCCATTCTACTAGCCAGAGAATCTCATCAATCATACAACATATCATTACAGTGTACATCATATACATGTTCTCAATTAAAAAATAGTAACACACAATTTCAATACCACATGCATCATGACATACAATAACCATCACTCTCTTGGAGTATGATAGAACACAGTCAAGGGGAAAAACTGCCAAGAACAAAGAGCTTACCTGCTCTAAGTGCTATACTAGCCTTCACGGCTTCGTGGTCACAGCCACCAGTATCCTCTGTATCATGCCCTCTACAAACATCCAGGAAAGCTATAGGACAACTTCTCCAAGCTCGAATGTCCTTAAATGCCTTCTTTCCCCTCAAGTCAAAACTCTGTGAGGGTTCTTGGAGAAATGAACTCTCCATCTAATGGTTTTCAGAAGAAACCGAGGTTGGAATCTAGCTATAGGGTGGTCTCTTTCAACTTTCCAGTTGCATGCAAAAGGGTTCTAGTTAAGGGTGAGTAGTTACAAAGTTTCTCTCGCTTGGAAATGGAGGAAACGGAGACAGGAAGAAACTGCTAGTGTTTTTGCCAAGAAGAAAAAGAAATGGGTCACTCAAGTAATGACCCAAGCGCACGTCGCTTAAATACCCTGTGAGTTAAAACGCGTCACTTAAGTAACCTGGTAGTCAACTCGGCTCACTTATGTAAGGTGAGTTTGTGAAGGTGCCAACTGCCGGGTTGGGTCTGTCAGATTGGCGAGCTAAAAGCGTTAAACCTCATTTAACATCATGTTTACTTGTGACTGTTGGGTTCATTTCATTTCCACTTATGCTGTCAGGCTTAAATGTATTTGCTAAAAGTCTACATGGTCCAGCTCAGCATGTACAACCCGGATAACCTTGTCCATCTTGGTATGCGTAACCCAGACAACCTTGTCCAACTCGGTGCTAATACAAAGCCCAAGAGCTTCTTTGGCAAGTCCAAGGTTCGCCCTTGTCTGGGTTCCTACCTCAGCACTTTATAAAATCCAAGGTTCCGCCCTTATCTGGTGCCCTACCTTGGCACTTTATAAAATCCAAGGTTCCACCCTCATCCGGGGTCCTACCTCGACACTTTATAAAATCCAAGGTTCCACCCTTATCCGGGTTCCTACCTCAGCACTTTATAAAATCCAAGGTTTCATCCTTATCTGGGGTCCTACCTCAGCACTTTATAAAATCTAAGGTTCCACCCTTGTCCGAGGTCCTACCTCGCTATTTTATAAAATCCAAGGTTCCGCCCTCATCCATGGTCCTACCTCGGCACTTTATAAAATCCAAGGTTCCGCCCTCATCCATGGTCCTACCTCGCTATTTTATAAAATCCAAGGTTCCGCCCTTGTCCGAGGTCCGTCCTCCACGTCAGCACTGTCCCATAATGGTTCTACATACTCTCCGAAGTGTCAACCCGGTCACACGAATCTGGTTTCCTCATTAACACTAACTTAAGAGACACGAACCCGGGTCGTTATAATCCCAACTACCTCCTAAGCATAATATTATTATTATCAAAGTGCCAATCTAGACACCCAATTCCTTTCATCACCTTTGGTTGTCATGGTCTTGTTAAGCATTTCAAGATCTTAATGTTAAGTTCCTTAGCATCAAATGTTTTTCCAAGACCAAGAAAATGATTAATGATGTGTCTGAATCTGGTTTGGAGTTGAGAGATGTTTTCAGTTGTGTTCATCTTGAACATCTCATACTCATAGATCAAGGCATGTTTCCTTGATCTTCTAACTTCATATGTTCCTTTATGAATAATTTCTAGCATTTCTCACATCTCCTTAGCACTCTTGCACCTAATAGTCCTGAAAAATTCATTAGACAATAATGCAAAGGTTATCATATTCTTTGCTTTGAAATCGTATTGAACTACCTTTTTTTCTATGTCTGTCATTTCATCCCATTCTTTGGGAATCACTTCATTATCAAAAATTTTGGTTGGAATCAAAGGAACTTTTTCTATTGCATTCCATGCACCAGGGTCAATTTATTGAATGAAAATATGCATTCTGTTTTTTCAAAAATTGAAGTGTTCTCCCTCAAACATCAAAGGAAGATTGAAGGAGGCACCCTCCTTGAAGGTAATTTGTGTGATATTCATTTTCTTTGAAAAAAGATAGTGATCTTGAGTAACACACAAGAACCTGCTCTTGATACCAATTGAAAATAGTATGAACACCGCACAAGAACCAAGGGGGTGAATTGGTTGTTCTTGGCCAATTAAAAATTCTTAAACAATCAGAGTTATAAAGATCATATCACAAAACAATCCAAGAAAGCTTTTAACCAATCAAACATCAATCCTTAAAGAATGCAACCAAAATGTTTTCTGTTAATTGTGAAAAGCTACACCAACAAATGACAAGCAATAACCACAAGAAAAGAAAAAGATGAAGTAGTCAATAAAAATATTTATATTGGTTCACTTTTCAATCTAGAGAAGCTACATCTAGTTCTTCTAACCAACAATTTAGAGTTTCACTAATAACAATTTGTTTCTTACAAGTCTTACAATCACTCTCAATCACACCTATATCAAGAACGAGACATCTAACTCACATAGATTCTCTATGATCAAGACATAGAGAAAATCCTTTTCTACTTTTACCTCTAGAAACACCTATTCTAGATAAGCCTTAAGAAAAAATATTTTTATAATTACACAAAAAGAAATTCAAAACGAATTTACAAACAAGTTGTATGGAGAGAAACCACCTGATGATCCACTACTGATGTATGCAAAAGATTACCAGACTTGAATCAATGGTGAAAGAAAACTACTTCAGAACTTTCCCTCCAAAATCTTCGTTTGAAACTTTGCCCAAAAATAAATCCTCTCAAGTAATCTTGAAGCTTAAGGATTTGTGGGACTAACACAGAATAGTACTTTGAATCTTTTCTCTTTTCAGAAAGCTTATGAAAATAATTTGATGATTTGTTGTTTGTTTTCCAAACAATCTTCTTCCATTTATAGAAAACAAATTTAACTGGCAGTAATCGATTAATTCACTAATATAATTGATTAATTTCACTTACGTAATCGATTAAAGTGTTATTGAGCTTTCTGGAAAAGACTTATGAACAATGTAATCGATTAACTCACAATGTAATTGATTATCATAGGAAGTCTTTATTTAAAAGCATGCCAAGTAATCGATTACCACCATATTGTAATCGATTATCACAGGAAGTCCATTCTGTGATTATGTGTAGTGTAATCGATTACATACTCTTGTAATCGATTAAAGTGTTCTTAAATCTTAAGTAATAGATTACCACTTGCTGGTAATCAATTAAACGAGTGAGAAATTATTTTTCTAAAACTTAAACATGGAACACTAGGCTTTTTATGCAATCATGAAAACTTTATGTTTCAGAAAAGCTTATTCACAAAACTTATGCTTTTATGAAAACATGAATGAGATTTATGCAATGGATCATAGGAAGTCTCATCTTAGACATACTCAAATTACAACTACCAATCAATTGAATTGGCATGTAAAAAGCCTATGCATTTTTCTGCCTAAGAGACTCAGCTTCTTGATCCTCTTGAGCTCCCCTGACTCTAACAATGGATTCCATTTAAAAGATGTTATACTCTGTAACTCTATAATTATGGGTTATGGAATGCATGGTCACAGGCGTTATGCTCTAGGTGTCTATGGTAGAATGATAGAGGAAAGGCTCAACCCAAATCAAACTACATTTGTTTTATTGCTAACAGCTTGCAGTCACTTAGGCCTCGTTGAAGAAGGTAAGGCTTTGTTCCACTGCATGGAAAGGGATCATAACATTAAGCCTCGGGACAAACACTATGCTTGTCTTGTGGATCTTCTTAGTCGAGCCAACCGCCTCGAGGAAGCAGATGCATTGGTGAAACAAAGGCCCTTCCAACCCAGCACAGATGTGCTTGAAGCTTTGCTCAGTGGTTGCAGAACCCATAAGAATACTAACATGGGGATACAAATAGCAAATAGATTAATTTCCTTAGATTACTTGAACTCTGGAATTTATGTCATGTTATCAAATATATATATGCTGAAGCAAGAAAATGGGAATCAGTGAACTACATGCGAGGCCTCATGAGCATGGTTGTCAGAATCGCAATTCTACATAAACTCGTGGAGGCATCGTAGAATCGAATCATAGAATCAAATCGTAGAATCGTAAGAGTCTACTTAAAAAAAGTGTGATGAGAGAAAAGAGTGGTAACAAGGGGTGAGAATAGGAACTCCCTTCCACCAATAACCTAGCCCAACGGATTTTTTATGAGGAGATTCAACTTTCCAAAATGCTCACCAACTCCCCCCATCCATAAAGGCAGCATTCAAATGACTACAGTACAACACTTTAGTACATGTACGGTGTACCTAAGCTAAAAAATGATTCTACAATGGCGTTACAATTTGTAAAAGAGTTTTTTCAACCTCTGCTCCCACTCTTCTTCAACCTTTTCACTCTCAATTTACCTCTCTGAAACCTTCACACCACCATGACCAAAAAGCAAAAGCTTCAATCTGTTTGGCCTTGTTTCTGTGATTAGAGTTTCCCCTTTTCATGTTCATCCCCTTGTTTGCACTAAGGCTCGTAGACCATTAAAGGTCGTGTTCATGGTGGTGGTGGCACCGCGAAAGTAGCACATCGGCAAATCCACGCACGAGAGTCAGTTCAACCAATAAGCCCAAGGAACGGGATCATTCATTCAAGTTTGTAACTTTGGGACAAACCCAGATACAGAAAGTGAAAATAGAACAAGTTGAGGCAAAAAGATTGTGATAAAACAAAATCGCAGAATCGGAAGTAGAATCACAATTCCACTCAGATTCGTCCGATTCTGCGCAAAATCATACAATTCTGCTCCGAAAACGAGTCTACGTCCAATTTAACTCGCGGAAAGATAGTAAACTCGTAAAATTGTCCGATTTTACGATTTAAATTGCGATTTTGATAACCATACTCATGAGGATGCATGGCATGAAGAAAATACTTGGTTATAGTTTGATTGAAACAGGGAACAAGCTATTCACATTTTTTGCTAGTGATGATTCACATACTTGTTGGGCTGATATTTATCAATTATTAGAGAATTTGAGCTTGAGGTGGAGAATGAAGGCTACATTCCTGATACTAGTTGTGTTCTTCCTGATGTAAATGAGCCAATGAAGGTTAAGTTGCTTTGGGGACATAGTGAGAGACTAGCTATTGCATTTGGTCTTTTAAGTACACCTTATGGAAGCTTGATTAGGATCACCAAAAATCTTCGTGCATGTGTTGACGGTCATAATGTTACCAAATACATATCAAAAATAGTTCAGAGGGAAATTATTGTCAGGGATGCTAATCGTTTCCATCACTTTGTTAATGGGAAATTCTCATGCAATGATTATTGGTAATGAGGACTTGCTGAGAACTATGATGCACAGATAAAATATGTATCCAATACGGCGATACTATTATTCTAAGAGTATATAGGATACTATACGCGAAAGATATTAGATACATATTTAGTTATGTAGAAAAAATCATAAAACGCAATACATAATTGTAACTCTGTAAATTCAAATTAAGAACATATTTCTTAGATATTACTAAAAACAAAAACAAAATATATAAATCATTAACTTTATGAGCTATATGAGTTAACCTATCAATTTCATTTCTTTCTTGAAATCATATATAAAGGTAACAATTTCTATCATTGATTCATTAATGAAAAATGCTTTCATTTTTCTATATCATTTTATGTTTAATGTAAGACGTAATGGATTTTCATATATTTTTTTATAAGCTGTTTTATATATTTTACCGATACATATCGAGCAGTATCTATCGGATACGGATACATAAAGTAAATTGAAACACCGGTAATTCATTGGCTGAAAAGCTATTGGCAAGTGACAAGAGCTACCTTAATGAGGACATTAATGAACGTGACTAATGTCAAAAGGTTGGTACGCATGTATCTAGTTTGGGAAATTCATGACATGATTACAAAAGAGAAATATACTATAGTTTTTTTATCGTTAAACTTTACCAACCAGTCAATTGTGTTAGTGCGGTACTGCTGCAATTCAATTCATTAAAAAAATGTCATTATTGTGGTTGACATCACTTTAAAAATTCCACACTGAAGGTAGTTGTGTAAACTGTAAAGTAACATGGGGGAGTTGGTGAACTTAACAATCGTCTCAATAAGTAAATCATGCAAGGACACACTAAAAGTATATTCCCTCGTATGAATTTGTTAAACTGCTAAAGTCTCCTCTAATTGAATACTATAAATTTTTCATGATTTAAAGTTTACCGACAGAAATTTGTTCTTGAAAAACATATGCTTCGTATGAAATTAGGAAACTAAGGAAAACAAATGTTGGTGTGATTTTTAAAATTTTAAACTAAAAGGAAAATGCTTGCACTTTAAATGAATTTTATGGGACATCGGTATAATTTATATCAACCAGATAAAAACCCATGTGTTAAGAGATTAATACAAAAAAATATATAATATATCAAAAATATTATAAGTAAATGTTTTAAATAAATTTTGCTAAAGTATTTTTTTCTACGTACCTAGGTAAGGGATTATTGGTATTTTTCAACCCACTGGATCATATATTATTCGTGCTCATTCAAGAGAATTTTGTGTATAGCGGGATTGAAAATGGATTATCCCGCTAGATTATTTTCACATATACACATCAGGACCTTACAGATTTACACCAATACATTAATCCTTAATTAATAAGTTCTTTGCTAAAGTGTTTATGTTATATAAAAGAATTATTGGTTTAAATTAGTGCGAGATAATAGCATGATAATATAATTTAAAAATGTAAATATTCCTTTTTTACTAAATATAATCCATGGAATTTATTTTTTATTAGGAATTTTGTCTTTATTTGTACATGTTTGATTCCTAATTTATATTTCTTTTTAATTTGTTTTTCTTTGAGTTTTGAATTTTTTTATTCATAGGAATTGAAAATAATACCAAGAGTCTTACCGTGTTTACACACCATGTTTAACTAACTGAATATGTTTTTTTATAGAATGTTGAGTCGTTTGTTTATTTGAATGAATTTATTTTCAAATTGCTTCGAACAATTATTAAATGATTTTCTTCAATTGATAATGTTGTTTCTTGTGTATCCTAGTAGGCATTTTTTACTTCAAAACCAGGCATCCTCATAGTCAAATGCCATAAGATTAAGATGTCATAATGTTGGGCCTGTGAAGCCCAAGAAGCATTTCTATATTTGCTATTTTAGTGAAACGGTGCGCTTTTAATATTGGCATATATAATAGCTATTGCACAAAAGTTGTGGACAGAACCTTCATTTTATTTTGACATTTACGCTTCCTTTTACACACACACTCTAGAAGCTTCCTATTTTCTCTCTTTTCATCTTCTTGGTTTTCCTCTGTAAGCTAGCTCCGCTAGGGTTTTCTATTTCTGCATAAATCTTGAGTTTGGTGAGTGAAAACAGAGTGATGATGATATAGGTCTCTATGGTCTGTGTTCTGCGTTCCTATTGGTGTTGTATTGCATGTGGAGGTCATCTCTCTCTCGGGTATGGTCCGATTTATGTTCTTGAGGCTATTCTCTATAAGGAACTAGTTGAGAGAAGAGTTGAAAGTTGGGTAATGTCTGTTCTTGACATTGATAAATAGTAGTTCTCTTTTGTTCCCTGTAAACCTTGTTTTCTTGTTTACCTGTTATTTTGAGGTTTTGTTCTTGTTAAAAGTTTGGCCTTGTAATCTTGAGGAATGTTGTTTTAATAATTTGTTGATACTTTAGTGTTAATAAAGGGTCTACAGGTTCTTTGCCCTTGGATGTTGATCGAAGCCGTATTCAACCAAATTAATGCAATTAAATGCAGTACTAGGAAGTGACCTAGGTCGTCTCTCAAGGATCGATTAAATGTGTTAAGGGATGAAACGTGCAGGGGGGGTTTTAAACAGATTTAGGATTAACAAAAATTAAAAACCAAAATACTAAATGCAATGATTAAAATGGTCAGTTCTGGAACAGATTGTGCTTCTAATTTCCTTGGTTCACAAAAGATAACCGATTCTACTTAATCCTTCTTAATCCAGATTAATCTACTAAGCGAAGATTAACCCAAATTTCCTTACACGAATTAAGCAAACGCGAACCTCATTAAGCCTACTTTCTCTCAGGATTAAGCAACCTGAAATTACTAATTAATCAACTCAGAATCATTAAGAATGATGCTAATTCGAAAATGCAAAACAGAGGCTCAACAAGGGAAGAACCAAGCAGAACAGAAACAACACACAGGGAACCTCCATTAATTCGCAATCTGTCCCATAACCTAACCCTAGAATTAGCCTTCCATTAATTTCAAATTAGCAGCAGAACATGAATTGAAACCCATAAACAGAAATCAAATTAAAGCTTAAAAACAGAAACGAAATTGAAACCTAAAACAAAAACGAAAATTAGAAACTGGAATTGAATGCAAAACGTATTCTGAACAGAGAAACAGAAACGAAATTAAAATTAAAAACGAAAACAGAAAACGAAACCTTAAGCCTTCATCAGAGTTATCAAAACAGAAGCAAAAACCCTAAACCCTAAGAGAGCAAAAAACGTGAACAGTAGCCTCCTTAGTGCATGGGCACAGTTCCCTATTTATAGTAGTTAAAAACCTAAAAACGAAAATGGGCCTTTTAACAATTCTGGCCCAAAATTCACTAAAGCGAAATAAAACGAAAATAACGTGCTGATGCGGAAAAATGACGCTGACGACGTAATCCAATCTTCAAGTCCACGAAATAATTCCAAGCTCACTTAATTATTAAATTGCCCTGAAAATAAGAATTGGAATAATTAAACTCAGAAAATCCAAATTCGTTAAAATCTGAATTATCGGTCCAATTAAGAAATAGTGCGGAATATAAACGATTAAACACAAATCAGGGATTAAAATGAGTACAGAAATATGAGAAAATATAGGTAAAAAGGTGACTCATCAGATGTAGCTAACAAGGAGTTTCTCCTAGTTATTGAACCAAGTAAGTACTCTTGTGTTTTTCTTTCTCTTTTAATTTCTGCTTCCGCTTTAATTTTCAGTTTATGATTATACGCTTAAAACTCTAACAAGCGGTATCAAGAGCTTTGGTTTGTTCTTGTGTTCCTGTCTTCTTTGTTTGTTTCAGGCTTTGGTGCTTAGGTCTACCTCAGACCCTCGGACACTTAAGAATGGGATCAGCCAGAGTGAAGGTGGAAGGTTTGACGGAAAAGGAGACTTCAGCATCTGGCGTAAGAAGATAAGGGTTGTTATGGTACATCAAAAGTGCTCTAAAGCACTTGGTGGTGAGAAAGATCTACCCTCAACTTTATCTGAAACTAATAAAAATAATATTTTTGAAACTGCCTTTAGTCTATTAATTTTGCATTTGAGTGATAATGTTCTTAGACAAGTTAATGATGAAACTACTGCTACTACTGGTATTTGGTTGAAAGTGGAATCTATGTACATGACTAAATCTCTCTCATACAAAATATATCTAAAAGAAAAACTGTTTGGTTTCAGAATGGAATCTAGTAAATCTTTGGATGATAATTTGGATGAGTTTAAAAGAATAACTATTAGTCTTGCTAATATTGATGAAAAAATTACTGATGAAAATCAAGCTATTATTCTTCTAAATACTTTGTCTGATTTCTACATGGATGTAAAATCTGCAATTAAGTATGGAAGAGAGTCTTTGTCATTAGAAGATGTAATAGGAGTCTTACAGTCTAAAGAACTAGAAATGGTAGTAAATAAGAAAGTGAATGCGGAGGGACTGATTATTAAAAAGAAGTTTAGTAAAAGGAGTCAGTTTCAAGGAAGATAAAAAGGAAAGAACAATACTGAAAATAAGAATAAGCCACCTATTAAGGGAAAAGTGACTTGTTGGCTATGTCATAAGGAAGGACACATTACGAATAATTGTCCAGAAAAAGGAAAAGGTCAAAATAATGGGAATAGGATAGATTATGCTAATCTAACTAGTGGTTTTGAGGATAGTGAGGTCCTAGTTGTGTTTAATGCTTCTTGTGAGAAAGAGTGGGTAATGGACTCTGGCAATACATATAATATTACACCTGAAAAAGACTGGTTAATCTGTTTTAAGACAATTAAAGGTGAAAAGGTGATGATGGGTAATAACCAAACCTGTCAAGTAGAAGGAATTGGAGCTGTTAGGTTTAGGATGGGAGATAGGACTATTAAAGTTCTCAAGGATGTGAGATGGGTCCCTAACCTTAGGAGAAACCTCATATCTCTAGGAATGTTAGACAAGAGTGGATACAGTTTTAGGAGTGTTCAAGGAACACTAGAAGTGGTTAAAGGATCCATAGTTCTTATGAAAATGGATGTTAGATAATGGACTTTATTTTCTAGATGGAGAAGCTTTAGGACCTGAGTCTTGTAGTGTTAGTAGAAAGCCTAGTGAGTCTTCTCTTTGGCATAAAAGACTAGGTCACCTTAGGATTACAATAGTTATATAAACAAGGTATTTTAAGTTTTAAGACATTTGCTCCTATTGATTTCTGTGAAACTTGTGTTTTGGGAAAATCCCACAGATTAAAGTTTCAAATAGGAAAGAATAAAACTAAAAATATCTTGGATTATGTAAACTCTGATTTGTGGGGTTCACTCAACATTCCTAGTTCACTTTCTAGCTGTCATTACTTTCTTTCTGTGATAGATTCTCATTCCAGACGTGTGTGGACTTATTTTTTAAAACAAAAGGATCAAGCTTTTGATTGTTTTAAAGACTGGAAAGTCCAAGTGGAAACTGAGACATGAAAGAAGGTTAAAGCATTAAGAACTGATAATGGATTGGAATTCTGTAATAACTAATTTAATGATTTCTGCAAACAATGTGGTATTTTAAGACATAGAACTTGTGCTGAAATACCTCAGCAAAATGGCATTGCTGAAAGAATGAATAGAACTATTTTAAATAAAGTTAGATGCATGTTTGTTGATTATGGTCTTAAGAAATCTTTTTGGGAAGAAGTTATTTCTACTGCTTGTCATATTATAAACAGGTCACCTTCATGTGCTATTAATTTCAAAACTCCCATGGAAATGTGATATGGTAAGCCTCTTAACCTGAGTTATTTGAAACCCTTTGGTTGTTTAGCTTATGTTCACTCTAAACAGGATAAGTTAGGCCCTAGGGCTCTTAAATCTGTCTTTGTAGGTTATCCTGCAAAGACAAAAGGGTATAAACTTTGGTTAATATCTGAAAATAAGTGTGTTGTTAGTAGAAATGTTGTTTTCAATGAACTAACATTTTACAAAGATATTGTGCAGGATATTAGACAGGCTCAAGAACCTGGAAATGTCCAATTGGAGGTGGAGAACACCACTAGTATTGATGATTCTAAAATTGTTCAGAATCATGATGAATCTGAAGATCAAGGAGACACACTTGATCAACTTGCAAATGATCAACAAACTAGTGAAGAAAATTAAGAGGACGTCAACCTCAATGATTATCTTCTGACTAGAGATAGAGTTAGGAGGAATATTAAGCCTCCTAGCAGATTTGCTCATGCTGACATTGTTGCTTTTGCATTACAGGTTCCAAAGATGGTTGAACAATAAGAACCAGCAACTTACAAAGAGGGCAATGAACATGAAATCTCAAGAGAGATGGATGAGAGCAATGGAGGAAGAAATCTCCTCATTAAAGAAGAATCTGACTTGGGTTCTTGTGGGCAGACCCAAGAACAAAAGGATCATTGGATGCAAGTGAGTCTTCAAGTTGAAGCCTGAAGTCCCAGGTTTAAGGCCAGGTTGGTAGCCAAAAGCTACTCACAGTTAGAAGGAGTAGATTTCAATGAAATTTTCTCTCCTGTAGCAAAACATACTTCTATTAGGCTTATTGTATCTGTTATTGCTATTCTTGATTTAGAATTAGAACAACTTGATGTTAAAACTGTTTTTTTGCATGGAAGGTTAGATGAACAAATCTATATGGAACAGCCAGAAGGCTTCATACAGAAAGGTTCTAAGAACAAGGTTTGTCTGCTGAAAAGGTCCATGTATGGATTAAAATAGGCACCCAGGCAGTGGTACAAAAGGTTTGATGACTTTCTTCAATCACATGGGTTTATGAGGTGTAAGTATGATTATTGTGTCTATTATAAGAAAGATAATGAAAATATATATACCTATCTGTTAATCTATGTGGATGATATGCTAATTGCTTATCATGATATTGAATACATTAACAAATTGAAAGAGATGTTACTGAAGGAATTTGATATGAAAATCCTTGGTCCTGCTAAGAGAATCTTAGGCATGGATATAGTAAGAAATAGAAAAAAAAAACCTTATTTTTATCTCAATCTGTGTATGTTAAGAAGGTTGTTAAACTCTTTTCTATGCATCTCTGTAAATCTGTTAGTTTGTCATTAGCTGTTCATTTTCATTTGAAATTTGTATGTGGTGTTTTAAATAAAGATGAATCTGCCTATATGGAAAATGTCATATTGTAATGCAGTTGGAAGCCTAATGTATGCAATGATTAGCACTAGACCTGATTTGCATATGTTGTTAGTGTTGTGAGTAGATTCATGAGTAAACCTTCAAAAGAACATTGGAATGTTGTGAAATGGATTCTGAGATATCTTAATGGCACTTTTGATTTCTATTTGAATTTTACTAGAAATGAATCTAATGATTTTTCTGTTAAAGGCTATTCTGATTCTGATTATGCTGCAGATTTAAACAAAAGGAGATCCTTAACAGGTATTATTTTCACTGTTGGTGGAAATGTTGTTAGCTGGAAGTCAAATCTTTAGCATATAGTAGCTCTGTCTACTATTCAAGCTAAGTTCATGGTCTTGTTTGAAACTGTAAAAGAGGCACTATGGTTGAAAGGAATGCTTTCTGAACATGGATTAGGAGATGGAATTCCACAAATTGTGTGTGATTCTCAAAGTGTTATTCATTTATCTAAGAATAATGCTTATCAGGAAAGAACTAAACATATTGATGTCAGACTACATTTTATAAGGCATATTATTGCAGGTGATAAGGTGAAGGTGGAGAAAATATTCATTGTGTGCAATTCAACAAATATTTTGACTAAAGTTGTACCTATTAACAAATTCAAGGATGCCCTGAAAATGTTAAAAGTCCAACAGTAGTGATTTCTTTCTCTTATCTCTGTTATTTCTATTTTAAATTTGTTTTAGAAATATTAATGTAATTTCTTGTTTTGTAGGTTCTGTTATGTTTTTCTTGTATATGTTTGTTCTGTCCTTCCTGTGTTCTAGTGTCCTCTGTTCTGGCATTAAATTTGTAGCCCCTGGTGTCTTCTGTTTGTGCTCTGTCTTCTTGTGCTTCAAGGTGGAGTTTTTTGGGCCTGTGAAGCCCAAGAAGCATTTCTATGTTTGATACTTTAGTGTTAATAAAGGGTCTACAGGTTCTTTATCTTTGGATGTAGCTAACAAGGAGTTTCTCCTAGTTACTGAACCAAGTAAATACTCTTGTGTTTTTCTTTCTCTTTTAATTTCTGCTTCGGCTTTAATTTTTCGTTTATGATTGTGCTTTTAAAACTCTAACACATAAGATTAACCTTGAGACATAAAGATAAAAAAAGTAGGATTTTTCTCTCCTAACAAAGATCTTTTTCATAAACACGATTAGAAAATCAAACTCATATCAACATACTTAAAAAATTCAGTTATTTATCAACTATGTGGAGCTTACTATTTATATGACAATGTTCCACTTCGTGTAAATTATAAATAGATTATAGATAGTCATATGATTTCTGTAACTAGTAAAGTTTCAACGGAATATTCGATTTTAATTGCAGCAATATTTAACCATTGGCTTTATAATTTTGATATCATTTAACCATTGGCATTTTTCAAAATAAGACACTAAAATAAGGATTTAGTAAATTATGAATTAAGATAACAAACATTTTCTATCTTAAGGAATAAAATGGCAGATTACTAAAAAAATAATGATGTAATAATAATTTCACTAAATGTCACATTTGTTCCTTTATGTTTAGGGTGTGTTTGATAGAGAAGAAGTTTTTTCATTCCTAAGAATCATGACTCATGTGAATCATGTTTCTTGGAAATGAATAAAATTTATTTAGTTGGCCAATGAAAATCTTTAGATAAGCTTTCTAGGAATAAAAGAATTATGCATATTTTTATTAATTATTTTAATTATTTACCATATTATATAATTTAATAAAGAATAATATGATATTTTACTATAGTAAAAAAATTAAACTCAGAAAAATAAGATTCTCATCTCCCATCATGAGAAAGTTTTCATAGAAAACTGATTAAAAAAAACATTTTCGTTAAACATGATTTCCCGTAAATGTTATTTTTTCAAATGCATATCAAGTAAGGAAAACTAAATTTACCGGTCTATGATTCTCGGGAAATAAAAAAATTTATCTCCTAAATTTCCCCTTAGTATTTTTTTATTTTGGCTCATTAAATTTTAAAAGACTTATTTTGATACTTTTATGTTTTAAAAAAAATTGTTTTGGTTCATTGTAGTGTTTGTTTCGTTTTATTCCATGAAATTTAAAAATATCCAGTGATGTTCTTATCATCGCATTAATTAAACAATAATAACAATAACCCAAGGACCAGGCGATCCACCACAATTTGATGGGGATTCTTGGTACAATTTTGAAGGGCTTCTGGATGTTTGGATTTGATCAACAAGACCGTACCCTAAGACATACGAAAGATGCTTCTTAAGTAAAATGAGCAATATCACCATTTTGTCCAATTTCATTATTGAAAGGACAAGGTCTTCTAATTTGATGAGCCGAGTATATGCATGGACTTCAAATTTGGTATTTAGTATGTGTGTTCAAATCCAAAATATTTATTCTGTTTATTTATTTATTGCAAGTATTCCCACCTTCGTTCACTTTGACTAAGGTAAAACATAACCAAAAGAAACTCCAGTTAGTTTAATGAAAGTTGGAAATAAATTACTATGCATTAAAACTTTTATTTTAGTTTTTTGGGGGTGCAGTGATGGGAATATATTAAAACGTTTCAATTAAACTGCAACCAATCTTCAATTATAGCCCTAGAAAAAAAATCCCTGGATGATGAAATTCAAGTACTAATTCCACATGTGCAAACAAACTAAAGTCAAAATAAATCTCTTATTCACATGCAACAAATCGCCATGCCTTTGAAATTTCACGAATCCTTCAATCCACGCCGCGATTACCGTTTATCACGTCTTTGAAAATATCCATAAAAAACTAAAAATTATCCTTAAAAACACACAAAGTCCACTTTGTGAAAGAGTTTTATAATTTTGATCTCGTGTGAAGACTAAAGCATGGTTGTTGACAAAATTGAACTTATAGCTTATAGCCTTTATTAAGAGACAATTAGAGTCGTTGGTTATAATATTTTATGTTCTCTTGAAAGCGAAATGCTACGTAGTTTAATATTTTCTGTTTTGGCCCATCCGTTAAAAAAATTGTCGTTTATTTTATTTAAATAATGCATGCCTTCTTTGTTGACCAAGGACCCCAAATTCAGGAACGACTATAAAACTACGTCTTTGTCTTGAACTCTTTCATTTCAAGTGTGAGCATTGCCTCTTTGGTTGTTTGTGAGGATTAATTAAAATTTGTTTCATTTTATCATAAAGGGTCATTGATTTTCTATACTCTATAGTGCCTCAACCTCACAATACTATAAGCTAAAGAGAAATTTTGTTCAATTGGGGTGCTAGCTATAATGGGTAACACATTTGGTGCAAAGAAAACCACAAAGGTTATGAAGATTGATGGTGAGACATTCAAGTTGAAGACCCCAGTGAAAGTTGGGGAAGTGCTTAAGGATCACCCTGGTCTAGTTTTACTAGATTCTGAGGCGGTGAAGCACTATGGTGTGAGAGCAAAGCCTTTGGAAGCACACAAGGAATTGCAGCCAAAGAGGCTTTATTTTCTTGTGGAGCTTCCGAAGGAGACGAAGCCTAGAAGGGTTCGTTCCGGCATCAACATGAGTGCCAAAGATCGCCTAGAGAGCCTTGTGCTCACTAGGAGGTCTGCCTCTGATCTTTCAATCATGAAACAAAGCAGCAACATGGATAATAATAAGAACAATAATGGTGGTGGTGTGAGGTTGAAAATGAGGCTTCCAAAAGCTGAGGTGGAGAAGTTGATTCAAGGTTGCAAAGATGAGGCTGAGGCTGCTGATAGGATCATGAAGCTTTATATGGCCAATGGAAGCAGAGAAAATGAGGGTGGAACTAAGGAAAATGGTGAAAAGATGGTTGTGTTGGAACAACAAAGAGTTAAGGAGAGTACAAAGGTATGTGAAGTTTGTTTTCATGATGGCATGGTTGCGAATTATTTAATTTTTAAAGATGAGTTTAATGTTAACCGGTTATTTTCTTTCTTTTTTTTAATGTTAATTATTAGAATACTCTTTGGATTTATACAAACTTACTCTTTTATATCAGTCTAAGAATTCATTGGAATTTTGGTGACAGAGTTTGCATTAAACAATTGTGTCCTATGAAAGATGTGAAATTTTAAAATTTTCATGGCAATATTCCTCATTGTCCAATTTTTTTTAAGAAAAAAAACAACTTTGACTCTAGTAAATTTGATAAAATTTCATAGTAAAGTACATTTATGAAGAGGAGACATTTAGCTGAATTATTTTTACTCTTGAATGTGAGTGTATTTGAAGATTCATAGGCCAGATATCCACCACCTTGTGTTTATCCCTTTCCGGAGACATTATGTATCAAATTTGTCATTATTTTCTTTCCTAAACTATCTGTTAGTCAAATTATGTTCTAAATTTCAAGAGACATATTTGAACGAATATTTCAACCATTTTATGAGTTCTACCAAAACTTTTGCCTTTAAAACCTTTTTTAATTGATAATTTCTCCAAAATAGAAAAAAGTGATAAACAAATTAATATGAATGGCCGAGAAGAATCTCAAGATTAGATGGGGGCGAAAGAATGCTTAAACAATAATTAATGTTGTCTGGCACACCCCATTTTTCAAAATTGTAGGAGTTGAAAAATGAGATAAGAGACAAGTATAAAATTTGATAGATGATTTGATATATAAAAAGAAAAATAAGATGAAAAAAATGTACAGATATATAAATATCATTCTTATTTATTAATAACAACCAACAACCGAAAGATTTCAAGACATTAACATACTCTTAATGTGACCCCGTGAGAAATTAGGTTACCCTGCTGACCGAACAAGGTATTGAGATCTGAAATATATTAAATGTTCTATTCATTTCAATTTGCTGGTTCTGCATAAAATATTGCTGCACGTAGTTTGCATAATGCATCTTGACTAAAAAAAATTAGCGGAACTGAGATTATCATTTGAGTATGAATACTATTAGGTGTGTCCATATGACTATTTTTTACAATATTGTATCACAAAATCCTGTTAATAAAGACTAATTTTTTGCGTTGAATTCAAAATTCTAGCAGAAGAGGGTGAGTTTTATGCCAATCAATGAAGGAGGAATTGAAGTAGCTGTGGCTTCATAACCATTTTCATCACATTAACCATGAAGCCGAATGTTGAATCCACTGTGTTGCTGTTAGCTTGGGGAATATGAATATCTCACCAACCAAAGGAGCTTTGCTTACACATAGTTGAATAAGAGTTTTGTTATTTATACAATGCTTAGAATTTCAACTTGGTTACAATTTTTTAGGTGTTTGTATATTAGTTTTCATAAAACTGAAGAATATTTAGTAAGAATTAGTAGTTGTTCCTTTTTAGCAGACACCTGTTGTGACTAATTGTAAATCTATGTATCGTATATGTAGCATTACTCCTAGAGTGATGATGTGTACATATTTTGGGGTATCTATGACCTCCTCATCATATATATAGAGAAGATACATTATGAATGGATGACTTGATATTAACTTTCTACTTTTCTCTTGGAGTTCTCTCAGTTGTTTATGATTACAAATTAGTTTTGAAGCTCGAATTATAATTAGTAGCAAAAATGGAACAAGGAAAAAATGGTAAATTACTAGAAGATGATTCCTTAATTAGAAGTCAACAGGTAAACAGTTATGAATGTTTACATAGGTGAATGTTCAAACAACTATGATCGATGAACAAACTATAGAAGACAGAAATTCTGATGCAGAGGTGGGTCTCGAGAGTGTAGATGGAGCTTTTGATTAAAAATATAGTTTGAATTGTTTTAATAATATTTGTAAGGCTCCTATTTATTGACATGTAGACGGCTGATACTCTAGGACATTTTACATTGTGATACTCTAGGACATTTTACATTGTGACATTTCACTCAATTTCTTTATTGGTTAAAATCCTCCACCAATCAGAGCCAAATTAATAATCTATTTTGGTTGCTTTTAGATTAATGCTCATAAACCAAAAAGATTTTTCAATGTATTTGTCCTCACTTATATATTTCTCAGAAAAAATTTTAAAATATTACTCATTTCATAACTATTTCAAGTTAAACATGTTTAAGTATAAAATTTTTTAATAGTAGACTATTTGTTTAAATTATCATTCCTAAATGGTGGAATAAGTCTACAAGCATAATAAAGTAAAAAAAATTAATAGATTAAATTTAAAATGTTATTTAACAAAACTTAAATGAAGTATTTTTACCAACAGCCTATTGCAGTAGTCCAACTCAAAAATTCTATTAAGTTTGTTAGCTTAGCTCTTAAATATCATATGAATTAGTTAGGCTGATAAAATAATAGTCGATTCAATATTGTAGAATTATAAATAGTTGTTTTAAACATATGACGAATACAAACTTTTATTTTTCTCTTACTGTTCTCTAAGATTGTGTCTTAACGTTTGGGTCAGTTTTAAATTAAAGCGAAAATCTTCTCTACTTGCTATTTATGCATTTTCTCTTCTCGTTTGTTTTTCATCCTGTTAACATCATCATTTTTCGGTTGTCAAAAAATAATCTTGGGCTAACTATTGAAAAATAGTTTTTTAATAGACTATTTAGACTAATGTCAAAACCTAACCTTTCGATTAATTGTGCGGTGACAGAAAAAATGAAAATTTGGAAAACATCAAAACCATAGAAGTCATCAACAATGAAGATTGAATCAATGGTAAAGATGGTGACCGGAAGTTATTTAGGAAATTATTGATAATTATGAATTATTATCTATAAATACTAGATTGTATCATGTAACAAGGGGTTGGAAAATATAACACCCTCATATCCTCTTAAATTCACACAAAATTCATAAGTTCACATGAAGATTGATTAGTTAACATAATGTTTTCAACCACCATTTTAATTCCAGCATTTTACTTTTTTTATCAAGTAACTTTATTTGTCTTCATTTACCTTTATTACACATCTTCTCATCTCCTTCTCATTTTTATATTATTTTTTTATTTCGATAACATCTTCTCTTACTTAATACATATCAATAGTTTATTTGATTGTACTTGTGATTATATATTTTGAATTGAATTAAATATAAAATTTAACACTTAGGCCAATGGAGAAGGAGCTACTCGGAGGGTAAAAGGCCTCCAAAGGAAGAATTGGTCTCTTCCTCAACATATCAATTAGATTATGTTTGTTAACAAAAACAAACACAAATTTTACCATTAACACATCTCCTTCCATTGATGACAACTTTAATATCTTCTTTCTTCACCAATTTGATAATTAACCAGTCTTACATTAGTTTCGGAACCTTTTGTTACGAATAAAAGATAGGCCCATTTATGAAATTCAAATATTCAAACTTCTCAACCACTAAAAGATAGAAGATATAACAAAAGATATAATCACAACCTCTGCTGGTTATTTATTTAGATAATTCGAATATCTTAATTAAAGATAATGGGCTTCAACCACCATTCCACTAGTATCCTATAAATAAAGCATCCTCCATGGTGAAAGGTACACAAGACACAACAATTCTGACTCTCTCTTTTCCATTCACACTGCACACACAGCACGTCATTCGTGTTGTTTCCTGTAGTGATCATCTTCCTGGAGGTGCTTCATCTCTATAAGCATCTTCAGAGAGAGAGCCCGATCCCATAGAAAAATCTCAGCATACCTTGTTGGGTACATTCTATTTCTCACGAGCAGAACAGTGGCGTCGTCTATGGGAACGTTAAATTTCTAATCCCACGTTCCCGATGGTAAACACAAGAAGTCACAGTTAGCCCGCACACCCACGCTCTGATACGAGTACAAGAGAGGAGAAAAAGAATATCTAAATTCGCATTTTGAGAAGGACAGAAACTGTCATCCTTCAATCTTCTCTATATCCTTTTTTAACCGTCCGATTTTCATAAAACTTTTACAACAAGTTTTTGGCTCATCAATATTCACATCCAACGGTTGGTTTCTTTAATAGAGGCTTTTAGAATCACCAGAAATTCCCAAACCGAGCTGGTTCGGAATCCGTTTTCTGAAGCAGACAGCAGTATTGCGAGGGACATTTCTCTCAAACTATCCGTTGGATCGCGTTCAAACTTGGAGAAAAGATTAATAAAATCTGTTTCTGCATTCTTACCGTTCGGATCATTCATTAAAGCGTTTTCAAGATGGAATGTTTCAACTGCAAACAAAAGTTATCAGAATTTCTGCTTTGTTTTATCTTATTTCGTACAGTGATATTGAGAAAGGGTTATCTCTTTTATAAACCGTTGGATTATCCTCAAATTTGGTCAGTATGTTCCTATCTTTCAGTAAATCAATTTGACCGTTGGGATTTGTTAATTATTATTTCTGGTGGTAGCAATTAATTTCGTACATAATCTTATTTTGTATGCCTACCTCTTGGGATGTTTTGGTACAATTTTTGTTGAAACTATTTGTTGATAGTAATGATTGTCGGAACCCTTGCGTAATCTCATTTTATTGATAGTGAAGAATTTGGGTGGATTTCAAGATAGGTCCCATAATTTTTACTTATCACATTGAGAAGGTTTTCCCAGCTTATAGAGCAGCGCTTCAAATGGAGGAACATGGAGAATCCGGCTTACAATGAGAATCGAGGAATGTTGCAAAAATAAAGCCATGTGTTTCCCTTTAGTTGGCTTCGAGCCCGTCATTGGGATCATGGATCAATGTTTTCACCATGTGTTTCCCTTTAGTTGGCTTCGAGCCCGTCATTAGGATCATGGATTAACGTTTTTTCCGTGTGTTTCCCCTTAATTGACTTCGTCTTTCATGGGGATCACGGAATAATATTTTCATGTGTTTCTCCTTAATCAATTTGTGAGCCGGGATCCAGGTATATCCAGACCGGAGAAAGTAAAGCAAATCAAGTATGATAAAAGCTGAATACATTAATAGAAGAAATTGTACGAATATTCAAGTAAAGTTGACCATGGACGAGGACGCTTCACTTCCCAATGATCATAGCTGATCAAGCTATCATTGAAAAGACAAGAAATAGCTCGGTAGTGGATGAAAACGCCTCATACAAGCTTCTTAAAGCCGAGCTAATTATCTCGGCATGGGGCAACCAACAGTAACCCACCTTGGCATAGAGTTTCTGGATTCAACATAGCACGAACCTATCTACTGATACATCCCGATCATCCAAAGTGCTAGATAACTGGGCTGTGGGGCATCTGTTACGGATAAAAGATAGGTCCATTTATGAAATTCAAATATTCAAACTTCTCAACCACCAAAAGATAGAAGATATAACAAAAGATATAATCACAACCGCTGCTGGTCATTTATTTAGATAATTCGAATATCTTAATTAAAGATAATGGGCTTCAACCACTACTCCACCAGGGTCCAGGTCAGTATCCTATAAATAAAGCATCCTCCATGGTGAAAGGTACACAAGACACAACAATTCTGACTCTCTCTTTTCCATTCACACTGCACACACAACACGACATTCGTGTTGTTTCCTGTAGTGATCATCTTCCTGGAGGTGCTTCATCTCTATAAGCATCTTCAGAGAGAGAGAGCCTGATCCCATAGCAAAATTCTAGCATACCTTGTTGAGTACATTCTGTTTCTCACAAGCAGAACACCTTTCATTGGAAAACTATAACTCCTAGAACAGGTGAATTCGATGAATGTAATCACCCTCCTAATGATGGAGATTTGCATTTTTCTTCTTGTGAACAAAATAACATCATTAATTCTCAATTACTCTTGTATTGAATGTGAAACAAAACTCCACACAATACAATTTAACAGAATGTGTTAGGACATAGGGAGAAGGGAGAAGGGAAAGTTAGTTAAGATAGTTAGACTACTAATGAGTTAGTTAGTTACTTAGTTAGAATGATTTATTAGATATAAATAAGGGAAGAAGGATAGGAGAAAGGAAGATTTGTTGTCATTGTAAATTGAATATTAATACTTTGTGAAATGAGAAAATCTTTAGACGAGAGTTATCTTTCTTATTATATGTTATTTTACAATAAACAAAAAAATCACCTTTCTTTTACTGTCTTCTATTTTTTAATTTGGGTTCCTAACAATTTTCCCAACTGAATGTAAAGAAAATTCAAATATTTTTAGCCAACTTGCACCTACATATATGGCAATGCACATGGTTGAAAATACTCAACAAAAATATCTCCTTGCCTTTATAATAGGACTCAATGAGTGCTATGCTAAAGTCATAAACAAATTATTCTTTTGGATCTTATCCTTTCCATTTTGAAAGTCTTCTTTTTTTATTCAATACGGAGAAGCATTGTGAACTAGGTGATTCATCTTTAAAAGTGGAAGAATTGCAACTTGTTTTTGCTGTGAAACACACCAATTTAAAGTCTTCTAGCAATGATCTAACAAAAATGGGGAAAAAAGGCCATCCCTCATGCACCCATAAAGAGACTTGCTTGAGCACACTATATGAATGTGTGACCTAATGATATAATACATTTAATTTATCACAAGGGTACATTCATACATCATGTTCAAAACTGAATCCTACAACAATTCTTTCTTTTTTTTTAATTTTGTATTTTTAAAGAATTAATCGAGTCCAACTGATATGGAGCGAGTCACTTAAATTTGGCCGATTTTGCTGAGATAACCAAGTTGGCCCAAAAACTAAGTTGTAGAATTGTGTTTGCACATTCATTACGATCAACTTAACGTCAATCCAACACCTGCTTTTCTTTTATGCTTTTGCATTGGAAGGTGGAAAACATAATTCCTTCAACGCTGGTGAAATAGGTTTCCAAACACAACCTAAATCATTCCAACTCGTACAGTAGCAAAGAAAAAATTAATATTTTAAAGGTAAAACAGAAAGGAAAAAAAAAAAAGTTAATGATATGACTAGAAATATTTTACTTAGTTTAGTTTATAAAAGCTTTTACCTAAACAAATTAAATGTCTTAAATATGTCTGATGTCTTTCAACTTTTTAAGAATCAAGAAACATACTTTTTCCTCCTTGGAGTCGATCGAACTACTGCATTTTTGTTTTGGATGGAGAAACTTTGTGGTGAAGGGATTGTTGTCACCCAATCCAAGGCCAAGACAAGTCCTTAAGTTAAGCAGTAGACATATAGAATATTCTTGAATTCGACCTCAAGTTATGTGTGTTTGTCATAGAAGGAAAATGATTAAGAGAGCCAACTTCCCTTGACCGCTTTATAGTTTTTTTGTTACTGAAAAAGTTATAACCATTTATTAATGTTGAAATTGAAGGTTGACTATGTATTCTTACTTTAAAATTACTATATTTGTTCATTTCATTATTATTATTTGTTTAGCTTTTTTCATGTTATTCTTGATTTTCAAGTTGCTCGACATTCTTTTTAAGAAATTATAACATGGTGGTTGATTCATTAGCTAAGCCTGCTACATATTAAGGTTTTTAAAAATGACATGCTACCATAATTTTAGTCATAACTTCAATGTTTTTTAAATATTCCCAACCGCAAGACAATTGTAATTATCCTTATTTGGTTGCATTTGTTCATAATTTCCTACAATAAAGGTGATTATGTGTAGTATGAGAACTATTTTTCAATATTTCATATACATATTATTAGATACTTAATAGTGTACCAACAACGATTGACATAAGTGATAATAACTTATATTTTTTAATCTAAGTTATTTCATATTAATATCATAATAAAAAAGTTACTTAGTTGGCTAACTTGATACTTTTTCTTATCTAATTATTTTATGTATTTACTGACATATTATTTTATAATAAATGTATGTTGGAATTGAGATTGAGTTGAACGTACAATGATTTTTTAAAATAAGGAATAGTTACTTTTATAGTAAACTTATCATGATTTTGCACTCACCACTATATTTTACCACCCAATCAAACACATTACAATACTATCCATTTTTTCTATTTTTATCTTACAAATATCTCATTTTCTTCATACCAAAAATAATAAATAAATAAATCCCAAAAACATAGTCCAAAATGTACGACTTCATGTGCAAGTCAATTTAGTAAGCTCTCTGAACGTGGCCTGCATATGTAGAAAAGTCGAAGATCTCTTATCAATATAATTTCATCTCACTTTCCTATCCAAGCATGTGCAAAAAAGTGCACAACCATTGAATTCTCGGAAACTCAAGCTTCCGTCAGCAGCAGGAATACTAAATCATTTATTCAAAGAACGCCATCTTAGGCCCAATCAAAAGCCACGTTAGTAGCAGCCAATCGCAAAGCTCAAAATGTATCTCTAGTGTAATTTAATTTAATTTATTTGAAAACTACCCTTTCCATCTCATAATAATCATCATATAAAACAATTATTTCAGAATAATTATTATTTTAAATTTTTAATATAAAATTAATTACTTTTTCACGTATATCTCTTATATTTAATGATATGAATTACAAAAATAAAAAATAAATTAATGATGATAAGATTAATTTTGTAAAGTTAATATTTTATTTTATTTATTTATTAGTTTTTCTTGATTTATATAAAAATAATTTAAGATGACAATTATAATAGGATGAGGGCATAATAATTATTATTATTGCATTTATTTCTTTATAGGAATTTTTAAACATGATAATTCTTCTAAAGTTATTTCCACCTCTAAACAAGCATTTAACGTAAATGGTCAATTATTTCAAATTATATTTTCTTAATATAATATTTGTGCAAGGTCTAATAGGATTTTTTATTATTACTTAAATTTTATATGATTTCTGTAAAAAAAAATCCAAATAATTTAGTGAAACTCATCAAATTCGTAATTTCATTTAAAATGAGATGAATCAAAATTAAGTACCAAAAGCAATAAATAAATAAATAAAATGTAGGGTCAAAGATGAAAAACTGTTTGAGTAGAAACCAGCATGCCAATTTTTGAATAGTTTTATTCATATGATATTATTATGAGTAGATTCATTATTAATTTACTTACTTTTAAGTATATTATTAATTTAAAATTGAACATACATTCACTTGGCTTTTTTAATTTTGCCAAACTCGCTTTAAAAACACTTTTCTTCGACTTCAAAATCAGTTTGTTCAAAAGTTCAAACATATACACAAATTTAATATGTACAATTATTTTAAGAATAACAGTAATAGTAATGCCTCTCCCTCACGTCAGTTTTATTGCTATTATTAGCCTGTGTTATGTATTATACACCAATTCAATGTACTAATTTACAAAGCCAGTTCAATAGCCATTTTACCTAATATTTTACATTAAACGTCAATCCTAATTCACAAAGAAACGAACAAATTTCCAAAGAATTTAACATAAGGCCAACCAATATAACATATAACCATTTTGATATGGAGGCAAGCTGATGAGGCAAAGAAAACAAGTTAGCAGTAATTAATCATTATGAACATATCAAAATATCCATTTCTCAAATTACTGTAATATTCTCATTTAGAACAATAGATTGGGAAAGAAAGAAAACAAAAGAAAAATGTACAGCAAGGTGTATCCAAAACAACCAATTAGTATCCAATATGGATACATGGCTAACATGTACATTTGATCACTGCCTCTGTCCTTTGTGTGTTGTTTGGAAAAGAATATGTATAATATACATTTTCACTTTCAGGATGACCATTGATCAGGTAAGGTGAGAAAGTACGTGGTCATGGCCTTCCGGAACCTTTTCTTGTATTGTTTAGGAGAAACTATTGTGGGAGCAGCATTTTTGGGACCCCCAAGTATCCCTGATGCCTTCACCCATGTCTCCAAATGCTTGTCCCATGTGTATTGTCTCATGAAATCAATGATCCCCAGAACCAGTTCCTTCCGCTCATCGTCGACTCCAACCAGCAAAGAATAGTCCATAACATCAACAGACTGAAGAACCACAAAGGGAGAAAGTAAAGTGAGTAACAAGTAACAACCATATACTAAAACCAAGAAATAGCTAGTTAAAAACATTTTGTCATAAAGTGAAACCACATAGCTTGCATGCATTCAAGGGAAATTTTTCAACAGATCGTTTTACAAGAACTTGTTATGAACCTTGAAGGAGCCACGTGATTAATATAACAAACAAGCCTCGAGAGATGCCATGGAAACTTAGGCATAACCTATGATACAGCAAAGTGCCAAGAAACTTTTAATTATATAGAACTTTAATTTAGAAATGCTGGATGCAACCTTTAACCATTCAAAGGTTGTTTGGAAGCCGAAATAAAGCTTACCGCCAAAAAGGATGTGTCATTCCATACAGCTCTTTCCAGTCTTCTCTTAGCCCTACTCCCTAGAAATATGGGCTTTGTTCTCAATGCTTCTAACAAATTCATGTCTAGCATCACTTTGTTTGTCCCAGTTGTATCAGGATTATACCTAGATCTTTCTGAGCCCTTGAGATCATATACCCTGGATATGTTTCTCTTGTAAAAGAGATTTTCCATTACCATCAGATATATTTTTGTTTCCTTGCCACCTTTTGGGTATTTGACTGTGACCTGCCACCGAAACAAGAAACTTAGTAATCATAAAATTTACATTTATACACCGGTCAGGTGTGTTTGTATAAAATGTCAAACAATGAGTTGAGTTCTCAACCTGATAAATACCAAGAATTTTGGCAAGACAAGTAGGACCTCCTGAGTTCAGGGCATCCATCAGGTATTTGAAATACTGAGGTGCAAATTCTTCAAAGGACTCCAGTTCTGTCTTGGTCACTTGTTTAATAATAAACCTCTCGTCCAATGATTTGGCGAAATATACATTACTTTTCCCACCTTGGGCACTCCATCTCCGGCAACGGCTCATGGATCGCACAAAATCAACCTCATTGGGGCAGCATTTTTTTCTAAGTGATTCAAACTGCTTTGCAAAATAGCAAGTGACAGAAAAATTCACTTTAAATCCAGCTCCCAAGGAATCATCGCCAAAGGAAATTTGCAAGTGTAAAGATTTTTTTGGAGTCCCTGAGAAGCGAACCAACAGAAGATGGAACATCTTCAGACCCATAACTACCATAATTAATATAATCCAATTCCAGACTACCCCATGCAGAAAAGCTGGAAGCGGCTAAATCTTCTTTTCTTCTCTCACGAGCAATCCAGTTACTCTCTTGCATATCTGACTTACCCGACACCCAATCTTCATATTCCTTGGAACTAAGGGCATAGGATATTATGCTAGAGTAATCATTGTCATAGACAGCAATAACTCTATCACCATGATATGTTTGGGAAAGCAGCAATCGAGCACCTTCAGCTATGCCTGAAACAGAGGAAATGAATGATGGTGTGGAGCTCAGAATCAGATTTAGTTTCTGTGTCTCCCATGGCAACATTTGAAAGTAAGACCGCAATATGTTAGAGAGGGGGTCTCTAACCATATTCCCGTAATCTCCAGAAGCATGAAAAGATCTAAGTGTTGATAAATGTAAAGATGAGGGCAAGAGTTTTCTGATTCTTTCCTGAACTCTCACTGCTGAATCAAAAGAATGAACTCTTATTGGTTGTGACACCCTTCTAAAAGGAGGGCTATCATGTTGATTAGACCACTGAACACTTCCAGCTGGGACGGCATTAGCTTGAGGTTGATCAGTTCCAGTCCATGCAGAATCTATTCTCTCAGAAAGATTGGACTCATTTGGTGGGAAACACTCGGATGATGTTCTGTTAAGTTCACCATCTGAATGTCCTTTCTCTCCCTCAAGATAACATGTAAATGATCCCGAAGCACAAGGTTCAAGTGTATCATCTGGCTCTGCAAGCATATGACTCTCATGAGACTCATGCAATTTTGAAAGACGAGCATTATTTTGCTCAAGTCCACAGTCAAAATTCCGCTCCTTGTGAAGTGAGTCAATTCTTAACTCTTTAACATCTGCACATAATTCATCTTCTTGTTTAACCTTGGAGCTAAAACTTCTTTTAATGAGAGAGTCCAATGAGTATAGTCGGTGATCCCAAACATGTGAACCAATAAGAAGAGAACGCCTCAAGCGATTTAGTTCCAGAATGTCTAGTGTCATCTTCCCTGGTTGTGTGGTCACTGAGCCTGACTGTAGCAAACACTACATACACATGCATGAGAAAAGGGGAGAAAAGAACAGGAAATTAGATACAAGTATATTCATCAGTAAAATCTATGAATGAGCACACATAAAAACACTAGAACCCGACAAGGTTCTACAAAACCATGTACCATAAGACAACAATAATACATTACATAGACAGCATATATACACTAGCTTGCTTACATGATAATCAGTTCTTTCTCTTTGAAGCATATCTTTCAGATCCAGTATGTGGTTTTGAATGTCACATGTATCAGACGACTCATTTCCAATACCAGGAGACACAATCTTTGTTTCCAACCATTCAAGCACATTAGATATCTCCACATATAAGGTTTCCACTTTAATAAAAAGCTGCACAAAATAAGGAAAGTGAATTTAATTTTTTTATACAAGGAGCAGATAAACTAAAATTTACAATTACTCTTATATATATATATATATATATATATATTGTTCAGAACTACATTTAAAACAGAAAAGCAAATATTAACAGAGTTTTTATATCACCTCTCCTGCCTCCTTTCTAATCCACTCCTCTTGGATGTGACCAAATTCCAACACAGATGGAGGTAAATGGACAGAAAGAATATCAATAGGGGAATACCGAAAAAAAGCAACCATGCTCCCAAACCTGTTACACATCAGGTTGTTTGTCACCTTTCAAGTATTGATAACCAACACAAATTAATAACAAAAAATTGATTGGTGATTCCTTGTCTGGATGATTTACCCATAAAAACGGAGGCAATCCCTCTGCAAAGAATGTCCACAGGTTGCAACTCGATTTGCAGTTGCATGGTTAGAAAAGCTAAGTTCCAAGAACTTTCCAAAAGATAATCCCCAAGCAGCATCCGACATAACGACTCTCTGAGTTGCTGGTGGAACTCCATCCTCAAATGGACACTTCAGACACCGGTGCCACATCCAAATCTTGCCATCTCTCTCCCCTGGTAACTTCACGGAGGGAAGGCGCTTAACATTGATTGTAAGATTTCCTTCCTTGTGAGTAAAACATAGGACATGAGCCTCAGCTGGCTCTTTACAAGACTGGCAGCAACATGCCTGGAAAAAGCAAATCATGTCATTTCACTTTAGAATTAACTAGTACCAGAAAAACACAAAAATAATTAAACACAACTTACCTGATCAAACAGATCATCACGAAGATATCTCCCAAGAGGCTTATCAAAAGAGCCATAGAATTTTATGCGCAGCAACCTAGTACGTTCACATACAGTTCCTTTTGATACACAATGACTTGAAAAGTACACCAATATGCTCTGATGACCATCAGTGGCAGAAAAGTATTCACCAGAAAGCTCATCCTCATTAGTCTTGTCTTTTGTTAAGTCAGCAACTTCACCATAATCCCTCTCCTCTTGAACTGTGGTTTGTTGCAATCCTGATTGCAAAAGGTCTCTTGTGCTAAATATAGTGTCTCCATCTGATTCATTGCCCTGATGTAAATAATCTGATTCTACAGTCAAATTAGAAGTTAAATTATTATAGAATGAATCAGAGAGTACACTCTCAGCTCTATAATCTGCCATGGTGCCTGTAACTGAATGACAACTACGGTCATCAAGATGCTCTGGCACTGATCCCAAATTTTCAAGCTTTAAATCAAGGCCAACAAAGTCTTTCACTCTAGAAGCATCGTCAGCCTCTGATTGGCACATGGTTGTAGAAAAGGAGATAGGTATCATAGAAATATCAGTGTCAGCAGTTGCACTCTCTGGCATGTCAGTAGAGTTTTTAACTATCACTTTAGGTAGGGTAGCACCCTCATCGGCAAGGAATGAGGTCTCAAGAGATAAGTGATAGGCTGCAAAAACTGCATATTGCACAACATGTTTAATTTTCTTTAGTTCTTCACGGCATGTGCCCTTCAGCAAGACCTATAATGAGAATCATAATCAGAAACAGACAGCATTGCACATCCATATCCATATCATTACACAAAAAAGAAACATGTAAAAAACATGGAAGAAAATAAAAGAAAAAGGAATACCGTGCAACCCAATCGTCGTGGACAACCTTCAAAAAACATTAATGTTTTGGATGGCTTTTTGTTTAACTGATTAGTAGTCTCCCAATCTTCCACCATTCTGTCTAACCGGAACAACTCACAGTTCCCCAATCGTGCTTTAGATAAATGATCCACTGATGGAGTGACAAGAGCACCAGTGCACCGAGCTATACGCTCCAGCAAAGGCCTTTTAACATTCAACACCAAGGAGATTTCCTTTGCCAGCAAATATTCCTGGGCACATGAAGCTACACTTTTTTCTACCACCAAAACATTTGGTCGTAGAGCCTCAATTTTCGAAATGATCATCTTCAAATGATCATTTTCCTGCCAGCATTTACAAATCAGAATTTCTTTCCAAGAAAAAAAAAAACTTAACGGGAAGAGACATAATCCATATGTGAGTCATGAAGGCACCTGCTGTAACAATGTATCAAAAGAAGCCAATTGATTTGGAACTTTCTGATATTCCAGAGCTCCTCCTAAAACGAGTAGCCTAGGGTTTTTGTATTGAGAGGTCATGCGCTTGTGCTTAATATTTTTTGTGCAAACTACTCCTTTGACAAGGGTGCTGCAAAACAAAAAAACTCATAATTTAATGGTGAATCACATAGAAGTTCCTAGGAACAAGGCAGTGATTTATAAGGTATATAGGCAAAGTTTGGAAGGCATGTTACCTCTCACTTGGGCTTCCAGATGCTATACATTTGACCTTTACATAATCACCAGGATCCATACTGCCACCTTTGCTAGTATCTGGTCTCACAAAGTTAGCAGCCTGCCACGCTACCATTGCAACTATGTCAAGCCAGTCCTCAGAATCATTTTCCTTACCAACTTTAATTCCCTCTCCCTGTAAAAGCTGTGAAACAAGAGCTCTAAAATGCCCTTGGATGACAGATTTTAAAGGTTCCTTGTTTTCATCATTATGTTTCTCCTTTCCAGGAAACATATTAGATAGACTGCAACTGGATGAGAACAAGGCACCTGAGTCACCAATATCATCATCCTCATCATCATATGAAAAGAAATTACCTTCTGCATCATCGTTTTCATCATCAGGCGGTGGGGGAAACCAAATAAGACCATTGTTTTCAAAATCCAATGGCCTCTGCGAATTTTGGTTCCGGAAAATAGACAAGTCGTCAGAAAAATAAGCAGTAGTATATGCATCCTCAGTCCCTTGTTCAGGCTTTCTTAAAACAGCCATACTTTGTTGACCAAAGGCACCATCATTCTGAGGGACGGGGCCTTTCTCCTGCCCCTTCTGTACAGGAAGCCCAGCCCTACTAGAAGTAAAACCAATCCTAGAAGGGCTATCTGAAGGACTCGACCCCACAGAATTATAATTGTAAGTGTCATGTCTAGCACTAACGCTACTTGAATCTATATCTGAATAATTATCACAATATGTACGTGATGGGCTGAGAAGGTGCTTCTTAGAATCCTCCGTCCCCTCTTTGTCACTCCTACATTTATACACAACACATATCAAGCACAAAGGACTTTTGATGAAGAGGGACTACTTGAACTATGCAAGTAACTTTTGAGTTTCAAACAATTATAAAGGATCATTTTGTTCTCAAATTCAAGGATAAGAAAACATATTCATCGTCAATTAAAATACCAACAAAAATTTACCCTTTCAATTGTAATAGTCATAGAACATGGAACACCATTATGTTAAGATATCAGATGTGCAACAACTTTCTAATGAACTTCCCAAAATATTAAACCAAAAACATATAACTTCCTGTACTAATGGTGAAAATATGATTACCTGAAAGTAGATGGATGAGTAGATACCGAAGAAGGGTGAGTACCAGATGATGAATTCACACTCTTATTGGCAACAGAACAAGGATAATATCCATAATCATGATCATGGAAACAGCGATCAAAGTGAGTTCCCTGATTCAATTCTGCTTTGAGAGGAGAACCGAGTCTATCACTCTCAAAACTAAAGCATGGAGAAGGTGGCTCGGGACTTTGTCTTGGACTCTCTTGTGGAGAGACAGAAGGGTGCACTTTCTCACTGCACTTCTTCTCACCCTCACAAGACATCCTTCTCCTATCGGCATCTGAACAGAACTTGCAGGAACGAATGGTTTCCTTAATTCCAGGGTTGTCGGATTCAAGAATTTTAATATCACAACCCCGGATGCATTTCCCACACAACCAACGGCCACAGCTTTTGCAATTGTATTTGTGCTGCTGATTCATTTCACCAAGATTTCTATTGCACTCACAACACATTTTGCAGCCACTATGATGGAGCATATCAAATTTCTCAGACAAATAACACAAATCACTTCCTCCCCAAGAAACCCAAGACCTTACCTTTTCAATTAGATCTAATAGTGAACTATCAGGTATTCCCATATAAGATGTAATGACCCAACAAAGAACTCAGCCACTGCCTCAAAACAACAACAAAAAAAAAAAAAAAAACAAACTCTACTTACCCCTTTTTCAGTATTAAGGATTTTCTTTCACAAAATCAAAAAACAAGCAAAATCCTATGCTTTGGCACCAGAACACTAATCACTAAAAATGAAAAATCAAGTGAAGAGTATTGTAAAAACCCACGATAAAATTATGGGGGTGACTGTTATTGTTTTTTTTTAATAAAAAAAATCAAATTAAAAATAGTTTCCTTTTTTTTCCTCTTTTAATTTTGCAAATCCTCCAGGGAATCAAATAATATCAAAGGAGGAGGCGATAACTATAACAAGAGAATCTAGGATTCACAAATCAAACAATATTTACACCGAAAAAAGAAAAAAAAATCCTACCTAAATAACCCCGGAACAACAACAATGTTTTAAATACCACAAAACCAACGGGAATCTCTCTCTCTCTCTCTCTCTCCACACCCAGCAACAAAAAAGCACGAAACTTTGAAATGCTAATGAGACCCCCACATAAACTAACCGAACCCTAAATCACCCAGAATGCAGTGAGGAACCGATTCGAGCATTACCACAACAAGACCCTTAATCGGAAACGAGGTTCTCTCTCTGTTTAGAACAAAAAGGTGAAGTCTTTGAATAAAGAAGAAGGAGAGGGAGAGAAGAGAATGTGTGAACGAAGGAAGAAACTTTATATGATGGGAAGAATTAGAATCAAAAGGAGAAAGAGAAGAAGTACGGAGAAGGTTCCCTTTCTACCGGAATAGGCTCGCATCTCAAACAACAACGCCACTTCCTTCTTACCCATCTTTCTCTCCTTCACTGCTTTCTTTTCTTTTCTTTTCTCCTTCATTCTCTCTTCCCTCACCACCTTCTTATTATTTTTTAATCATAATATTAAATGTTATTCATTTGTTGATTTTTCAAAAAGAGCATGCAATACTCTCACTACTTTTTTTTCTTTTTTAAGGTGTTTGTATTGGATAAAAAATTAAAAATACTTATTGTGATAATCATAACGGATCTAAAATAAAAATAGTAGACATCACAATTTGCATATTCTATTAAATTTTTCTTCTTTTAATTTTTTAATAATACCTCAAAAATTCTAATCAGTCTTTACCTTTTCTTATAAGAATTAATTAACAAGTATTTTAATATTGTTTTTAAAGTGTAGCTAACCGGTGTTCTTAATAAGAACAATTATTAAAAATTTAAAATAATTTTTTATTGAATTTATGTTAAAAATATATTAAAATCACAATAAAAATAATTTTTTAATGTCTTTTAATTTCTTAACAAGTGGTTTTTTTTAAAAATATACTCAAGACTTGAAGTCGTATTGATTGGTTAAACTAAAGCAATCATATTAATTTATCCACATCAATAATGATTAAAATGTTTTTTAATTATCAAATAACCTTATTTTTAAAACATATGATTAAAATTTGATCAATATTAATATATATTAAAAGAAATATATATACTAAAAAGACATATCTTGAGAAAAAATTAACTCTTTAAACGAATCTCTCTAAGATAACTTTTCATGTCATAAAAAGAAAATTAATAATAAGTGATGATTACTTTTCAAATGTTACTAAAGTCTAAAATATAACCGTCTAATTGAGTTTTTTATTTCTCTCTCGCTTCCTATTGGTTCTATGTCAGCATGCCTATTGCATTAATTAATTAATTGGTTTGTTTTTCTCTCTGTTTTTTAAACCTTGCTTGTTTTGATCCGCCCGCAATTGCATTGTTAACTGTTCATGGGTCAGCATCAGTGTGTAGACCACAGGTTGAACTCTTTTTATCACTTTTTATATTTACAATAATAGCAAGACAGAAAATATAAAACGAAGGGTATTCTTAAATTAGTGCCTATGATTTTTGTAGTGCTTTTATATACCATATGTTAATTTAGGGTTAATTATGAAAATGGACACATTTTTAAAAAAAATTATCATAATGAGTATTTTTTTTAAAAATAATTACAAAAATATGTAAATTGTACTTTAATATACTATTTTACAATGAAGAAATAATACATTAAAATACGATTTCATTTTTCATTTGTTTAAATATTTTTTTCTCTAAGAACTGAAATTGTATATTAAAATATAATATTTTTTTTCTTTTTTCTAATGAAATCGTATGGTAGGACATAATTTTTATATTTTTTCTTTTTAGAAACTTGAAATCGTATTGTAGTGCACGAATTCAATTATGTTTTTTAAATGGATTTTATTTTTACGTTAAAATTTATGATTTTTAAAAAAAATAATATATTAAAAATAAAGTGGTATATGAACAAATTTATAAGTTAAATAATATATAGTAATAATTATACTTGAAACAAATATTGGACATATTTCATTCTACATGACAAAGACTTACAAGTGGGATATCATCCTATAAATAATTTTTTAATATATGTAATATGTATGTGCTTTTCTTATTTTTATGAAAAATTTCAAATATTTTATATTAGTCAGTAAAAATTTATTAAAATATTAAAAACAAGATTACCTACTTAACACAATTTCTACTAAAAAAAACAAAATAGTGTTCAAAATACATGATTTCTTAAATAATTAAAAAAATTATGTTCAAATACACAATTATTAAAATAATTTAAAACATATTAAAATTTTTCAACTTTAACTAATAATAATAAATTAACAAACTAAAATCGTATGTGCATATATAATTTCAGGGTAACAATTTTTTAAAAAAACAAAATTGAGCTTTGAAGCATGATTTCTTCAAATGAAATCATAATTCCAAACAAGATTTATCCGTTTTCATAAAAAAAATTTAAACTATGATAATTTTTAAAAAAATCCCATTATGGTGTAAGACTCATTAATTTAATATGAAACAATATAAAACTTTGTTGTTTTAAACTTGTGAAAAAAGACAGGTACCTGTTTGCATTATTATTTTTTGGATAATGTAAAAATACTATATGTGGGATATTGAAAAAAAGAGAGACATTAAATCGAAAACTGGAATAATATTCTTAAAAACAACAACCAATTATGATAATTGAAAAGTTAAAGAAGAAGAAGAAGAAGAAAGAATATGAGAATTGAATAGAAAATAAAAATAAAATAAGAAAGTTATAATATATCGTTAATGAGTAAAATAAGTATAAAAAAAATGAAAATCAAAATAGGATATTGCAATTATCACATAAGATTATAGATTATAGGTTGTGGAATACAGATGATGATAATGCTTGATTAACAAAATAGTAATCTTTTACAAAAGATTCTTTCCATTTTTTCTTTATATTCTCTATTATTATGTTTTTAGAGAAATAAAATTATACTCTCCACTATATATTATCCTTATTTTATTTATTTTCCAAAAATAATAATATAAAAATTAAGAAGAAAAAAATTGTCCCAATTCCATAAATGCCATAATTCCATAAGCTTTCTTTCTTATAGCAAATAAATGGAAACTTAAAAGTCATCACTTAATTAATATTAAGGTGCAAATGTTAAGTATTCTTTGCTCTAAACAATAGGTAAAGAGATAAGTTTTTGATTTTTTGAAAATGATAGGTTGAGAAACTTAGTTTTTCATGTTTGATATACATTTAAAAAACATTCTAGAGTTTCGACAGTGTTGTATTTGAAGATATGATGTCAATTTCATCAGTTTTGAGGATTGATATGAGGTAGTGGGTTGGATTTGGAGGGTTGGATGGTGTTATGGTTCTCCATGGAAAGAGCCATCTAGATTGGAAGGAATTATATCATTTTTAGACAAAAATTCATTCAACCAGTGGACATTTTTCAGGATGCTTCATGACAAGATTGGAAGTGGATTAGAGCCAAAAAATAAAGGTGTTACTTATCCTTGACAGATTGGCTAAACAACCCCATGGTTTATTTGGGGAATAAGTCTAACATGATATGGTTCTTTGTATGGTGGTAGGGGAAGATATTGTTGTAAGACCTGGTGTGTATTATGTGGAAGATTAGGTTAGAGGGTGTGATTTTGCTTTATTTTGTTTTGGTGAGTAATTGGGTGGAAGGTGTTTTGTTTTTTGTTGGGGTAGAGGGCTAATTGTACAATATGTCTTGATTGGTTTATGTTGTCTCCGGTGTGAGGCCTTATGTATATGGAATGGCTAGCATGTGTGTTTCATATGATGCTGAGTTCTTTTTTTTTTATCAAGACAATCACTTTTTGATATTTTAAGTTGTGTATCTTCCTGTTTGTGTGGGATGATTTCGTGTGCTAATGGGTGTGGTGTGGTGTGGTTTAGGAGGTATGGGAAAGCTCATGGGGGTAGGAAATGATCTTGAAGCTTAAGGTTGGGTTAGAGGAGGAGATGTTAACTTTAGAGATGATTTTGTCATATGGTTTAGGAGGTATAGTAAAGGCGCAATATTGGTTTAATGCTAGACCAATAATTATAACTGACAAATCAGAGGATGTCATGAGTCATATTGATTTGAGAAGTTGTTTTGAATTTTCATGGGCTTTCAATGTTTAGTGTCAGTTGACTATTTTGGTTTTGAGGTGTTGTTATCTTGCAGTGTGTTGTATGCATAGCTGGGGGACTTTTCCTTCATTTTGAGAGTTTAATCAGCAGGCTTTTGGGTGTCTACTAGCAATGTGATATGCTTCAAGGGAATGAAGATAGTTTTTATCTATATATATTGTATAAACTTTATTTCTTTGTGTTTTGTTAGAGACTAATGTCTCTTAGATGTATTGGTTTTATGGCGCGAATTTGGCACCTCTTATGCTAAAATTGATTGTTGTTTAATATTTTTTTATTTTCCTTTTAAAAAATGATTAAATGTGGTTTAGGTTCAAATATATGTCTCGATCAAAAAATTGGATTGGATAGGAACAAGGATAAAATTGTCCCAACTTGTCTCATACTCACCCATAATAGGTTTCGTGTAATAGGCTAGGATTATCTTTATACATATTGATTGAGGGGCTCACCAAGAAGGAACAAAGTTAGGGTCCTCATTATGTTGTAAGAACATAAACTAAAAAAATAGGCATTTAGAAGGAACTTATTCTTTAACAAAAGAGTCTTAATTTGAACGTTAAAGTTATTAATTACAACAATTAAGGTTTTCTTTTACAGCACAACATTTAATGTTATTCTCGTTTTGTTGGACAATTAAAGTCAAAGTATGTTTTCATTGCACATTTTGTACATTCATTATGCAATAGGTAGAGGTTTCCATTCCTATGACTATTGTTTTGACATTCTCTAATCAAACATCTTGTTCATGTTTGTTTTTAGCATAGTCACATTACTCGAGAATGATTCTTGATAAGATATTGTATTTTTCAATTCTTTATCTCTTCTAAGTTAGTTGCAAGACAATTTGGAGCTTGTAGGAAACACTTGCAAGTCTTTTGTTTAAAGATATTTATATACAAGGATGGATCCGAAATCTGATAAGAGGGAATGATTTTTTTAATCATTTAAATATGTAACATTTAATAAATAATAACATTAAAAAAATTATCAATTTTACACAAAATTAAAATTGATTTATATTTCAAATAATAAAAGATATGAGTGTATATTATACTTTGTTATTTAAGGAACTCTACTGAGTTAGGTGATTTACATTGGATAAGTAGTTTTTCACCAATAGATTTATTAATAATATCAAATAATTCAAATGAGTTTTTTTTAATCAATTTTTAATGATTAAAACTATTTTCATATTGTTTGTTTTGTCCTTTATCACGCCATTTTCTTTTGTTGTTCCTTGGTCCTTTTCCTCCCTTGACCGTGTGTGTCGCCATTGTCGACGACCTCACTACCTTGCTTTACTTCCCATTCTTTTTCTTTCCTAATCCTTCCCTTCGTACTTTGACACCTCCACAACCTCATAGTCATGTGATGCCCACTCTTCCTCTTCGCCCATTCTTTCCCTTTCTTCAATTTGTTGCATTCGCCATCATCTATGGGTGTCAACAAAACTTGCAAATCCACCATAACCATCTAAAAGGTAAAAGTTTTAAAAGCCAATTTTTGAAAAATAAAAATGAAAGTTCAAAACCATTGTCATAACGACATTAAAAAACCAGAGACAAGCATCAACACTAGAGTTTAACAAATCTAAAGATTCATCATCACTCAAGCATTACAACATTCAAAAATAGCGATAAAAACTAATAAACTAAGTCGTTTTCGCAATCGTGTGTTACCCCTTCTCCCTCTTCACTCGTTCTTTCCCCTTTCCCCCATATCTGAACTTTCAAAAGTGTTTCGAAGTCGTTTTCATGGAGGAAGATGAGACCCACAACAACAATGCTTCCAATGGTGAGATCACTGAGCCATTCCTTGAGGTTGCAAATGGCGATGTGACTACAATGCCAATGGTTTTGTAGAGTGATGGAAAAAAATGGAAAAGAAAAGGGGAAATATGTGTCGTCGCTGCCATAAATCACCTCTGATGACGCACACAGTGGACACCGATTATGAAGGAACAAGAAAAGTAAAGAGATAAAATTAGGTCACAAGAATGAAATTGTAATTTCATACCACTATAAAAACTAATCCACCATGGAACACAATTCTTACTAGTCCACCATAAAAACTGTATACTTTGTTTCAAAAGATTTGTTAATAAAACTCTATAATATTTCATATATATATATATTTACAATATAATAATAACTAATGTTTATAGTTGACAGACATTATTGTAAAGCAATGATAGAATACTGTGTACTAAGGTATCAAATTATTACTTTCACAACAAATTATTCTATTAACTTTGGTATTTGTTATTTTTGATACATTCATATATATGAAGTTACGAATGAGAACTAAATTTTTTTAAGTCAATTATTCTATCCAACTCTGACATAAGTTTTCTCACCGCATGACTTTAATGTTGAACATAAAAAGGTTTTGCAAATATAAAATGCATAGAAACTACCTACCCTCTCTCTCCTAATTTTGTCCATGTATATATGGTGAAAGTTTCTTCATTATAATGAAGAGGTCAATCAATTTATTTCATTCTTTTTCAATATTCTTTAGTTAATAATATATTCATTTTAGACTATATATATTAAGTTATATCAATTTTGCAGAACAAGAGTAAACTCATATTTTTATCATGTAATTAAAAATTATAAGAATGAAATATATAAAAAATATATTAAATTCATAAATCATATTTAAACATTAATTGATAAAAATATGTTTAAATATTAAAGAACATTAAAAGTTTTAATAATAACATTCACTCATTTGGAATAAGTTTTTAGTTCAAATCAATTTTTTCTTTATTTATTCAACTAAAGAAGATTTTTATATTTAAATTAACTTATTTCATTAATGTTCAAATTTCTTAAATTAACAATATATAAATTTATTAATATAAAACTATAGAAAATATATTAAATATAAAATAAAAATTATGGGGATGCATTTTTTATGAAGTACAAAGTTTTATCAAAATATAAATTTGATGCATGTATAAGAAAATATAGTATACATCGTACACAATTTTGATGTGATTTTTATAACATTGAACATTTTATTGTATGGTATTGTGTGTGTATACTAATATATTTTTATTAATTAAAATATAATATATAAATACATTAAAAAATTATAATACAAAAAAATTTATAAATTTAAATTTAATACTCGTGTAGGACACAAGACATTAAGCTAATATATTTGTGTGTGTTCTTAAATATGATTCATCTCCCTTCAGAAATAAAAAATTTGATTCATCTAATGCACTACTTAAAGTGCATTAATCACCTATTAACATTCAACAAAATTATATTCTTCAATGATTAGTTGTATATACTTTGTTAAATTACATGTGTAGTTTACTTTTTTTTAGAATTTCATGATCATGCATTGATAATGTAAATTTTTTTACATGACCATTCAATTACAAATCACAATTTATATGACTTTTAAAGTAGTTATATAAAAGTCAACAAACTTAGAATACACATGGTGACTTGTGATTGAAAGATAATGTAAACCAGTTCGGGTAAGCTTCTATGGAAGCATTTATAGGAGAATAAAATAAGAAGAAAAAAATAAAATGAATTTCTGTATAAACTAAAATTAGTTCTCATATAGTTGACCATTAGCAAATTTAAAGATATTCTCTCATCTTTTAGAGAAGTTATATAAGAGAGCTTTTACAAATTAGCTAATGAAGAACTCATTTTAGCTTATGAAGAAATTCATTTCTATTTTTTTCTTCTCTTAGAAGTGTTTCTACGGAAGTTGACTGATAAACCCAAATTTGATTATATTTTGATGTGAGTTTTCATGTCATATTCCTACATTTTAATATATTTTATTTGGCAAAACCCATGTTGTTGTGTAAGTTTTTACAAGACAAGTACTTAGAAGGTTTCATGTGAAAAATAGCTAAATATAATGAATTTTTAGAGCTAATCAGAAGATCACAGTCATGATAATTTTGTACAACCACGATAATGTTTGTATGTGTGCAATAATTTTGTATGGCCATGGTAATTTTTTACGTGTGCGATAATTTTATACGTCCGTTTTTTGTCTGTGTTACATGTCACTTAAAGATTGCAATGATCACCTGCCACATTTAAATCCTAATTGATAATATTATTTAATTACGAAAAGATAGAAGGAGAGCCTTCACATAATATTATAAATAAAGAATGAGACATCTCTCTTTTTATAAGGAGTTTATGATTCAGTTTTATTCTTATCTTTTACAAATTTGAGAGAATCTTGAGGTCTTTTGAGAACTGCAGAGCATGGACGAATCATGATCATCATTCCTGCCTATTGGTATATCCGTGTTTACACTTTATAGGATTGTTAGTTTTTCTCTTATCATGAGTGACTAATCCCCTAGTCTGAGGGTTATGATGCTACTATCCAAATGTATTTTTCTCCTTGTTCTTAACGAAATTCCTCATTATTTTAATGTTTATTTGAACCGATCATTCTAATACTCAATCGATTGCATAATAGTGATCATCTGCATGTAATTGTTAAAATTAGGTAGAGAATGTTTTCCACCAAATTGCAAGATCAAACTGTTTGGATAATCTTCGATAGATTAGTTAATCTTTAATTAATCATCCTTAGAATTGATTTTATCCTTTGACTTAAATTGATAGATTCATGATCATTAGGATATTGATTTAAGACAAAGAACATATTCTGACCTTGATCATAGGATTTAGTTTATTTTGAGAATAAATAATTAAATGAGGAAATTTTTTTATTAAGACTAGGATTGGAGGAAAATTGATACTAGTGAATCATAAATCGTGGTCATTCTTATCATCACTTAAACTTCTCTTTATTTTTGTTTAATTGTTTTCTTATAAAAATCAAAACCATAAAAAATATTTAAATCCTTTTTTTTAATCATCTTTATTGTTAGCTTAATAAACTTAACTAATTGAAAATACAACTAGTCATTTGGGTTCAATATCTGGATTTTCAAGTCCACTGTTACTGATGTGTAAGGTACACTTGCCCTTGTGCGAGTCTAAAATATTTTATGCATCAAGTTTTTTGCGCCGTTGTTGAGGACTAGTTATGAAATTCCCAACTAGTTAAATTATTTTGTTTATAAAAATTCTTTTATCACTTATTTAATTTTCTGTTATTTTTATTTTATTTTATTCTATTATTTTCCATTGCACTTGATCTTCTCTTTTGTTTTGTAGTGCATAGAAACCAGGTTCCAAAATCCACCACTACAATACGAAAATGATATTAACAAGCTAATATGAAAACTTAGTGTAGAAGTCCGTGAAGACAAAGAAAAAGCAATAGCAGCTAATCAGACTCGTACTCTTATGGATTACCTCACTCCTACCTTTAGGGAAACCAATACCATTAAGATTCTCGATCTACATGAGGGAGTCACATTTGACTTCACGCATGCGTTCCTACAAATGCTTGAGAACAACTCGTTCAATGGTGCTTCCTTGAAGATCCTATGCAACACCTGATAAAGTTCATCAAGCTGACCAACATGGTGAGATAGAACCATGTACCAGCAGAGTACATCAGACTCTATATCTTTTCTTTCTCTCTTAATGGGAAGTCATGAGACTGTTTGTGCTCATTACTTGAGAGAAACATCACTACATGGAACCAATGCACAAGTGCCTTCTTAAGAAGGTATTTCTCTCCCATGAAGACAGATTAATACATTAGGGACATTGAAAACTTTGTGCAGAGGGAACAAGATAGTCTACCTAAGCCTTGGAAAGGTTGCAAGAGATGATTAGAAGTTGCCCACATAATGACTGTTCCGTTTACGAGAAACAGAATGTACCCAGTAAGGTTTACTGGGATTTGCTATGGGATCAAACTCTCCCTCTCTGAAGATGCCTATGGAGATGAAGCACCCCCAGGAAGATGATCACTGTCGGAGACAACACAAGTGGTGTGCTGTGTGTGCAGTGTGAAAGGAAAAGAGAGAGTCAGAATTGTTGTGTACCTTTCACCATGAATGATGATGTATTTATAGTAAAATACCTGGATCCTGAAAGGATATTGTTGAGGCCCATTATCTTCTGTAAAGATATTCACATTATCTAATATATGAACGGAATTGGTTGTGATCATATCTTCTGTTTTATCTTCTATCTTTGGGTAGTTGTATAATTTAAATACTGGATTGGGCCTATCCGTAACAATGACATTACTCAACAGAGTTTGGTCCATATATTTTATGGTGGAGTGTCCTTACACAATAGGACAACTTTAGATGTTGCTTGTAGGGGTAACCCCGTACGGATGCCATCATGATCATTGAAGATATGTGCTCCAACTCCTATAACAACTCAAGGGATAAGAGGATTATGAAGAGAGGCGCTAACCAGGTGGAGAAAGATGATTCCCAAACTGAATTGGAAAAACAAATGCAAGCTCTAACACTGAAGATTGAGACACTCATGAGAGCTTAAGCCCAAGTCTCCTTCACCACACCTCCATTCCCAACTTGTGATAATGTGATTGTGCATGGGCTAGGAGAAAGCACCATTGATGACAAGCTAGTTGCAAACATAAATAAGACCAATTTTGTTGGGGGAGGAAACAATTCTTACAATAAATACCCAAACAATTTCAATCAAAGACATGACTTCAGGAAAAATCAAGGGATGTATAGGCCTCAACCCATGAAAAATCAAAGGCCTAGGCAAGAGGAGGGACAACTCATTTTTCAAGAGATCATGCTTCAATATATGGCCCAAAATGACCATAGAATGAAGTTGGTGGAGTCTTAATTGACCAACATACAATCCCTCTTGTAAAAAATACAGCCAACCAATCTCCCTTCACAACCTAAACCAAATCCTAAAAGGGGTATGTTAATGCTGTGATGACTAGAAGCAAGAGGATTCAAGAGGAACCCGAGGAGAAAGAATGTTCTTTCTCAAAAGTTATAGATGACATCCTTACAAAGAAGAACCAAGCACCTAGGAAAGTTAAGGTTCCTACTAATGGAAATCTAGTGGCAAGCAATGAGGGTGAGAAGGAGGTACTGACACCTCCTCAGATAAGTGTTCCCTTCCCTCAAAGATTGAAAGACAAGAGTGAGGATGGACAATTTGCTAAATTTGTTGATATGCTTAAAAAGGTGCATATTAATATCCCCTTCGCTGAGACAATTGCTCAAATGCCAAAGTACGCCAAATATTTAAAATAAATTCTTTTAAATAAAAGAAAATTGGCAAACTTTGTACAATTGGTCTCAACAAAGAATGCTCTACTATAGTTTTAAGGAATTTGCCACCTAAGCTTAGTGATCCAAGGAGTTTTTCAGTCCCTTGTACTATTGGAAACTTACAAAGTAATAGAGCTTTATGAGATTTGGGTGCAAGCATTAATCAGATACCTTAGTTTATCTATAAGAAGTTGGGGTTACAAGAACCACAACCCACTAACATTTCTCTTTTGCTAGTAGACAAGACTCTTACTTATTCGTGAGGAATAGTGGAAAATTTGTTGGTTAAAGATGGAAAATTTATTTTTCTAGTTGATTTTGTGATTTTGGACATGGAGGAGGATGAAGAAATCCCAATTATTTTTTGACGATCATTCCTTTACATAGAAGGGGTTTTGATTGATCTCCAACAAGGGAAAATAATTTGGATGTTGGTTGATGAAAATGGAGTGTTTAAAGTGTTTGATTTGACAATTAACTCATCCTTCTGCCCTACATGTAATTTTGTGGAAGCCACCAATAAGATAAAGACTATTATTGTGGCTAAGCCTCACCCAAGTGTGGGAAAGGAACACCCTCTAAGGAAGAAAGGCATTCCAAAAGACTCTGTATGGAGTAAGAAAAAGGGAGATAACATCACCATTCAAGCTCTTGGCTATGAAGTGGATGATTATATTGAAGGATCGATGCAAAAAAGGAAAATCACCTTGTTCGAAGGTGATTGATTTTCTTTCCTTTTTTATTCGTCAGGCTCGAGACGTTAAACAAGCGCTTCTCAGGAGACAAACCTGATTTATGTTACGTGTTTTACTTATCCTAGTCTTTTATTTTTCTAGGTTGTTTTGCTACATTATTTGTTTTCAATACATTTTCCTTTTTCATGCATTTTTTATTTTTCATTTAGATGCATTGAGGACACTGCATGCTTTAAGTGAGGGGAGGGGTATCATTGCTTCGCAACTTTGAGCTCTATGTGATATATGTGAATTCTTGCATTATTCTAGTTCCATCAACGTGGTAAAAATTTATTGTTCTTAGGTTTAGAATTTTTAATTTTCAGTTATTCCTTAATAAAAAAATTTGTGTGTATTAGGGTTATTAAGTTTTCTTTAGGAGGGAACATTAACATGCATAATTGTGAATTGTTCTTAGAGTTACCTTAAGAAATGCGAGTATTGATATATGATTCTTTTAGTGTAGGTGAATTGATCCTTTCATTAGCATGATTTTAATCTATGTTTTGACATGTATATCATTGAATGAAATCTGAATTGTCTAAAAAAATGAGACTATGATAGACTTTCTTGAGAGCTGTAAATTATTTTGATTAATTTTTTTCTTAGTTGATCACATTGAGCTTGAATGATTATTCTTTGTTGGACCTTGAACTATATTGTGTGAATATTATTAATGTGAGAATAAAAAGAGGAACTAATATATATTGTTGGTTGTGTCAATTAATGAATCCTAAATCCTTCTTCATAAGCTAACAAAGAGTCAATTTACCTCATAAAAAAGTTCATTTCTATTTTTCTTCTTAGAAGCATTTCTACAAAATCTTATCTAAATTTACCCTAAAACTATTTTACAATTTGAGTGTAGAGCCTTGTTTTCCCTTTTTCCATTTATTATACTCGATGTGCATTTATCATAGGTTGGATATTTAAGATAATAATTAATTAATATAATAATTAGTTTCATAATTAATCAATTATCTATTCATCAATTTACTAATTAATTGATTATGTTGTTTCGTTACATTGGAGTGGAGTTGTTGAAAATTTAATAAAAACAAATTATTTTAAGAGGAAAACAATATAATTATAGTAATGCCACGTGACTTAATTATTTCATGGTAATAAAACCAAATTATTAAGTATTTTGTAAAATATAATTAATTGATAAAAAAAAGTTCTATATAGCAAATCAAATTAAATAATATTAAATTACTTTGCATATATCGTGTATTGTACCGGTTACTCTACTAATTATAGTATACAAAATTATGAAATTATTATACTTGATTTAGAAAAAAAAAATATTTTTGTTAAATTTTAAAATTTATAATGTTTAAGTTTTTAAATATTTATATAGACATTAATATTTATATACATGTAAAACTCGTAATAGTTATTAAGATAAAGACAAATCTTTATTACCAACAAGGCATAGGCAAACATTAAAGTATTACCCGTAACAAGTTAAGATTATGTTGTTGATTTAAGTGGAACAATTTTTAGAGATTCAATAAGTAAGGTTTTTTTGTTTGAGTTTTATAAATGAAAAACATGTTATTGGAGGAAAAGACTCAATTAAAGATGGTCAACCAAATTTACATTCAATATTAGTCATTTTTAAGTATTAGTCATTTATAAAATTTATAGATACTTCATGTTAATAACATCGTTTGCGAATTAAGTTTAGATTAACATTTAAAGTTTTTAAGTTTAACTTGTAAAAAATGTTGTTTAAACTTCACCTCTAATTATATATGAGTTTAACGAATGAATCTAATTCAATTTACAACATATGTTAAGTTTGTACGAAATGATATGGTTTGATTCTCGCATAATACATTATTGGAGTGAGACAAGAAGCATTAAGCGTGACTAAGTCTCAAATCAATAATTAATCTCTTAATCATTCCAAAGGGACAAAGCTTGTGGGGATATTTTTGGACCTCATAGAGGATTCAAAGACCCTAATTATGAGAGTTAAAAAAAAGAAATATATGGATGCTTGTTTTGAAAAAAAGGGAAATGCGGACTTGACTAATTTAATTTGTTTATGGTTATTTCATATTTCTTTTTGAAAAATTGTTGTTTATCAATTTATCATTATATTAAACAAATGTTTTCATACTAGAAAAAGGAAATGAAATAATATAAAAATATTTTATATTAAATATGACTTAAAATTTATAAACGAAATCTTCATGATACTTTTAAAGAAATGTTATGTCAATGGTCCTCTATTTAAATGTGACTCTTAGAAATTCAAATTAATTATATACATAGATAATACATGTACAAGTCTTCTTAATTTGCAAGTTGCACGTTGAATTTACAAAACTTGATGTTGACATGATAATTGAACTTAACTTTTAAATTTATATTTTTTCTAAAATAACTTTAACTTGAAGATTTTACAATTTATACCCTTACCCACCTTCACCCGTTAACCATTCTTAATGAAAAAGGCGTGAGAAGTAAAATGGAAAGAGGATTACCACAAGATGTGGCACAAGTGCTTAATAGTTTAAGTCATTTAAGCAAATGATAAGGGTTGGCTATGTAAACAAATATTTGTGGAGAGAGGAATTGTCCCGTAATTTATACTCTATTTTCTCATGTTTCATTCCGACTGTGAAGATATTTTATTTTAGGAAGAAAAAAAATGAAAAATGGATTAGAAATTTTGGATCAAGGAATCGAAGATATCTTGATTTCTGGGGAAAAAAATGAAAAGAGGATTAGAAATTTTGGATCAAGGAATCTATATTAAGTTAGTAGATTTTATATATATGTGCAGTAAAGGAAGGCATTGAGCAAAGTAACAAAGAAAATATCTCCATTACTTTTGGGCGGCATATTACCTATTCAGCTAGGCATTGCTCTATTGATCGTTGTAAAATTGGAAAATTAGTACATTTATTTCTCATTAAGCTACTCGTGAAAGTCCAAACTAAAATTTAATTACTTAATAACTTTGGCCTCTTTGGAGAACTTGTTAATTATATAATTACGAGAAACCCAAAATAAGTCTTGTGTTTAAATTTATTTGGCAACTTATGCAAAATACAAAAACAACTTGTAATTTTAATCTCCCACTAACGTTTGTCTGTAATTATTTGTGATAATGTATTGGAAATTTGAATAGCTAGTACGTATTACAATATATATCTATTTTGGTAATTTTAAAAATAAAATAATCAATACTCCTATCAAGAATGTGCTTAGATTAGCTGCAAATAGATATACTAACGTCCTGAAATTTTGATAATTAAAAATATATGTTTGATGTATTTTTTGTATTATTTAATTACATTATTAATTTGGATTAGTTAAAATGTTGTGTGAATTATCCTTGCTCAACTTTTTGGTGTGAATATTAGGTTATGTGAAATTTGATTGATCTACATTTGAAATTGTGAGATTTTGAGTTTGACCCAAAACCTATTTTGGTAAAATCACAATTCTGGATTAGTTAACCGTTGGATCGCCTTCAATTTTATAGGTAAGCTCCGAACCCACATATGGAAACTTTGACCATTGGGATTTGCGAAATAACATCTGGAGCATGAGATATTAGTTTTTCACAGAAGCAGTGAAAATTTTAAAAATTGGATCATCTCGCCCAGGTGAGCAGAATTCGTCTGGTGAGTAAAGGCGGCTACAAATACATGCAACAGCGTGAAATCACGAATTTCCTACCTCCTTCTTCTTCAAAACAGCCACCCAAGTCCCCCACCCTCCTCCTCCACCACCCACGACCACCGGTGACTGCCACGAGTCGTCGTCGGACCACCGCACGGAGATGAACACTTTAATCAGAGCGGAATCTTCAAAACTCAACTCGAGGATTTCGGTAGAGAACGGAGCCTCCAATCCTCCCTTCGCAGTTTCTTCGAGGTAACCGTGTTTTGTAAGCCTTTTCCTAACTAGTTTGAACCTCTCTTAGTATCTTTTGAACTTAGGTACCGTTATTGGATGTTTTTACACTTCCTTTGAAAAACCTTTGAGAATGAGACATTGTAAAAATTACTTTTTTATAATATTGATGTCATTTTTGTGACATTCGTTGAGCCCCGGTCGCATTGATGTAATCAAAATTTCAAAATGATGTCCTTTTGATGTGGACTTCCAAAACACCATTTTAGCCCCTTTTAAATTTGAGTGAGTATTTGACCCTGAATGTTAATAGTAACCTTGTTTGTGAAATCTATACTAAATTATCTTCTATTTAGTATATAGAGCTCTGTGTGTGTTTGGACCAAAGCACGTGAACTTAAAAGATCTCAAAATGATGCTACAAGGAGCTGACAGAGGAATATAAATAGGTGAGGGGAGTTTATTATTGATTTATAACTTTTAATGCCATAGTTGGGGTCAGGGAACCCAATTATGGAGATGTATGTCTATCCCTATTGTATGCTGATTTTCAAGAAAAACTGTGTTTTAAACTAATGAGATGCGATATATATGTTATGGATGAATTAAATTGTGAATAATGTTGTTGTTGTAATGATTAGATTTTTTTGGGAAAAGTCTTAATTACAAAGGAGACTGCTCAAAATTTTATAATTTATTCTCCTTTTTACTTCTTTATTAATTTTAAATGAGCATGAGTTTGTTTTGTATATTATAGTTCTCCTATTTAATTTAGAATTTTCCTAAAATATCAGTCTTGTGGTATTATCGATTGTGAATGTATGAGATTTGTGTTATCTGAAGACCTGAGAATGTGAATCTCAGGCATGTTATATGTATATATGTGGAATGTGATTGCTTGTGATATTAATGATATTGAAATGAGATTATGTTGATGATTATATTAATAAGAGATGATGTTGATGATTATATTAATATGAGGTGATATTGATGTTTATGATAATGATATTGAAATGAAATGATGTTGATGATATTGATGTGATGATGACATAGATGAGAGATGATGTTGATGATGTCATTGTGATGAATGTATGTTGTGTATGTACATGGAGGTGCAGTGACTTGTTGGATATCCCTATGGGGGAAGATGATGAGTTTAAGAATTTTAAGCATCACTGGAGAGGGAAAGAGATTGCTTAGAATTTTTAACTATCCACGGTCAATGCATTGATGAGCTCATGTTTCATACTTCATAATTGCATGGAAATAGAATGGTGGCAGTAAGTACCACAGATACTTGTGGGCATATCACTCTGCGTAGAACTCCCTTGTGACTTTAGCTGATCACTATGGGGGAGAGGTCTGTGCACGATAAAGTGATCTCGACGAGCTATTGCATCATTTTCCTAAGTGAGAGTGTCATGTGGGCACGCTTAGGCTATTTCTTGATGAATGGTATCACAGTGTATTTGAGAGTTGATTCAGGTGCATGCATCATTATGAACATAATTGATTTGAATTGTGAAAAAAGTTGATGACTAGTTTGTTGAGTGTGTGTTGAATTGATTGATTACTGAGAATGATTGTAGTTATCATTATTGTTTTCTTGCTAATTATTGTTATTTGGTGCTTGTTGATCTTATATAATAAACTCATCATTGCAATTTTGTACTGTGTGGTTGGTATATGTGATGATCACGAACATTCGTTCGTGAGAGCAAATGAGCAGCAATAGGTGATATTGGAGAAAGATCCTTTTGTTGGAGTCGCCAAGCCGACGTGATAATGTTGGAACTTATTTTGAGAGAGAGTTGTGTTTTGTCATCAACTCTTTCTTAGTTGGTTCTTTATTTCTCTTTGACCAGACATGTAAAAACTGAGTTATGTTTTTACATGCGAATTACATGTATTTGTTTAATATTATTGGAGTACAAGTGTGAAGTAGAAAGTCCCACATCGGATAAAAATGGAAAAGTTAAGTTCCATATAAGTGAAGAAAAGACCCATAAACCTTGAGCCTTAAGGTTTTGGGTTAAGGTGTGGTGTCTAGCTCACTTATATGGTTACTCATGATCCATTGGTGTAAAATCTCCCCGATTTGTACCCCTCGAAATCCCGACAAGTGGATCTTTGTCATTAGAAGATGTAATAGGAGCCTTAAAGTCTAAAGAACTAGAAATGGTAGTGAATAAGAAGGTCAATGCAGAAAGACTCTTTATTAAAAAGAAGTTTGGTAAAAAGAGTCAGTTTCAAGGAAAAGAAAAAGGAAAGAACAATACTAAGAATAAGTCATCTTTTAAGGGAAAGGTGACTTGTTGGTTGTGTCATAAGGAAGGACACATTAGGAATAATTGTCCAGAAAAAGGAAAAGGTCAAAATAATGGGAATAGGACAGATTATGCTAATCTGACTAGTGGTTTTGAGGATAGTGAAGTCCTAGCTGTGTATAATGCTTCTCGTGAGAAGGAGTGGGTGATGGATTCTGGTAGTACATATCACATGACACCTGAAAAGGACTGGTTAATCTCTCTTAAGAAAATTAAAGGTGGAAAGGTGATGATGGGAAATAACCAAACCTGTCAAGTAGAAGGTATTGAAGCTATTAGGTTTAGGATGGGAGATGGGACTGTTAAGGTTCTCAAGGATGTGAGCTGAGTTCCTAACCTTAGAAGAAACCTAATATCTCTAGGAATGTTAGATAAGAGTGGATACAGTTTTAGGAGTTTTCAAAGAACTCTAGAAGTGGTTAAATGATCCATAGTTCTTATGAAAGGGAGGCTAGAAAATGGTCTGTATTTTCTAGATGGAGAAGCTTTAGGACCTGAGTCTTGTAGTGTTAGTAGGAAGCCTAGTGAGACTTCTCTTTGGCATAAAAGACTAGGCCACATTAGTAATCAAGGATTACAAGAGTTATATAAGCAAGGTATTTTAAGTTTGAAAATTTTTTTCTCCTATTGATTTCTGTGAAACTTGTGTTTTGGGAAAATCTCACAGATTAAAGTTTCAAATAGGAAAGAATGAAACTAAAAATATCTTGGATTATATACACTCTGATTTGTGGGGTTCACCTAGCATTCCTAGTTCACTTTCTGGCTGTCATTACTTTCTTTCTATGATTGATTCTCATTCCAGACGTGTGTGGACTTATTTTTTAAAACAAAAAGATCAAGCTTTTGATTGTTTTAAAGACTGGAAAGTCCAAGTGGAAACTGAGACAGGAAAGAAGGTTAAAGCATTAAGAACTGATAATGGATTGAAATTCTGTAATAACCAATTTAATGATTTCTGCAAACTGTGTGGTATTTTAAGACATAGAACTTGTGCTGAAACACCTCAGCAAAATGGCATTGCTGAAAGAATGAATAGAACTATTTTAAATAAGGTTAGATGAATGCTTGCTGATTTTGGTCTTAGAAAATCTTTTTGGGCATAAGCTGTTTCTACTGCTTGTCATATTATAAACAGGTCACCTTCATCTGCTATCAATTTCAAAACTCCCATGGAAATGTGGTATGGTAAGCCTCCTAACCTGAGTTATATGAAACCTTTTGGCTGTTTAGCTTATGTTCATACTAAACAGGATAAGTTAGCTCCTAGAGCTCTTAAATCTATCTTTGTGGGTTATCCTACAGGAACAAAAGGTTATAAACTCTGGTTAATATCTGAAAATAAATGTGTTGTCAGTAGAAATGTTGTATTTGATGAACTGACATTTTATACAGATATTGTGTAGGATACTGGACAGGTTAAAGAAACTGGAAATGTCCAGTTGGAGGTGGAGAACACCACTAGTATTGATTCTGAAATGGTTCAGAATCATGGTGAAACTGAAGATCAAGTTGACACACTTGATCAGCTTGCAAATGATCAACAAACTAGTGAAGAAGATTCAGAGGACTCCAACCTCAATGATTATCTTCTGACTAGAGATAGAGTTAGGAGGAATATTAGGCCTCCTAACAGGTTTGCTCATGCTGACATTGTTGCTTTTGCTTTGCAGGTTGCTGAAATGGTTGAACAAGAAGAACCAGCAACTTACAAAGAAGCAATCAATATGAAATCTGGAAAAGGATGGCTGAGAGCAATGGAGGATGAGATTTCCTCATTAAAGAAGAATCTGACCTGGGTTCTTGTGGACAGACCCAAGGAGAAAAGGATCATTGGATGCAAGTGGGTCTTCAAGCTGAAGCCTGAAGTCCCAGGTTTGGAGAAGGCCAGGTATAAGGCCAGGCTGGTAGCCAAAGGCTACTCACAGGTAGAAGGAATTGATTATAATGAAATTTTCTCTCCTGTGGTAAAACATACTTCTATTAGGCTTATTTTATCTGTTGTTGCTATTCTTGATTTAGAATTAGAACAACTTGATGTTACAAATGCTTTTTTGCATGGTGGTCTAGATGAACAGATCTATATGGAGCAACCAGAAAGCTTTATAGAGAAAGGTTCTGAAAACAAGGTCTATTTGCTGAAAAGGTCTCTGTATGGGTTAAAACAGGCACCTAGGCAATGGTATAAAAGATTTGATGACTTTGTTTTGTCACATGGATTCTTTAGATGTAAATATGATCACTGTGTTTATTATAAGAAAGATAATGAAAATAAATACATCTATCTGTTGATCTATGTGGATGATATGCTAATTGCTTTTCATGATATTGAGTGTATTAACAAATTGAAAGAGATGTTGCTGAAAGAATTTGATATGAAAATTCTTGGTCCTGCTAAGAGAATCTTAGGCATGGATATAGTTAGAAATAGAAAAGAAAGAACATTGTCTTTATCACAAGTTGTGTATGTTAAAAAGGTTGTTAAACTCTTTTCTATGCATCTCTGTAAATCTATTAGCTTGCCATTAGCTGCTCATTTTCATTTAAAATCTGTATGTGGTGATTTAAATGAAGATGAATCTGCCTATATGAAAAATGTACCATATTGTAATGCAGTTGGAAGCCTAATGTATGCAATGATTAGTACTAGACCTGATATTGCATATGTTGTTAGTGTTTTGAGTAGATTCATGAGTAATCCTTCAAAAGATCATTGGAATGCTGTGAAATGGATTCTGAGATACCTTAATGGCACTTCTGATTTCTGTTTGAATTTTACTGGTAATGAATCTAATGATTTTTCTGTGAAAGGCTATTGTGATTCTGACTATGCTGCAGATTTAGACAAAAGAAGATCTTTATCTGGTATTGTTTTCACTGTTGGTGGAAATGTGGTTAGCTGGAAGTCAAATCTTCAGCATGTAGTAGCTCTGTCTACTACTGAAGCTGAATACATGGCCTTGTCTAAAACTGTAAAAGAGGCATTATGGTTGAAAGGAATAATTTCTGAACTTGGTTTAGGAGATGGAATTCCACAGATTATGTGTGATTCTCAAAGTGCTATTCATTTATCTAAGAATAGTGCTTATCATGAAAGAACTAAACATATTGATGTCAGACTACATTTTATTAGAGATGTTATTGCAGGTGATAAGGTGATGGTGGAGAAAATATCTACTGTTTGTAATCCAGCTGATATTTTGACTAAAGTTGTACCTATTAGCAAATTCAAGGATGCCTTGGAATTGTTAAAAGTCCAACAGTAGTAATTTCTTTCTCTTATCTCTGTTATTTCTGTTCTAATTGTTTTTGAAATTACTAATGCAATTTCTGTTTTGTAGGTTCTGATCTGTTTCTCTTTAATATGTTTGTGTTGTGTCTTTCTGTGTCCTAGTGTCTTAGTGTCCTCTGTGTTGGCATTGAACTTGTAGTCTCTTGTCTGTCTTCTATTTGTGTTGTGTCTTATTGTGCTTCAAGGTGGAGTTTGTTGGGCCTGCTTGTGAAGCCCAATAAAACACGTTCTTTTGCTTTTAAGTGAAGCTGTGCGTTTTGGTTTTATTGGCTGAACATATCCTGCTTGTGAAGCCCAATAAAACACGTTCTTTTGCTTTTAAGTGAAGCTGTGCGTTTTGGTTTTATTGGCTGAACATATATATTCTGCTTTTATTCCACAAAGCTGCAGCGTTTTTTCAATTTGGCTTTTACGTTCATTTTGGGAATATTTTCCAGCACCTTCTATTTGCTTTCTTTTTCATCTGTTTTTCTGTTGTGACCTAGCTCTGCTAGGGTTTGCATTTTCTGCACCAATCTTGAGTCTTGGTTGCTGAAATCAGTTAGAGTGATGATGGAGTAGTGTGCGTTCTGTGTTCTTTCGTTATTACTGTTTGGTGTTGCAGGTAATGGTTCTTTCTCTCTCGATTTTGGTCCGGTTTGGGTTCTTGAGGCTTTTCTCTGTAAGGAACTGGTTGAGAGAAGAGTAGAAGGTTGAGTACTGTCTGGATTTGACAGTGGTGAAAAGTGGTTATCTCTTGTGCTCTGTAAACTTCTTGTTTTCTTGTTTACCTGTGATATTGTTGCCTTGTTCTTGTTAATAGCTTGGCTGTGTAATATTGAGAACATTGTTGTAATATTCTTGTAATATTAGTGTTAATAAAAGAGACTATAAGTTATTTGCCCTTGGATGTAGGTAACAAGGATTTTATCCTAGTTACTGAACCAAGTAAAATTCTCTTGTGTTTTCTTTATCTCTTTTATTTGCTTCCGCTGAATACAATCTGGTTTTAGTTTATATTGTGCGCTGATAAATCTCTAACAAGTGGTATCAGAGCCGATGGTTCGACCTGGTGACCGGCTCGGACGAGTAAAAAAAATAAAAATGGCGGCAATGGATTCATGGACATAGATATCCATTGTATCGAACTTCCTGGCGCGAGGAGTCCATGCATGGAGGCCAGGCAGTGAATACTCGTGGGTGAAAAAAGAATTCCGCTCGAGGGGGAGGCTACGATGTGGAACGGACTTACACTTGAGGGGGAGATTGTTGAAGTACAAGTGTGAAGTAGAAAGTCCCACATCGGATAAAAATGGAAAAGTTAAGTACCATATAAGTGAAGAAAAGACCCATAAACCTTGAGCCTTAAGGTTTTGGGTTAAGGTGTGGTGTCTAGCTCACTTATATGGTTACTCATGATCCATTGGTGTAAAATCTTCCCGATTTGTACCCCTCGAAATCCCGACAAATATATATATATATATATATATATATATATATATATATATATATATA
>CM023945.1:9635099-9648946 GCA_013407115.1 Glycine latifolia | reverse complement strand
ATATATATATATATATATATATATATATATATATATATATATATATATTTATATTTATATTTATATTTACGTGTTTGTGCGTTTTTTTATGAATGTATTACCACGAGAAATTTACCCTCATTTTCACAATCAAATTAATAGAGTTTTCATTTAAAATTTGAAATTATAAGTTTAAAGTAATGATATCGTAGCGACGAGACGGGTCATTACATATACTCTTATAATATTTAAAATTTATTAATTTTTTTGCAACTGATATTAGTATGCGAATTGCAAAAAATAAATGTTTACTTTTATATAATTAATATTTTAGCTTCTGCATTAAAAAAAATAAATATTTCTTTGTATATATTATAATTAAAATTCATAGTATATATAACTTAAATTTTAGATTTATAATAAATAATTTAACTGTAATATAAGATTAACTTTAAATTGAAATAGATAAACATTCAAAAAATCAAGAATATAGACAAATATAAAAAGAGAGTATTTGATAGTGAGTGAAATGCACCTTTAGAATAAGTATTGTGTTACTAATCACTAATTGGCAAAGTGAGAGCTTCATTCTCCAAGTTTGGAATTTTGATCAACAATATAAGAGTAAATTAAATTTTATAGTAAATAAGTATTTTTAAATATATAAATTATATTTTAATTTTATAATAAATATTTTAAATTATGATATAATTTTATTCTTAATTATTGATAATTATTATTAAAAAGTATTGAAAATCAATTTAAAGATAATGATGAAAAAAGATAGATTAAAAGAGATAGATAATTAAGAAAATGTAGATAAATTGATATGAAGTTGTTTAAGCTTAATAAGAGGTTTCAAGTTTGAGTTTTAGATATGCAATTGTGTTAAAGATGGAGATCACTTGTCCCATTTCTTGTCTCCATGAATAAAACATTGACATATAATTTAAAACTCCACATATGCTTTTTTACGTTTCTCATGTTACCCTTGACAAATCTGTTAGCATTGTTTTGTTTTCTTGAAGACCGCTACTAAATTTCACGAACATCATTAATGACCTTTGTCTCTTACCTTCACCAAATCCACCCACCCGTACGTGGTGGCATCAACCACCTCCACTGTTGCATGGACTATCGAGCCCTTCATCTCGTGATTCCTTGCAAGCACGCTTCAAAAAGGTGCGACGTGATCATCCTTTTGTAGGCGCATGAGTGATAGGGTGTGATTACGAAGCTCTCATACCTAGCAGTGCATTGATAGAGATTCACCTTATGTGCTTCCAAACCATCTGCAATGTGCTCCTAAAGCATGAGAAGGGCAACATCTTCATAGTTGATGGGTACACGCTTTCCTCTGGACACAATAAACTCGACATGACCTCATTGACACATTTGTTAGTAATAACAATCAAAATTCTAAAATAGAGTAATCACATGCACATGCATGAACACAAGATTTAACGAGATTTGACAAGTGTGCTCGTGTCCTCGGGAGCGGTTGTTTCTACTATTATTTGAAAAATAAAGTTACATCAATATTTACAAAATAAAAATTTGTAGATTTACAATGTCATCCTTGTATCGTACTTCGCCCTCGCACCCCTAACCTACGTTGTAACCAAGCCTAAAGGACAAATTGTCGCTCCACTCCACTTCACTTATGCTTTGTTGTATTTTGCTCTACTACCCTCCAACATTTGTCCACCTATAGAAAATGAGCCATGCAGAACAAGGTTGATTGATAACATCCTCATCATCACCTTTACTATCATAAGATGTGTTATTAGAAACGATAGAGCTAATAGAGACAAAGGTGATGCGTACGTCTCAAAGCAAGGTCTTTGATTTTGGAATTGGGACAAGAAATATCAAAACTCTAGGATTTTGGGTAACGACTTGTGTGGAGAACTCCATTACTGACATCCATGAAGCTTTTATAATGGTCTTTTTAAAGCATAATGGAGTTAACATGTCTTTCATTGTCAATGGTAATATGAGAAATGTGAAAATGCACATGTGAATTTTTAAATGATGTGTTGCATAGGACAAGAAATGAGGCACACTTATGGAACAAGTGATCTTCATTCCAGCGTTAAATATTTGGAGGGAGAGTTTTGTTGCACATAATAGTTCTATCTGATTCAAATAAGATTATCTTCAATGAAGGATACATATGATCTATATATCAAAAAATACATTAAAATAAAAAGAGGATAATTTTAGATAAGGGAAAGTTGCTGAAATAATGTGAAAATGCGAATCTAAAGCAGAGAACAAATTTATTAAAAATGTCTAACCAAGAAAGTAATAAAAGTAAAAACTTCAATTTGCAAATTGTATATTCTAATTTATAATATAAGAATGAATGCATTGTGATCAGATCAACATGTAGACATCTTAATTGAAGAGAGATTTTAAAGTAATATGTTTTTTTTCTTCCTAAATAAGTAACATGTTTAGTTCAGATTGTGTAAAAACTACTTTTATATTAAAAAAACACTTACATAATAATAAATTATTAAGAAAAGAGCATGGAACAATTTATATAAATATTATGTAATTTTTTATGTTTTAGGGGTAAATTGCTGATAAATAAGATAAAGAATATTATAAATTATAAATAAGAATTATGCTAAAAAAGTATTTAGAAATACTTTTAAGTATAAATTAAATAATCAATTACTTAAATTTGTTCCCCTCATTTTGATCCAAAATTTGTCGTAACAAAATAGCTTTTTATCACAAAAGCTGTTATTGATATAAATTTAAATATTACCAAACACATACTAAAATTCCAATACGAGTATGAAATATTTTAAAATATTTTTTGTTGGAAAATTAAAATATTTTTGTATCTAAAATTTAAATTAATCAAGAATTATGAATATAAAAAGCATGGAATAGTTTTTAAAGCTATTTTAGTGGGGGTGGGGGGAAATAATACACCTTTGCCAAGGAAAACTAGCTACTTGAACAAGGAGAAATAATCGAGAGCTAATTGACATGAAAACTATTTGAAGTATTTCTCAATCTCCATTTTTTGAATAACTCTTATATTAGTTAATTCACTTAATTGGTTTTTCTCTTTAAAAAAAGAGAAAAATAGTTATATATTGACAATATAATATTCTTTATAAAATCATATAATCACAATCCACTCTGTATCATAAATTTATTAATTTTTAAAATAATTTAAACAATAATTTATAATTGGATAATAACGTAAAACTATTTTACACTATCAATATATGCATTGAACTCTTAAAAAAAGTTAATGGATTTTCTATAATATCAATTTGAAGATTAGAGTCTTGATTTGCTATATACATGTAAGAATTAAAATGCAACAAAAAAGTCTAATTTAGTTAACTAAATAATATGCGTGAGTTGTTGTAATTTTTTTATGTGTTTGATTCCTGTGAATAAAAAAAACATAAAAGCAAAAATACCATAAACAACTTATTTTTTAGTAACGAAATGTAGATATACGTATAGTATTTTCCTCAATGAAATAACATGGCCCATGCAACATGAACAGGGAAGAAAGGGTTTGGTAGCATTAGCTTGGAAAGGGTTTGGTAGCCAGACAATATCTGCAAAGGAAGTGTGCCAGCTGAGTTGTGCCGAAAGATACAATGCCTTTTCTTTCAAAAATTTATTTCTCCCATTATTAACTACATGTACTTTGTTTGTCTTTTCTTTGGTAGACCATGTTCTCCTAATATACACTCATTTTCCTCGCGTGAGCAAATTTGGAATTCTCAATCAGAATTTTTTAATCAACTCTTAATTTTCAAGGGTTTTAATTTCTTTAATCCCAACTTGGACACATAATTCTTGTTGGGCTTTATCTATTAGTTACATCATTGTTACACACAAATAGTCACAAAAGGATAAGAGAGAAGGGCGACAGAAACCGCCCTTGAGGCTATTAAGCAGACATATCTGCGTCTTCTATATAGATCATGAGTCATATCCATGTGGGACGGTGTCATACTTTGTGAGTTATTTTTGGTTGGTAGAGAGGATTCCTCATCCCACCTTTCTTTAATTACGTGATGCTTGTCAAATTGAAAGGGCAAAAGGAGGGACCCAGTTCTTGAATTATATTTTATTTTTATTATTTTTCTTTTGGTATAAATTGTATGTATTTTTAAGTATCTAATGTAATTGTATATTTTGAATTTGAAAGCAAAATTTCTTGTTAAATTAAAACAATCTCATGTCAATTGATTCACACAAATACTCTCAATAGTACGCGTTTATTTTAAGTATTTGTGACTTTACAAAAGTATTTTTCATTTTGCAATTTAATTCTTATATGTGTTTTTTCATTACCCAAATTTATTGAATTCATATTTTATTAGTGTTTTAATCTCAATTTAATCCCAAAAGAACAAATTTGATATGTTTTACAAATTTAAGGATTGTGTAAAAAAATAATTAAAGACTATTTTGTATTTTGTACACACATATGTAATAACATTAAGTTAATTATTAATTCAATATATGCATACTGAATTCGTCTACTAGCAGTTAAGAAGCTTTAACTGTTCCTTCTACTTGTGTTATACTTTAGAGCTAATTTAAAGCGAAATTAATTCATTGACGTCGAGTTTGGGTAATTTATCAAATGAGGTTATGCCTTAAAATCCCATTACTTTACTTCCTTTGTATAAAAAAAGTCAAATCCATGAGTATAAGACACAAATCAAATGTTACAATTTCTTTTCAAGCTTTTAACCGATCGCAGCCTTGAATTGACATTTCTTTCAAATAAACCATGTTCCTCTTCAAATTTTGTATAATTTTTTTATCGATAAAAATCAAAGAAAATATCAAAAGATTTATTATAATTATCCGTATTTCTTAACCAATTAAATTAAACCTCCTCCTTGGTGGCTCCAAATCTTTTTAAAGATTCACATATTTTCTTAACAAAAACTCATATTTTAATTTTACTTAAAAACTAATATTTTAGTGTTTGTATGATAAGTATTTATTTTATATAACTAAAACTTATAATAAATAAATATTTTTAATATATAAATTGCTTTATGATTAAAATTTATAATAAACAAAAAATTTAAACATGTAAATTATATTTTAATTTATAATAAACAATTTATATATTAAGATATAATGTTATTTTTAACTATTGATAATTTTTTAAAAAAAAATTAAAATTCAATTTAGAAATAAAAATGAAAAAGATATATTGAAAGAGATAAAAAATAAAAACCTTTAAAAATACTCTTCATTGAAGGAAAAACTCCTATTTTTATATATAAAAGAATCACTGAAAAAATACTTTTGCTAAAGATAGTTATTCTTATTTATATAGAGAGAATATATAAAACTTCATAAAAAATAAAATTAGTTCTTGTAAAATAAAGCATACATATTAAAGAAAAATAAAATTATAATTGTTAACTCAATAATTAAGATTGTGACATATATATGTAAATTTTTTTTTTTCTTTTTAAAAACGCACCTGTTACTTCAGACGCAATCAAATCCTAAACAAATTTATCCAAATTTTCAATCCAGTTCACACTTTTTTTTTATCATTTAGAATTTCCCATCCTTAACGTTATCTCATTGAGAAGTACTTATTAATATGAATCAGGTATAATAGGAGTCGGGAATGATGCTTGTAATCTTGTCATCATCCACTTCACGATCAAATTAGTCCTTAAACACAAAGATTAACATTAGGACTAATAGGAGGGAGCTACTAACTAAAACTTACCCTATAAGTCGCTTTTTGTGTGCATGTATGCCTCATTACATTGGTCGGCTTGACAATATTCTCAATAAGTTAAGGACAAACAAGCCCACTAATCCTCAATTGTGTTGTCACAAAAAGTTTTCTCACTAATCGGTAAATATCTCAATCATACATGTTGCAAATGCTAATATCAATACAATTTTGATTGATTAGGCCTTGCATTGCCTTTATCGTTGAAATTTGAAGATTATAGTGACTGGAAAAGTCAATTAAAGGAGTGTGGGGCTTGGGGAGGATGGTAAAGGCTTTCAACAGGTTAAAAAGATGGTTAAATCACCTATTTCATTCTTAAAAGTAGTAGAAATTGTTATCTTAGTCCCTGAAATTAAAGAAATTAGAAAAGTATCTGAAATTACAATTTGTGAATCACTTTAGTCTAACTGTTATATATAACGTGATTTAAGTTATACTACTATCGTACGTTCTAAAAACAAAATTACAATAAATTATTAAGTTTTGAGTTATGATGATATTGATATAAAGTATTTATTAATTTATTGATGATTAATCTCTCTTGTTAAAAAATATGTAAACAATTAAATTTAAAAACTTAGGTGAAATGACCAAGTGCATGTTTATTTTGCTGCATCATGTGTTTTAATACAATTCCAATTAATAAACAGAAAGGAGGGAGATCCGTGGTCAAACGTACGTTCGATGCTAACCCAACGGATTCTCAAACATGTTCTACCAATATAAAAAATTTATTTAAATTTTTCCTTAATTTTAGGAATTCAAGTAACAATATTTATGACGTTAGTGAAAAATGGTGATTTACCCTAAAAAAAATTGATGCCCTTGGATAGATAGATTAAATAGTTCCTTCACTTTATGGTACAAAGTTTGGTAGCCCCTTTAAAGAGCCTTGTCTTAATAGTTTTACTGCTTCTGAGCTGTTTCAACAACTGCTGTAAATGGTAGTTTTTATTACTGGGAGACATACTGGTGGTGTGGTATTCTAGGCCTTATACTCGTCTTTATTTATAAGCTTCTGTTCTGTTGTATCCTTCTGACTGTCTGGTGAGAGCATTATTTAGATTCTAAGTTTCCACCCTCAAAACTCCAAACTTACACTCTAGGATTCTATGCTAGTGAATTTACTCTTTTCATGAGCAGGTGCCCCATACCCCACAATAAATAAATGCTTATATATGTTCAGACTCCATAGTTCTTGTTGGGTGTGTTAATTTTGTGGAGAATACAGTTATGATCCTGTTGCCAGGATTTGTCTTCATTTATATGGAGGATATCAATGTAGACAAGAGATGGTTACATTAGATCATAGTGCCCATTTTCATGTGTCTCCCTTGAAACACTTTATGGACCAGCCATATGGCCATACCCCATTTAATTGAAATTCACTTTTATTTAGTCTAGTCAATCCAAAAGCCGAAATTACAAAAACTCAAGCAAATATTATTGAGTCATTCTGGATTGTATGAAAAATAAAATGCATGTGCTTTACCCACCAGTCATCACCAACAGCACATTGCTCATACACACTACTCATCCGTTAGATTCTTCATCACTAAGTCATGAAAACTGAACTTTAGCTTAAAGGGAGGCTGCGCCGCCTAGAAATAGCACTATTTCAGTGGTGCTAGTTTCCATCTTTATTCTTTGACTAAAGTGATCATGAGCAAAATTGAAAAATTATGGAGGCCACTTTAGGTGAACTTAACTCATTAATAAGCTATTAATTCAAATTATTATTATTGACTTCAAGATAGCGGAATTCTGTGGTTTAATCTTTTACCGACTAAATTGGTAAATCCAATTAGGCAAGAGATTCTCTAATGTTGGCTTGAAAAGCTCTAAAATTAATCTCAGACAACTCTTATCCAATTGGGCACATGCTACTGTTAGAGTATTCCTGTGTCATTAAGAACTAATTTCTCAAAGATACTAAGATTTATTTTAATTCTTAGAAGTATTGTAATTTATCTTAAAGAGTTGTTTTTCATATTTTCTTTTTTATAATATTTTCAATGGAGTTTTTATAAGCTATTCAAAAGACTTATTAAACTTTTTCGAATTCGAGATATCCCTTTATTGGGAGTCAAAGATTAGTCCATCAACATATTCATATTAGACATGGCAACGGGGCAGGGCGGGGGCGAGTATTGCATTCCCCGGTCCCACCCTCGCCCCCGATCCCCGTCGGGTTTTAAAACCCATCCTCATCTCCACCTCCGCTGGGGGTCGGGTTTTCCCCGTCCCGCCCCGCCCTCGCTATTTAATTAAAATTAAAAAAATAAAAAAATAATATAAATTTTTTATTGAAAAATTGGACAAAAAAATTAATTACGTAACAAAAAAATAATAATAACAAACCCACATTTAAAATATGGGATCATAATTTAAAAATTACAAAATAAAATCAATAAATTCAATTTAAAAAAATTAGAAAATAATTTTTTTATTTTTTTAATATTATTTTTAACGAGGCGGGGACGGGGGTGCGGGCGGGGGCGGGGCGGGGAGCAGTAATCCCATACCCGCCCCCGCCCCCGCTTTTGGTTATCGGGGAAAACCCGAACCCGAACCCGAACTCAAAAAACTCGATTTTTCCCCGTTAAAATCGGGGCGGATTCGGACGGATACCCATGATTTCGGGTCCCGCTGCCATGCCTAATTCATATTCATGTATTGAGATTTTTTAAAGGATTAACCTTTTTAAGAGATGTTTTTTTCATACATATGAATTTGAAATTGAACTCTTAATCATATGTTTAAGAGACAAAATTATCTGTCATTCATATCACATCATATTGATTAAAAGTCTGTTTAAAATATGTCTTTTATTCTTACATATATATTCTCTCGGTCTTGATTATAAACAAAAAAAAAGACATATTTTATATTTATTAATAAAATTAGTTAACTTCATTAAATTATATATTTTTAATTAAAAATAAACATTTCTCTAAACTATTCTTTGTTGGAATGAATATCAAATATAAAAAAGTTTTTGATATTATTAAATAAAATACATTTAAAAAAAAACCTCATTAACATTAACTAAGATATAAATAATTAAGGAAAAAAAGAGACATTTGTTACTTGAAATGAAATGAAAGGAAATATTTTTCTATACACAATCGAATTGTCTGCTGCTGGATATAAAACAATAATGTTATTATGATCAAGGTTGCGGCAAGACTAAGGAAGAAGGTTAGAAAAGCAGAGTTATCCCGCAGACAGCAGGAATTGAAGATGTTGCGGATAGAGCCGTATTGGAAATGAAAATGAAAAAGACTACGGATAAAGCGCAAGAAAAGAATCTATAGTTAGGCTTAGGACAACGTTTGACATTTGATTATAACAAAAGACTAGTAATGAAAACAATTTACGGTGAAATTATCTGTTAGTCATCATAGCGACAAGTTCTTTAAATTCGTCCCAGATAAACCTTTGCAATTTCGTCAAACAAAGTGCATTTATTCGATGTTTGTTTATTTAAAAGTAATTTAAAAACTATCTAGGTCTATATGTTAAAAATTGAAGAGTATTAAAAATTTGCTTCTATTTTTTTTAAAAAAAAAATTGTCAAACACTGTAAGGGTATACGAAATTTGCTTCTAAAAGGAGAGAACACAAGGGCTGCCGTCAAAGTCCACAAGCACCACAACTCAATCCTATTTTGAACCCATCCTTGATTAAATTTTTTAAAATTAAGTCAAAAGAATTTAGAGATGTATAAAATAACTTTTAATTATCTTTTGCTAACTTATTTACATTAACTTTGACATATAAAATAACTTTCTTAAGTTAAAAGGTTGATTTAATGATGAAAAAAAGAAGAAAATAAGAAAAAAATTATGGGTTTAAATTTTTCCATTAACAAATAATATTTGTTGATAAAAATGAATAACTTTCTTGACATGATAGAACATCCGGTATGTCTACCTTGTTTAGGTGACTAATTGCAAACTTGCTTTTGAATGAAAGAAAAAGAAACCACTTTGGTACAAGAAACAAAGGCACCAATTTATAAGAAGAAATTGTTCTATAATTTGTAATAATAAAAACAAATTAATTCACTGTCAACTCACTTTTTACTTTTTAGAATTTGGATCATTTTGAACTTTTCTCATGTTATAAATATGAGTCACATATACACAACAAAGAGATCTCCATTACCAAGATACTAGTAAATTATGCAAAGAAGTTAAACTATTAGATTTGCAAATTTTTCTCACCTATATATTATTCAACATGTTCATTTATTTCTAATGTGAGACTTTTTTAGTTACATTTGTCGCAATAATTTCTCTTCAATTGTGAATCTCTTTCGCATGATATACTTCCTCTTAAGTGAAAGCATGATATTATTAGTTCAAATCAATATGACATGTTGTTTGACCTCAACATTGTTAAGAAGATTTTTGATCTTTAGATCATTATATATGAATTCACTGCTAAGGATACTTTTAATATAAGAGATCCTTGTACATGGATCAATCACCAATTCTATTATGCATTATTACTTATTTGAGTTGATATCAAGTCACACCATGACCTTCACATTGCTAGGACTGATCACCTAGTCACATTAGCTGATTTTGATACCGATTATTATGAAATATAAAAAGGTAAAATATTAAGGAAAATTTTTTTAACAAACATGAATATATTGTCCAAGTAAACTTAATATCATATTTAATTCAAAATCTTAAAGTATTAAATTTATGTATCATTCTCACTTATATTTTACTTAGTGACCATTTCTATCCAATATAAAACTTTTCACTCACGTCACTTCAACATTTCCAAACTTTTTATTTCTATATAATTTATCCTTTTCTTTCTATATATTCATCGATCCTTTCTGTCATTTTTTATGCTCTCCCTTCTCTTTTTTTTTGTCATAGAGGCAAAAGGATAGGAGAGAAACCAATTCACACATTTTATGATCATGCAAGAGACTTTGTATCAGTCTTTTTACTCTTTCATTTTAATTTTATAATGTTTTCATTATAACAAATTGTAATGATATTTTGAATGATTATAATTTTGTAAAATTAATTTTGATTAAGATTGAGTTTAGAGTGAATTGGTTTATGTATAATTTTTTGTTGTTTTAAAAACATGTTTGTAGTAAATTTTGATATAAATTTCACTCCAAATTTGTAGGAAAAAAAGTTGAAATTTTTATTCCTCAAATTTGGTTTTAGAGACAAACTTGATTTGATTGAAAATAACTAAACACAATTTTTTGTCAAAATAAAATTAAACCCATGAAAAATTATGTTTATCGTTGTCTATTGTAAAACTAAACATGTAGCATGTTTGAATTGATGTTAACTAATGTTTGAAAAAGACCAAAATTTAATTCTTGTTTAGACAACAATACAAGAAAACACATATTCACTTTGATTATTTTTTGATACTTTGAAAAAAGAAAGGAAAACAACAAATAGAAGAAAAAAAAGTAGGAAACTGAAATCTGAGAAAGCTATCTCTCATGACATCAACCAAGGGTAGTGGTCTAATATAATCCGAAGCACGAAACAACAAACCTCCAAACCCGATTCGGGTCCCAACTTGAACAATAATTCTGCATATTGTATTTAATTAGAATTAGAAAACATTAAAAATGAAAATATCTTTTTCACCAAAAAAATAAATATTTTTAAGCAAAATCCAATCATAAATATTTTATAATTAAAACTATTGACTTTTTTTTATAATGTTTTAAAAATTATATTTATAATGATTTCTAATTAACAATATATCAAATTTAATTAAATTCATTTCTATTTTATAAATTATACTAATACACCATCCTTTTCAAACTAGAGAAAAAATATTATAATATTTTTAGTGCATAAATGATTGCATTACTTTTTCAAGCTAAGCAAAAGAAAAGGTATACATTCCAACATTGACTAAGACAATTACTTTATATTTGATGGAAACAAAAAAAAAAAAATGTTTGCGGTTTAAGTTCTACACCTAATCGGACTCATCCATTTCTAAGCCGCACTCCATTTGGCTTAACTTATGGAAAATGCAAACGTGCAAACGCATCTGCGATCATGAAAATAAATGATTAAATGTTATTTTTATTTATTATGTTTTAGTATTTTTTCATTTTGTTATATTAAGTTTTAAAAAAACTTATTTTGATCCCTTATGTTTTTTGAAAATTTAATTTTGATACATTAAATTTTTGAAAATTTTATTTTAATACTTTAAATTTTTAAAGTTTTATTTTAATTCTTTATATCTTTTAAAAGAAAAGATACATTTCAATATTGACTAAGACAATTACTTTATATTTGATGGAAAAAGAAATGTTTGCCGTTTAAGTTCTAGACCTAATCGGGCTCATCCATTTCTGAGCCGCATCCTCATTTGGGTCAACTTACGAAAAATGCAAGCGTGTAAACGCATGAGCTATCATGAAAATAAGTGGTGAAATGTTATTTTTATATTTTTTATTTTGTTATATTAAGTTTTAAAAGTTAGATTCTTTATTTTTTTTTTAAAGTTTCATTTTGATATTTTAAATTTTAAAAGTTTTATTTTAGTCTTTTATATTTTTGAAAATTACATTTTAATCATTTATATTTTCAAAAGTTTCATTGTGGTCTTTTGTTCTAATTTTCATTAATTAACGAACATTAATGTTCTATTAATTTTTAATTTAAAATAATTAATTTAAAATAGTGGTAACTAAAAATTGAAGCAAAACTCAAAATTACCAATGTAACATTAGATCTAAAGCTTATCACCACTGTCGAGACCTAATGTTTATGATCGATATTGGTGTTAGTTAACGGTGTGACTATGGGATAATGCGCTGGTGTTGTTTGATGGATGGAGTTTGCAAATCTAGACTGTGTGTTGATGATAGATGTAGTACAACAAAAGTTGTGGATCTGAGTGGATGATGATTCTAGTGTTTTGTTGTGGCGGTTATGAGGTTTGTAAGAGATGATAGAGGTTGAAAAAGTAGGTATATTTAAATGCATTTTAAGATAGTGGTCATTTTAGTTGTTACTATTTTAAATTAATTATTTTAAAATTTAATATAATGCTAATATTTGCTAATAGAATTAGAAGAAATTATCAAAATAAAAATTTCAAAAATATAAAAGATTAAAATAAAACTTTTAAAAACATAAAAAGTTAAAATAAAACTTTTAAAATTTAATGTAACTAAACAAAAAGTGACATTTAATCAAAACAAATTAAACTATTTTTTCAATTTATTTTATCTTTATTATGAAATCATTTGTATAAACATTACTCCTTCCATGCCGTGTAAGAAAAAAAACTTAATCCAAAATAATTGTCATTTTAGATTTTCAATACAATATTAATTATTATTTTTTACTTATATCCCTTATAATATAATATTAATGGTGAATAACAAAATTTATAGATAAATTAATGATAATATAAAGTTAATTTTATAATTATTACTCTTTATCTATTTATTATTTTATTTATTTATGTAAAATAATTTAGCACGAAAATTATTGTGACTAAGGGAGTGGTATTAAAATATCATTACGAAAAAAAACGCTACTAAATAAAACATTGCAAAAATGAGGATATTATGCTGCAAAGAGGATAGGAGAGAAAAAGAAGAAGAAGGAAACTCCTCTTATGTGCCTAACTACTCGTAGATTCCGAGTATCACATTTTGAAGTCATTGATATACTATTACTTCCATGTTTAAGATTGACCTTTCCTGCTCATGTGTTACTCAACAATACAACAATAAATTCACAATCAATGCATAGAAATCAACGCAAAAAGCATTTCATTTTGAGTTTTTTATGTTTATTTTTAAAAAGGAACGTAACCACTCTTAATTTAAATTGAAGATTTGTTTTAATTCAAATCAAGAATATATATATATATAACTCATTAATTTACTACCTCAATCGAATTAATAATCTTACATAGTTTCACAACTATGGTTGAAAATAAAAAATGAGGTAAAATGAAAAAAAAAGTATATATATATATACTTTTTTTTTCATTTTACCTCATTTTTTATTTTCAACCATAGTTGTGAAACTATGTAAGATTATTAATTCGATTGAGGTAGTAAATT
>CM023945.1:9441918-9634699 GCA_013407115.1 Glycine latifolia | reverse complement strand
AAAATGAAAAAAAAAGTATATATATATATACTTTTTTTTTCATTTTACCTCATTTTTTATTTTCAACCATAGTTGTGAAACTATGTAAGATTATTAATTCGATTGAGGTAGTAAATTGATGAGTTAGTGATCCAATCGGTGGATCAATAATTGACTCGGTTAGATTCAATATATATTAAAAATTTAAAATTATATGAATTTATTATATATAAGTATATAACTAACATTATTTGAGTAAGAAAAATTCATCCATATTCCAAAATCTAAAATAAAAATTAATAATAATCCAAAATTTAATTTAAAAAAAAAAGTCCAAAATTTAATTTAATTTTTTTAAAAAAAATAAAACCCAGCTAGATTGGACTGGTCCAACCAAAATCCGATGACTTATCTGATCGAATTTGACCAAATCAATTATATGATCAGTCCAATAATATAATTGGCTTATAATATAATTGGCCTGATTAAATTATTAAATTTTGATTTGACCGATCTTACCAGACAAGATTCAATAACCCTTTGAACCATATCCTTCTTTCCCTTCTATTGTATAAATGCTATTTAAGAAATATTTTTTGAATTTTGAACTAAAATATGATTGACTCCTATTATATGTTAAAGATTAGAGAAAATAGAATATTTATGCGGGGATTGTCTCCGTGACATGAAATGAAAAACTATAGCAAAGGGGCCATGGTATCCATTAATTGGCTAGAACTATAAAGAAAGTCATGGGATCACGCCATTGGTTTTTATTACTATTTAATAAACTATACGAAAATGAAAGTGTAACGTGATTATTTTGGCCCATGTATAGCGGGAGCCTACACTTCTATCCACCACCCAGCCAACTACTAGTCAAGTTGCAATTCATCTATTTAATATATACTTTTTTTTCCTCGATTAAAAATTTAAGAATGGAGATGGTGTCTTAGTTCAAGATAAGAAAATTTCTGACTTAAGAAGAAGTTTTATTTACATTTAATTCATCTCAAAAGAAACAATTAGAAATTTCAAGTCGCAACTTATCAAATACGACACTTTATCTTGTTCCATTTGACCAACCTCCATAATATATACAAGTTTTATTAACACGTGAAATTCAGTAACTATATTTTTTATTTGAATTGCACTTTGCCACTTCACGATGAGGTCATTTACATGCCACTAGAAGGAAAAAAGTGCCATAAGCTAGATGTGAAATGCTACTTAGTGAGAACCAGTGAGAACTAAGTGCACCAATGATAATTAAAGCTCGTTCAATGCGACGTCAACTTCAAAAGTCAAGACCCATACTTCCAATTCAGTATCCACTTTGAGTTTGAGGGAGGGAGATGCTGAGTGCTGTCACAACGAATCAAGCAAAACGCTGCAGAAAAACTCAACTAATATTTTTTCATAAATAATACATGCAAGTTGTAAGTAGTGTGGTTTGTAAGTTGTTAAGTAAATGCGGTCCAAATACTAAGATTTTAAGATCCTGAAGCTACCACCAAGTAAATCAATTGAAATTACTTTTAGTAAAAGATATATATGGTCTCTAAAAAAAATCTCCATGCTGATAATTGTGGCTGCATTTAGAACTTAGAAGTTTTATTACGACATGACAATTTTAACAATGAAAGGAAGCTACGGTATGGGTTTCAATATACACTGTAAATTACAATAACACTATTCAAATGTCAGAAGACTTTCACCAAAAGAAAAAAAAATGATAGAAGATTATATGCATTCTTAAGTGCAGTTTGAAAACAACTATTTTTTAAAAACAATTATTTATTTCAACAACTCACTTAATAAATATAAAAAAAATTAAAAAAAATAAATGAATATAAAATACACACAAAATACTTTTCTAATATTACCGTCGAATAATTCCATAAAAATGTGAATCCATCAGGCTTTTGGATTCATCATTTCCAAATTTTCCCATTTCGGCCCAACTCATAAGCATTGTTCTACAACCCAACTTACCAAGCCCAACATCATTAGGTGCTTCGAAACTATTTCAGCCCAACTCTTGCTCATACGTTCATGAAATTAATTCCAAATAGCAAAAAAAAAAAAAACAAAAGGATCTTGCTATTTACACTCCAATTGTTTAAGCACACCGCCGTATGTCCTTTTACCTCTCAATTGCCCATTATCTCCTTTTTTGTGCACCCATTTTACATTCCATAAATGTATTTTCGGAATTACATATACTTATTTTAGAAATGTATTTTCATAATCCAGAGAGATACTTCAGGAATAGGTATATATTTTTTAATAAAATATTACCCAAGAATTAAGATGATTGACGAGAAATTAAAAAAATGATAAACACTTATGTTATATTTATGTTTGTTAGTTTTATTTACATCCTATCATTAATATTCTTTAAATCTGATCTAAAAACTATTATCCAGAATAGGTATATGTTTTTAATACAATATCACCTAAGAATTAAGATGGTTGACGAGTAGGCATGGCAACTTGACTCGCATCAGTGGGCATCCGTCCGAACCCGCCCCGATGTCAACGGGGAAAAACCGAGTTGACTGGTTTCGGGTTCGGGTTTGGTTTTTCCCCGCCTATTGAATTCGGGGGCGGGGGCGGTTTTGGTAATGCTGATAACCGCCCTGCCCCCGCCCCCGCCATGCTATATTTAATTATTTACAAAAATACATTTATATATGTGGAATACCTTGGGATAAAGGCTTAATTTTATTCAAGAATTAGGAGTATAACTAATTTTATTTTCCAGTAATAAACATCTAATGTTGAAATTTTATTGTAATTACATACATTTGAGACTTAGCGTGATCAAATTTTATGCTATGGTTGTTGTTTAAAATTAAATTTTTAATAGCAATTTATAAGTGTTTGGGGGCGGGGTGGGGCGGGGAAAACCGACCCCCGTCGGGGGCGGGGGCAATATTTTTAGCCCCATCGGTTTTTGGGGGCAGGGGCGGGGGTGATATAAGTAAAAACCGTCCCCGACCCGCCCCATTGCCATGCCTATTGATGAGAAATTAAAAAAATGATAAACACTTTTTCTTATACTTATGTTTGTTAGTTTTATTTTCATTCTATCATTAGTATTCTTTAAATCATACATAAAAACTTATTTTCATTTTATCTTTATTATTGTCTAAACCCTAATGTTAAACTATCTTCACCACATATTCATTATTTTATACTATGTTTTCATCATTATTATACAATATTTTACATTTTTCTTTCATTGAAAATGTATATTAAGGTACGTTCATCACTACATGTGACACTAAATCATTAACGTAGACTTGAATTATAAAATGAATCAACATACTTAGAGGAAAGAAACCATCATCAAAAGCTTTGTTTTGTAATTAAGATGTATAATATATGAAGTTAGTGATAAACGTACAGTGAAATGACATAAAGAAAAATACAAAATATTGTATAAAAATGATGAAAACGCAGTATTATATAATGGATATATAGTGACGATAGTTTAAAATCAGTATTTAAAAATAATAAAGATAAGATAAAAATAAGATTTTAGATCAGATTTAAATAACACTAATTATAAGATGAAAATAAAACTAACAAACATGGATATAAGATAAATATTTATCATTTTTTTTCTTCTTCTTATTAATCATCTTGATTCTTAAGTCATATTTTATTAAAAAACATATATAAATATATCTTTGATATTATGAATCATACTTCTGGAGATAATTTTTGAAATAAGTATATGCAATTCCAAAAAACAAAATGGGTGTATTTGAAAGTATAATAGAGAATTGAGAGGTAAAAAGGTGATACTGGATGTACTTAGAGCAAACAGGAATGAAAATAACAAGAGCCAAAACAAAAAATTAAATCGTTCCCATACCAACAACAGGCCAACAGGGACGTGAATGTGATATCAGTCCCACCTCATACTTTTGTTTGGAAATTTTTATTTTTGGGTTTAAGGAAAAGTATTCATATAAAAAATAAATGGCTTTAATATAACTTTTGATCTCAAAGTTTTACAATCTTACAAATTTTGTTTTAAGAGAATTTCTTTTCACCGATTTTGTATACCCCAATTTAATTAATACCACGATTTTTGTCCTAACATAGAAAATCATCTCTAAGATAAATTTGTGATGTTTTTCCTTTAGTTCATCACAATTAAGATAATTTAGTGGCGAATTTTCCTTTAAACCATCACAGTTAAAATAAATTGCAACTTTTTATAACTGAGACAAATTTTGCAAAAAAATCTATGGAGCAAATTTAAAGTGTATAACATTGTCATAATAGTACACGAGACTAATAAAATTGTAAATAAGTTCAAGTGTAATTTGTCAATCACATTAACCCAGTTTCTTTTTTTTAACATTAAACTTAAGTTATATATATTAATATATGTTTAGAGTGCAAAATATTAGTAAGTTATTAAATTTAGGAACTTGGATGAACCAACTGAAATATTTAGATATTAATTTAAAATTTTATAATGTTATAGAGTAGAGTTTAATGGACATGTATCACTTATGTAAAGGTTTTAATATTATTATTCAATTAAAAATATTTTTTAGGTAAATATCAATTTGTTCTTTGAAAGTATAGAATATTTTCATATTAGTTTCTAAAATTAAAAAAAATCAGAATAAGTTCTTAGATAGGATATCAAAAAAGTCTTTAAATTTAATTATTTACTTTCACTTTAGTCGTTATGCATATGCTAATATTATTATTTAAGTCACAACTTTTAAAATTTTGACAGATTGATATATTATTTTTAAATACCTTTTTGGATTTTTTTATATTTTCAAGAATTAATCTGATAACACTATATACTTTAAAAACTTAAATAGTGTTTTACTTAATTTTTTAAAACAATATTATTTAAATACTCCTTAATTTTAAATATTTCAATATCTGTCACTTTTTTTTTCTCTTTTCTTTATCATATCATATCACTTATGATTATATCTATATTTTGTTTTCTCTTTTCTCTTTCCCTAAGTGTAGAATAAGAATTTTGGTATTTAAATATATTTATCTCATTTCTTAATATTACTTTTTATGTATTAATTATTAATTAAAAAGTTAATATATTAAGTTAAGACTTTTGATAAAGCACTGGTGTCGGTCGGGTTGTGAAAAATGTACACAAGATGTTCAGTTCCAAATTTAGGGTCAGTTTGGAAGGAAAGAAAAAAAAATTGAAAAGAAAAAAACCTGCACAATAATTTTTCTTCGATTGAAGAGAAAATGAAAAATTTTGAAAAAAAAAAGTTGATTTTAAAAAACAAAAATTTCTTATTTTCCTTCAATTTTAATTTTAATTATTTTTCTCCTTCATTTTCTTTTATCTCTATTAAACATAGGATTAGTGTGACCATGTAAAAAAAAATGACACTTTTGATTAGATAATTATGCAAAGAATCTTTGCGTATACTTATATTTCTGCATAGACTAATGCTCATCGGATTATACTTTTTTTGGCCACTAAAATAGTGATTTACGTGGGGAAGGAAAGAGTGTAAGAACGACAGCACAGCAAGCAATGACACGTGACAACGTTGAGCCTCTCACCCCCAAAATATCTCATCTCAAAATCACTCTCACAACCACATGTCCACATGTGTATATACTAAAATATCTACGTCGTCCCACCCAACCCTAAAAATCTATCTCTACGATTTGTTCATGAACATTCCAGGCTTTGGAACCAGCATGTTCCATGGTCACTTTTTACACTCAGATATTTATTTTCTCCGCCACGTAAAACTTTCTAGAGCATTCATTTCCAAAACTGCCCCCAACAATAATAAATACCCGCTAGAGCTTCTAAACGTTCCCTCGTTCGTTATTCGTTGTTCGTTGTTCATTATACATGCCAAGAGCAAAGAGCCAACAGGGTGCAATTATAATTATATATATGAGTTAGCTAAAAAAAGATAACACAAAAATCACTTCATTTCATTTTGATGTGACAATGGAAGTTGGTGGAGAAGGGTCTTCTTCTTACTACAACGTTCTTGGCGTTAGTTCAGATTCTAACGTGGATGAGATAAGACGTGCTTACAGGAAGCTTGCTATGCAATGGCATCCTGATAAGTGGACAAGGACGCCTTCTTTGCTGGGTGAAGCTAAGCGCAAGTTCCAGCAAATTCAAGAAGCCTATTCAGGTATGTTGTATATATGCATGCATGCTTCAACTTCTTGCATTTTAATAATCTAAAATGAGTATAATTTCTATCCAGTCTCATTCTAAATTTTATATTATCAATTAATTAGAAATCATCTTAGATATATTTTTTAATTTAATTATTATGAAAGTTAACGACAGATATAAGGGGAATCGAGTGGTTAAGGAGTAGGGAATGAGATTGAGAGTGGATTCATCTTTTACTGACAAAAAATTAACCATTAACAATTAAAAGGTTTTCAATTCCAGCAACAAAATTCTCTTTACATAAACTAGATATGATTTTGCACATATGTCTCTCCCTGTACCTTTCCTTATAGCGAGAAGTCTTTGGTTATACTTCCTCTAAACTTATATAAAAATAAAAATAACTAATTTTATATTAAATAAAATTTTAATTGACATTGTTTGATTTTTTTAAGTTCATTTATTTTAACTTATATAAAAATAAAAAATAATTAATTTTATATTGAATAAAAAAATTAATTGACATCATTGATTTCTTATTTTATTTAAAAATTAAGATTATTTTTAAAATATTTTTTGTTGAAATTTTTTATATGAATAAAAAGGAGTCATAAAAAAAATTAAGATTAAGATTAAATATTTTTTTAAAAAAATAATAATATTAAATATAAAAAAATTTGTTAGATTTATTTATAAATAAATCTAATAAGAGCATTTTGTTACTTATATATATGAGTCTAGAAAAATTATTAATTTTTATTATAAAATTTAATCAAGTTATCTCATACATTAATTTGTAATTAAAGTGTATAGCTATTTTCTTGTCTTTTGTGATGTTATATTGAGCTTTGTTGCTTAATTCTTTGCGTTTACTTGGAGCAGTGTTGTCTGATCATAAGAAAAGAACTATGTATGATGCAGGCTTGTATGATCCTCAAGAGGAAGAGGAAGAGGACGAGGTGAGTGTGTTTTAGAGTCGTCTTTTATGTGGATCCAAACTTTGGTTCTTTTATTTATTTATTTATTTATTCTTGTTGTATTATTGTCTTGAAAGATTTATGTGTGTGTTTCTCTGCTTTCAGGGGTTTTCTGATTTTGTGGAAGAAATGTTGTCCCATATGGCACAAGTGAGGCGAGAGGTAATGCTCCTTATCAGAATTTAGAATCGAATAATATGAATTGGAATGAAAAATTATTTACGTTTAGTTGTTTGAAGGAGATATAAGGTGAATGGGAAGGTTAAGGAATTCTTAATAAAAATTAACATTCTAGCAAATTATTTTTACCGATAAAAAAAAAGTTTAGTTAGTTTAAATATGATGTTTGTACTGTATGATTTAAAATTAAATACAATGAATTTGGATATAAATTGATGGAAAAACGAGGGTGTAAACGATTTGGTGTGAAACGAAGAATGAGCAACACTAACCATTTTCAACTATCAATGTTTGTGCAGGGAAAGCATTACGGTTTGGAAGAGTTGCAGGGCATGTTAATGGAAATGGCTAAAGGATTCGATTGTCCTTCAATGTACTGTGGGGTGAACTCTGTGATTGATGAGTCTCCGTGCTTAATGAGGACGCGTTTTGACACAAACATGATGGAGAATAATGGGTCACATTTTCAAGTACCTGATCTTAACCTCTATTGCAATTAACATGTTTTTTCCCGGATCGTTATGAAGAAGCATAGGAGGGGTGGTGGTGATAATGAATTTTGGTTGTTATTTTCTACATTTTGACCATGCATTTATCTGTACATATTCTTCCTTGTATGGTGCTAAATTTGCTAGATGTAAGTGTTAGACCCCCAGTGTTTTCTCTCAATTTATCTAGTGGTAAATGATATGATGGTCTGAAGGGGAAGAAGAGGAGGAGAAACTAATGATTGTGTACTTTGGAAATTATGTTTGAGCAAGGATTTTCTGCCACGGGATTGTTCAGTTTTTGTGTTTATTTGATTTGGATAAGATGTTTTATGGACATGTCTTTTAGAAGTTTTAACACTAGATTTTTATGAATTTTAAATCAGTTATTATATAATACTATTTGTAATTAGATGATTGTATATTTTTTATTTCTTTTGTTAATAATTTATAATTAATTTGATTTTCAATATTTAAAAATAATTTAGTTTTCAAATTAATAAATTTGATCCTTGAATAATATTTACAATTAAAAATAATCTGATTGATTTCATAATGCTAAGGGATAATATTGTTTTTTTTTTTTTACAACAATGATAACGAGAAATGAATATTAGGTCGATTATAGTGGGTAAGAGATTACATTAACCGATAGAAGTTAAATTGTCGGGAATTGTTATCGAAGTTAAGATATAATTTTAACTTTAAGAATATTACATATTTAATTAACTAAATGCTAATGTTTGGAAGTAAAAAGTTATTTATGCACTTCACTTTACAATTAAGTCCACAGGAAAGGTGTTTCAGTTTTTATCGAAAGGTATACATATGTAAACATTCACGAAAAATATATTTTTTATTTTGAAATAATGTCACATTACAAAATTATAGTCCATGTCTGATACATTTTCATAATTTACACATTTTTCAGTATTTGCAAAAAGAGAATACAAAAAAAAAGTGCTGTGTTTTAATTCTTTTTTATTTATATGAATTAAAAATATGTATCAGAAAATGTATAAAACCATTCTCGCTTGCTTAGTATAAATAAATAATTACAATTTAGTTTGGGAACAATATAAATGTGTTCATTTAATTATTACAAGTTTTGTTTACATAGAAAATCAAATTACATGATTTGTATTGAAATTTTATTAAATATTTTTATTGGTGACAAAAATATGAATTCCTTATTGGTCAAAATGTAAAAAGGAGTATAAATATAAGTTTTTTTAAAAAGTATTTTTTATTTGCCAAATTTAAATAGTTTTTATTAAAAAATGTTAAAACACAAAAGTTTTAATTTATACCTTGGGCTTTGTTTTTGTTTGGGTTTTGGCCCAACTATTTATCCTCTTTAGTCAAGAAAATGGCAACGGCTGGAAGGGTTCTGCTTCATACACTAGTCCCTTTTTTAATACATCCAGAGTGTAATAGTTAATCTTCACAAATACTTTTGTGTATTAGGTTTAATATTTTGAGCGCATTTGGTTTTTGTTTTGTTTTGCACCTCATTCTGCTCATCTCGTTCTGCTTCTTTTGCTCCTTTGATCGTGTTTGTTTTTCAGCTCATCGTCTAGGTTTGTGATCACATTGGTTGGCGTTCATCGTGGTCATCTTCTTTGTTTCATGGTGGCCCTGGTGAGTTGTGTTTCGTTGTGTGGTTGTCTGTAAAAGGGAATATGTGAGGAGGATACAAATTTGATAATATGTAAGAAGGAGTTGGGCGTCATACAGATTGCCTAATCTATATGTGTATTTTTAATTTTTAAAATAATTCAAAAATGAACAGCCTAAACCACCAATGCACAGCCTAAACCGAACAACTCAGCAAAATCAAAACGCAGAACCAAAATGCAAAAATGACTCACTCAGCACCAACAACCAAAATAATGAAGAAACAGACAAGGAAATTTATGGAATTTCAAAAATTAGATTGGTGTATTAGAAAAGGGAATGGTGTGTGAAACATATGCCCGGCTGGAAACGTGGTTTCGTCATGCTTTACGGCCTTATACTTTTGTATTTGGGCTTTATCCACAGAGCAAGGTACTTGCCCAGTTGCCCTAGGCTATTACGTTGAGGTGGGTTTTTTTTTTTTTTATCTAAATCACATATGTCATTTACAGAAGATAATTATGTTTCATTTAAATAGACAAGTTAAAATAATTTGATGTTATTTGATCAAATGCTTGGTGGTAAGTTGAGATGATTTATATACCCATGTTAGCGTTTTCTATTTGGACAAATAAAAAAAAAAAACTTCATCTTCTATCTTTTTATGGGTATAATATTTCAATGAAAAAAAAGCAGATAATTTTTTAGAAAATGAGATAAAATTGATTATTTGATTTGAAATTCCAATTGAAGAAATTTATCTCAAAATAATAAATAACTACAATATAAAATTCAATTTACAGGTCTTCCCCCACCCCTTAATTTACAAAATCACTATGTTAAAATAGAATTATTTTAAATTTCAGATATAATAATAACCAGGGGTAGGCATTTATCGAATTATCTAAAACTGACATTTATAATACTAGGGGGGAAAGGGCGAAAGGCATTCCCTGCCTCTCTAAACTTTTTGAAATATAAACAAAATATTAGATAGTTTTTCGGATGGGAGTGCGGGTGTGAGTTGGTTGAAGAGAGTAATTAGAGGGATAAAAAAGAAATTTGAAAAGGTAATTTTAGGCATAAAATGGAAAAAAAATTTACACCAAAGCATCATATTTTCTTTATTAATAGTAAAGATACGGGCCAAAATACTAGTTTCATAAAACTTTATCATTCCCATTATATTAAATGTGAGGCCATCTTTGGGGTATGTTTGAATTTCAAGTGGGAGGGAATTCAAAAGTATATTTAAGTTTGAAATTATGCATGTTTGATTATTCCTCAAAAGTATAAGTATGTTATTTTTGTCTGCAAACTTAATTTTGGAGAAATAAGACTTTGAATACTCTTCAAAACTAAGTTTTCCTCAAATTTAAGTTTACAAACTTTTTAATTCAAACATGCACTTAATTGTATTATATTTATTTATATATTTTTTGTTAACATAGCTTTATCATGATTTATTATAAATTTCTAAAAATAATCAAATTATTATTTATATTGCTTTCAGTTTTCTGTGATAATTTCTCTCTCTTCAAATATCAACTTATATTAATTTTTAAAATTTTACTATTAAAATTTCATTTTTTTAATCTCAAATTCATGTGTTTGTATAACAAGAAAATTAAAATGTCCAACTATATATGGGTACTTTCAATTTCTTTTAAAAAAATATTTATTTCGATTTCCTGAAACTAAGTTATATTTCTATTTACAATAATTATACATATTTTTTTCTATATTTTCAAATTTTAGCAGGCTCCCTAACTGTATTGAAAAATCAACAAGTTACAATTTCTTAACACCAAATAAATAAAAAAGTTTCTGTGGGCAGGGTTAGCCATTAACATCACACGTACCAAAAAGTTCAACTATATATGTCTTGTGGCCGGTAGTAGTACAACTTCTATGTGGATTTTATTCGTTTTATTTTTTGTTTTTAGGCTTGTCGAAAGAAGATGATCCTTTACAAGTTAAGCAACATAGGAGAAAAAAGGGAATCGTCCAAGAGCGATCCCTGAATTAAATGTTGTATCACTACACTAAAGATCGCTTGGAGCTAAGGGATTCTAGGAATATGTCTCACAAAAATAGGGATTGTACTTTCCATTGGGTATCACTCACGAAAAAAATATTAGGTGATTTTGGATTTTATCAATAGTCACATGACTCAAGTGTTATTATTTATTTTTTCAAATGAAAAAACTTAAATATATATCATATAAAGATTAGTACTCGAGATAAAAAATAAATGATAATTTAGACTACCAAATTTTCATCACACACCTGTCCTGGATAAAGAAAGAACATGGAGGGGAATAAACAAGTCATATATGTAGGAGAGATTTCTCGAATATAAGAGTAGAGAAGCTATCAACAATTAGCAAGTGTAGTGTGAAGTTAATTAGTCAAAATGAAAGCTACAAATACAATAGTCCAAGATGATGACTAAAAAATACAGCTACAATAGTCCAAAATGATGAGTAACTCAGCTCTTTGATTTAGGGGGTGGTTTAGAAAATAGGACATGGGAAGTGATAATCATTCTTCATATGCGTCAATTCTTTTATAGTAGAATGAAATACACTTGTGAATGTGTTAGTGACTAGCTAACAACTCACCCCCAGTCATTATCTCCTTTTTTCTTTTTTCCTTATTCATGCACTGTGATGCCTACGTATAACATAAAGAAGAATTTGATTTTAAATGTTTTAATAGAGAGAAAAAAAATAGTTTGAAACAACAGATTAATAATACTATAACTTTTAGAATCCTAAGGTCAAATAATCGGCATTTATTTTTTGTTTCAACGATCATGTGGCAACCTGCAGAGAAGGTTTCATCATGTGAAATAGTATAGGTTCACAAATTAAAAATTCATACAAAATGTTAAACAAAAAGTTGTTTACACCAAGAAAAGGAATGACTTACCCCTCTTTGCAAGATATGATTTCCACACCCACACGCCTAATTTCTGGTGATGATGACACTGTTACTGCTGTACTTCAGCTCTAAAACGATGCTGTCAACTTTAAGTTGCATTAATTTCAACAAAAGCATAACTAGGAATTGGATTATAATATGGACTTTCCATGAAGTAGCTTTGATTTGACCTCAAAAGTGTTGCAAGGGGTGGAATACTGGGATCCAAGATTAAACTCGAATAGTGAGTAGTGACAAAACTTAACAATCCAAAGTGGCCTAGGTCCATGTTAATTTTTGAGGACATGTGGATCTATTATTCATAGAGAAATTGCTTTCACAACAAATTAAATTATATAAAAATGATTCGATCCTGAGAGATAAATAAAAAAAAGGGTAAATTAAAAAATAATGTAATAAAAAAAATTAATACTATAAGAATAAGTTTTTTTGTTAATTAGTATCTTTATGACAATAATTTTAAAAAATATTTATTATGAAAATCATAAAAAAACAGTAAAAAAATTACAAATAACATAATTTTACTCATATTTTTTTTCTTTTTAATTCTTTAACCATAATGTTCTATGAATATTAGTTAAAATTTTTTTCAAAAATAAATAATACATTCATCAACAATGTAAAAATCTTTTATCATTATGGTTTAAAATTACAAATCATATATAATAAATTTATAAATTTTATAATAATCATTTTAAAAACGTCATTGTAAAAATGATTTTTATTGATTAAGAGTATTTTTTTTACATTCACATAAATATTAAACTCATAATAATTTTTTTATATAAAAATGTATTAATATTATACGTGGTGGAGCCCACAATCTACACACGCCACATGTTATTGAGGTTCCCTTATTCCATAAGTTACTTAGAAAACCCGAGAAAGCGAAGAGTTCCATAATAGAAAAGCCTCAATATCCCCATATGCTCACTCAAATTTCGTCTTAGAATAAGAAAAGTACTTACCCTAAATAAACTCAAAAGTTCAATTTACCGATTTATTTTTTTTTAGTTCCCATGCACCTAACATAAGAAATCCTTCACCTTCACTTCTCTAAATCTCTCTTTCCCAATCCATCACACTCACACTCACACACAAATCAGAATTCACACCCACACAAACACAAACACACAATCTCTGAATTGAAACCCATCATGTTGATCAAAAGGAATCAAATTAAGGCACCAATATTGCTCCTGAATTTCTTCCTTGTCCTAATTTCTTCCACATCTTCAGTCAACGGCGTTGAATCAAGGAAACTTGATGAGACTCCAGTGCCTGCCACAAACGGCACTGATGAAAAGTGTGGATCATGTGGTGGTACCGTTTATCCGTCGCCACCGCCACCGCCACCCGTACTGTCACCACCACCGTCACCACCACCGCCATCGCCAAAGAAACAATCACCCTCTCAGTATTGTCCGCCACCACCATCACCGTCGTCGTTCATATACATCACCGGGCCTCCGGGGAACTTGTATCCCGTTGACGAGAATTTCAGCGGAGCCATCAGCCACCACCACCACCGGAGCTTTGCCACCGTGTTGTTGCCACTTTTGGTTGGCTTGTTTAGCACGCTTGCGTTTTGGTGATTCTCTTGTGAAGGTAATACTAACGATGTATCATTCAGATCATTCTAAACACAAATACACAATGGAAGAATGTAATGGTTTATGATGTTATTGTTATAGTTATGAATATCAAGATTTTACGTATGGTACGGCACAGAATTTTGTACCGGTAATTAGTGTTTGACACCATGCTCTGTTCTTCTTTTTTAGGTGATCACAACCTCTCTTGTAATTCTCTGTCAATTTTAAAAAGAACGCCTTTTTTGAAAACTGTTTGTGTCTCATCTGAGTATTTTGATCCTCTACAGATTTTAGTGGAACTCGAATTTATTATTTATCTTATTGGATAGTAAATTAATATTAATATTTAAAACTAAACTTTATTAATTTTAATGATCAGATATGCATGCAATTTTTTTTGAAACTGTAGATGATGGGGCTCAATTCCTTTTTTTTTTTCATCTTAACAAAGTTTAATTTTCAGATGCACTGGTAATCCCAATTTTCCCTGTCTATTAATTAGAAACCAGAGAAATGTGAGAGTAACATATTTTAATACACTCTTACGAATATGTTTTTTTTTAATCCTAAACTTAAATTTATTAAAAATAATGAATTTTTATGAATCTCATTTTTTTATTTAACGAATCTTTCTTCTAATTTTATATTTTTAATAAATTTTAACTAATAAAAAATATGATAAAGAGAGTGTTATTGACACTCATCTTAAAACTAATTAGAGATTAGTACTAACAATTTTATTATCTAACTCAATCTATAGTTAAATAATAGTGTAATAAAAAATTATATTATAATTCTAATTAAACTCAATATTAATTTTCCAAGTTATTTCCCAAAATGTTAAAAAAGGGATGAATGGTTATTGATGGATCAAACAAGAAAGTCGGTGCTGATCTGAAGCGAGTGCTAGCTGCAATTTCTGCATTATTAAAATAAATAATGTTGAATTGTTGACCAATATCAATTAATTATGTTGAATACAACAGATCATCCACAACCTTCATTAGCTCCATACCATTGCTTTCACATTGCCGTCTCAATTATACACAAAGTTCATCGTTCAAGGGTCCACTCTTTGTTGCTAATAATGGTTCTTAGGTTCCGCGTAGCCTATCATGGCAAATAATGGATCGCAGAAATAAGAGAAGCATTATTAACTCCAATTAGGTTTTGAATTTCCAGTTGTTATTTTAAATTTAATTAGAAAAAAGAGCCAATAAAGGTAATGCTCGTGAATAATATATGAGAGACACATTCACTAAAGCCTTATGGATAATTATGCTGATCTCATATAACACTTTTATATTACTTTTTACAATTTAAAAGAGAAATAGAAAGAGTAGAAGTGTGAGATAAGGTGAGTAATGTAACAGAGAGAAAGATACAGAGAAAAATAAATTATAAAAAGTGTTAGAAACAAATTATTATAAGAATAATATTGATCAAGTTTTATTTTACCAAATATATTATTAGTTGCAAGGGAAGTTCACTATAATTCGAGATAAATTTTCTCTGTTTTGGATAATGTTATGGAATGAATTAGAATTATAATTAAAATCTTTGACTTTCTGGTAAAATTCTAAAGTATTTTTATAAGTTTTGATATTCTGGATCAACTAAGGTTAATCTATTCATATTTTAATTATACTTAAAACTCTTTATTCTTTTTTAGTGATGTTTTATGTAAGAATCAAAACTTAGATCATCTAATACATGTTCAATCACAAATGCAACATATAATGCTAACTGAATTATATTCATTGAATATTTCTTTAATATAGACTTAGGTCATCTTTAAGACTTCAAGTATATACGGCAAAAGAAAAAAAATAAAATTCTGAATTTTTGTTTAATATACAGTGTTAGAGAGAAATTTTGACATTTAGGATGATTTATTCCGTAAAATTAATCATAGAATGACGATATAGTTACGTTAAGATTAATTAATGTTCATTTTCTATTACATAACAGTAGCTCTGTATCAGAATCTATAATTATCTTTATTAAAAGGTTAATCAAAATTATAAAAAAAAAGCAGAGAGGACCAAACTCTTTAGACAAGCCACGGTTGAATGTGCAATCTCATCTTTATCGTTTTCTAAGTGGATGAAAGCGTATTAGTAGTGACCTTAAAGAATAATAATCTTTTGGATCTTGATGTCAGAGTTCAATTCATGTTTGTGAAATCAAATGAGTCATTTATGTCAGTGGCTTGAAACATCCACTTCGGTTGCACCAAGTATGCATAGAGTGGGGACTCATTAATGGTTGATGTTTGGCAAGTTTAGCCTATGTGTCTACATCTTTTCACTGTTTTATCCCTATCACCCCACTAAAGAAAATTCCGGCAGGGAAAATTTCAATGGGGCACGGCTTTTAGTTCTATAGGTTGCATAAATGACAGAATCAAATGAGTTAAGTCTATAACTAATTTTTGCTTGTCCTTGAGTTCTATTCAAATTTGAAAATACCCAACTATAATTGTTTAGTGTAGAAATGCATTTAAGAAGTACTAATAAATTACTGTTTTGGAATGTTTATCCAAAATAGTACTTTTACTTTTCATAACATAGGACAAAATGTCTCCAAACCAAACAAGTTGTTTGCTCTGCTATTTTTCATTTTTATTTCATCAACTAACCAATTACACATTATCCATTTAAATACAATAAAGTAACTTATATTTGATTATATGTTAGATGTAGAAATTATTGATGAGCTTTCACTCACACTCTTGATATTAATAGAACTGATCACCGGCAGTGTATTCCCTGTGACTAATAACTCGTTTACTGTACAATCTATTACTCTGTTTTTGATATAATTGCATCAAGTTTAATAGTAAAAGTTAACGAAATACTAACGTTTTTAATAAAAAATTGAAAAAATGACTAAAATAAAAAATTTTAAAAACATAAAGAGTCAAAATCAATTTTTTAAAATTTAATATATCAAAATAAAAATACTAAAACATAAATAACCAAAAATAACATTTAACCAGTAGCACACTCCAAAAAGTATAAAAAATAATATAAAAGCTATCATCTATTGCAGAATAACTAAAAGAAATTTTTTAAATAGAACTTTCTAACAATATTCACAATAAGTGCTGAAAATATTTACTTGAATGATTAAGATTAAGTCATGAAATTGTTAATTTCGTTCATGTTATTGATGATATTAGTGAAGGAAGCATTGTCTACAACAAAGAATGTCAAGACAAAGGTGGAAAAAGATTGACTTGGCATATATAGTTGTTCACATAATTATTGTTATTTTGATTTTCTTTAGGAACAACTATGCTCTTTCATTCAAAGAAAAATAAGTTAATACATGTTCATATTTATTTATTTTAGGGGTTCGTGCTAACAACCGAAAGTTGCTTCTTTATAAGTCGCTTTCCGCAGTTTTGGTAAAGAATCCATGAAAAAGTTAATCCGTTCAGTTCTGTCAATATTGCATAGGCTCATATTCTCTAATGTCGTTAATTATTCATCAAATTGGCTCCAGTTATTCATCGATATTGTAACATCGCGGGCGCTGACGAGGACGGGGAGTGATCATCGGTGCAATGAGGCACAGACAAGGAGCAGCTCCTGGCAGGCTTCCAGCGAGAGGGGTACATGAATGAATCGAATACACACCAGAACGAGAGGGATCCAGAGGCTGTGCAGGTATGTGACTGTACAGTTGAGAATAATTTAAAGGAAATAATAGGTACTACCTATACCAACAAGGTGCATATACTTTTTGGTAGCCCATAACTTAAGAACTCCACAGTTAAGTGTGCTTGACTTGGAGTAATTCTGGGATGGGTGACCTCCTGGGAAATTTCTCAGGAAGTGTGTGAGTGGGGATAAAGCACGCTGAAAAGTCTTGTGTTGGTATGTGGGGACAGTCATTGATCTTGCAAGTGGCCAAGTGTTACAGAATCAAACTGTTGCAGTTCTTAGAGTTAGTGTGGTTGGATGACTAACACCAGATGTGTCTATGTCATGGATCAATTGTTCCTTTATGGCTTATGCATTAGAATATTTGTCTTAGGATAGGTTTTTTTTTTCTTTCTTTTCATTAAATGTTTTTTCACTATTTTTTGGGTCTCTTATGCTTCATTCAGATCCTCGAAACTTCCACATTCCATTATAAGTATAGGTTCCTTTCCTTAAATAGGGAAAAGTATGTCTTAGGAAGTAAAAAAGGCTTATTCCTTAAGCAACTTAATGGTAGTGTTAGACATTGGATGATCTATCACTGAATGACCCTGACATCTCACAATTTTGATGATCTCAAATTACGATTAACCATTTTGTTGCATGTAAGTTGACATGTTCGATGACTAAAAACAACACTAGAAGAGACTTATCCATTACTGGATAACTCGTCTACTGGAAGCATGAAGCACTCGTCCAATGCATCCAAACAACGAGTGGAATAAACATTTATTTGATTATCAATTTATTCCAATTTATATGATTTTGTTTAAAAGGAACATATAAGTGAAACTATCCTTTATTTCCATTTATGTGTTTAACGGTCATATTGAGTTATGAATGACAAATATGAAAATTTATGATCCTATCAGACAGAAACACGTAATATCCACTTAATTCATGAAACAAAGGTCAATATGCACAACAGTCACAACATTTAATTTAGAATATACTCCCTGCAAGCGTCTCTCTACCTATAAATACATCAAAGATTGAAGAAAATTGACGAATATACATAGAAAGAAAAATAGTCGTGAATCAAAAAACAAGAAAAAAGAATAACAACTGTTGAGAAACACAATGAGCCTAAGAGAGTCCATCCTTTGTTGTATACAAAGTATTAGTGAGAGATAAGAATCTTATTGTAAATCCACTCTTTGAGTGTTGTAAATAATCTCTGATTCTATATCAAACTTTTGTTTGTGAAATTCAAAAGTGGCTTAGTCACCAAATAATACTGGGTTGTTCTTAGATTAAGGTGGGAGTCTAAGGGGTGTGCCCAACGTGACCTTGAGAATACTTGTAAGCCAAAAGTGGCAAGGAATGAATACTTGTTGTAATCAAGATTGATTAGTGGCATCCTTTATTGGTTGGTAAAGGAGAACTAGACATAGCTATGATTGAGTGAACCGGTATAAAATGAAGTATTTTTTACTGTTCTTCATTAGCTCATTAAAGTATTTCATTGTCCATCAGTATCACACTCTGCACATAAGGCTTTTATTGAAAAACAAGTTTTACATCTCACTGGACGACAACCCATCTTTTTTCACGAGATGAGGTCTTCATAAACTTGTTTATTATAATATCTTCCATTTAGAAAAGGTTCTATAGTTTGACTAACACACTATTCAATCCTCCTTTTAGTGTGATTTGTTGTATTTCAATAGGGTTTACTAAATGTGGATATTATAGTTTCATATTTTTAACTGAGATCTAATATTTTGTCATATATTACCATTACATTATTGGGTTTTTATATTCTGCATGTGGTGGCATTGGAATAATGTTTACACTAATACAAAATTACGTTTTAACATCATTGTTCCAAGGATGATTTTCCAAAAATGATGTTAAAAAACGTTGTGTCTGTCTGGTTGTTGCAGTAAGTCTAAACCCTACACCCCTATCTTTCACCACTTGCCACTGTGCCTAGTATCATATCATTTGTTTAGTTTATTTGGTGATTTTGTTGGAAATAGTGAACTTGACATAGATAGCATTTGATACCAAATGTAATCCTTCTAAGTTCTAACAAATTGGTTAAAAAAGAAAGTGCAAATTTTAGATTCTTAAAAGACATTTATAAAATTAAAAAACTAGTGAAACCAATTAAAAAATATTGATACCAATTCTAACAACTGATATATGGTGTGATAAGCATATAATTTATGTGACGTTGTTTGAGATATGATTTCTTGAATAGAGTGATTGTATCTGTGAAGATATTTTGTTCAATATTTCTCTGATGCTTAAGTTCCATGATAATGATGGACTGATTGTCCTAATGTGTATTTACACATATGTGTCTTTACATGCTATGTTTTATTTTTATTGTTGTTGCACTTGCAAGCAGGAGATAAACATCTTGTACTATTAGTTCCTATTATTGTAAGCAAAGTAGTATCTAGAACCCTTTCTTGACCAAAATGAAAATTGACACCTTTAACTAGTTTAGGTACTCTTTAAGCTGAAAATTTTAGTTCCTCCATAACAATAGGACAAAAAGGAAATAAGGTTTTAGTTTTAGAAAAATCTAAAAGAATCGAAACCCATAGGTAGCTATATGTTGTTTAGTTAGAATTTTTTTAAATACTAATACCAATTCTCACATTCTATTATGTTATTAGTTCTCATATTGTCATACATGTTGGTCTTCTCTTTCTATGAAAATTTTAAAAAAAAAACTAGTGATATTGAATGTGCTAATGTGTAGACACTGATGTGCAGTTTTATTCAACTTCATTTTTGTATTGTGCTAGAAGAGAAAAAGAAGCAAAGATCAAGTCAAAGTTAGTTATTGATGTCTACATGCAGGTAAAAATGAAGTTTAGTACCTCAAGAAGTACATAAATATAGAGTTTCTTCTCATAATTATAAGGGAAATCTTTATTCTAAACAGAAAGTTCATATTTGCATTAATCTAATTCTTAGAACTTAGAAGTTTCTAATATAATTATTTATGCTCACTTGGCTAATTCATTACCCTTGACTCATAATTATTGCTTTAACTATAGTATAACTTAGAAGAGAATAAAAAGAGAATCAAATGGTTCTTATTGATAAAATATTAAATTTTAATTTGTTTAATAATTCATTTATAAGATAGTTACTTGGATCAAATCATGTAGCATGTTTTATTCAGGTGTTTTCTTTAAAGGACTACTTTTAGATATTAGTTACTTATGATGATAAAAAAATGCTTTTAACTCAATTGAAATTTGGATGTGTTGATATCTGGGTTTCATCATTTGCTTGGTGTCATTTTCCTATTTGGTACTTGCAATTCAAATGTATCCAATATATATAGATGGGAGACAAAATAACAAAATGATAAGTCATCAACATTTGAATCTTAAATTTCTTTGGTTTCTTATTAGTCGTTACATGTCTGGAATTGACACTGTTAGAACATGAAATTCACCTGCACATCGTTCAAAGTGTACACAAGCCTAGCAAAATTGGGGATCAAATAAAGATGGGTGTTTGCACACAGGTGACTCCATTAGTGTGCAAGATCATGCCCTACACATGGTATGTACATTAAATATTTAGTACTTCTATAATCTACAGTATTCATTTAACACAAAATATTTATGCATTAAATATTTTTTATAATGGTTTTGTTTGTAGGCAGAGTATGGTCGACCTGTACATGTCGATGAGGTCTTTCAGCAAACCCATGTACAGAAGGATATTGGTGACTTTGTCAATGAAATATCTAGGCAACACACATGAGTCCTTTATCTTAAATTTTTATTTTTATTTTTGTAAGGTCTCGAGTGTCCATGTGGCATTTTAACATTTTAATGTTGTAATTACGCAGTAGTAATAATTATTATGGTAATGACCCTATGACTAATCCAGATTCGTGTGACCGGGGTGTCATACAAGGGGGTGCATATTTGGAACTCAGATAAGGGAGGGGTGCAAATAGAACCTTTTGAAGCCGGGTTTGTACTGAGTGTGTTAGTATTGACAAGGAAACCGGGTTAGAGTGTGACCAGGTTGTCGTGTACATATCTTGGGAATGAACGCTGAAAAGAAAGGAACCCAAATGAGGTCGAGTAGTGATGGCCAGGGCAGGACCCCAGACAGAGTTGTCTGGACTACACGTACCAATGTGAAGTCATATGCGCTTGACTCGCCAACCCGGTAGTTGGTGATTTCACAAGCTTAACCTATGCACATGATCCGTACCGACTATCTGGTCACTGGAGTAACACGTGTTGACTTAGTGACGTATGCGACGTGCATAAACTCTCAGAGTATTTATATAGTGTGCGTATGGGTTATTGCATGCACGACTCATTTTCTTCCTCTGTCCCTTCACCCAAAAGGTGTTCATTCTCTCTTCCTCTTCCGTTTCCGCCATTGTCGTATATAGTAAGCTTCTGGTTCAGGGAAGAGAAGGTGACTTTTAGGACGTTAGAGCTTGAGAAGCGATTCTCTAGCCTCGTTAACAACCTTAGAGGTAAGAGGCGTCAGCCCAACCTTAGAATATAACTGCTATCGATTTTGGGTTAGTAGTGATGAACCCTTTTGGGGTTCTGCATGTCACCTGTGGGTGACTAATGCTGGTAACCTGGATATATATCGAGTTCTTCTATATGCAACAGGTGAAAACCATTATTGATTTCTTGCATGCATGTATGTAGGGCACGACGCTGAGGATCGTGGTGTTCAAAATCACGAGGTTACACGAACCAGTGAGGAACGCCGGACAGGTAAGCTCCCTGTTCATGAGAGTCCTTCTCTGGACCGCGTTCCACCATACTCCAAGGGAGTGATGATTGTTATATGTCATGATGCATGTATTGAAATTGGGTGTTACTGCTTTCTGTTTGAGAACATGTATATGATTTGCACTGTGATTGCTTTGCTGTGATATTTGAGATTCTCTGGCTAGTAGAATGGCCAAATATGGACTTAGAGCCATAGACATCTGCACGAAACCCAGAGGGAATGTGCCCATTAAGTTGGATGATCTCTCTTGTTATATCCATGTGATGTGTTCTTTTGTAAGTCGGGATGGCTAGCTTGTGTAATGTCATTTTGATGCTTTGTGTCGTGGAAGTGAACCCGGGAACGGAGAAGCCCTCCAGAACCCGGAGTTTACTGAGATTATTATCTCACCCCGATTGGGGATTATACTGTTATTACAGGTGACGAGCACGGCAGATCCCTGGGCAAGAGGCCCGGATAGGGAGGCAGTCTGAGGGACTCCGGATGAGGGGCCAAGCCGGGACGGGTTCTTAGTGAACCTTATTCTATTTTGTAGCATGTGACTCTGTAATTTTGGTTATGTATTTACACATGTTTTCAATCTGGCCCTAAAGGGTGTCATACCCGGGGTCTTATAAGTTGTAAACTCGTGACTTATTACTATACATAATGCAAAGCTTTTATATTATTGTGGACGTACGATGACGTCATTTTATTAGTTGCTTCCTTAATTATTTTGTTATATTACTTATTGTGCTTAACGACCATAATGCAATGTTAACAACCTGGATGCATACAGGCTGTTACATTTTTAATTTGATTAATGTTTACTATATTTATAAAAATAAAAATTGTATTGACATGAAGAATTTGAGGCTTGACTTTCTCAAGCTAGGTCTAAGTCTACATCTTATGTTGATGAGTCAGTATGCACCCCCTAGACCCTACTGAGGAGCAGGGACTTAGGAACTTGTGTTGGTTAGTAGCTATTGGTGGACCAAGAAAGGGACATGTCTATGGTACCAGGGGCCTAAAACTTGTTAACGGTATGACAAATGTACCAATTGTCCAAGTAATAAAGAAACAATGTCGATTCCCCAAGGACTTTGCTTGTACTTGGAATTAATATACGTTTGTTTTTAAGTTATTAATGAATCAATTTAGTTTGTAGAGTAAATGACATATTACTAAGTTTGACGTAAATACAATTATAAAGCGTAATAAATACAAAGAAAGAGACACAAACACTCGAAACGATGGCAGTGATGGTCGAAATACGATGTGACAGACGTTGGGAGCTCAACTAACCAAAACTAACTTTGATGCAATATTAAAGTTTTTTCACTATTCAACGTTATTTCTGCTCACCTTCATTCTCTAAGGTATTCTAACCTTGATTCCTCAAGCGTAAGACCTAAACCACTTAATTTCACTCCTAATTCTTCAAGAGTTACGTTAATCGACTTGCATTAATAATAAGGATGATAACTTAGGCAAAACACAACCACTCTATCCCTAGACATGATGTTGTTTAGAAGTGTTTTTCAGTTCTTAAGGCAATAACCATTTTCCAATGCATTAAAACCTATAACAAATCATGCAAATGGGTGATCAAACCACTAACATGAATAAAGCTTAGAAAGACAACAATAATGCGCCAATAATATTGAATAGATAATTAGAATTATTACATCAAAACGTTTGGTTGTTGAACACCCAATAATGGGGTTTTAGCCTCTCATTTCCATGAGAAGCTTACAACAATGGAGGATTAGGGCAATGGAATGAAATGGATGGAAGGGAATGAGGAAAAAAGTGGTGAAGATGCAGCTCCAATGGTGTGGAAAGACTCTTATTTTCATGACCTAGCAGCTCTTCCTCTATTTTCTTCCCAAGTGTAAATTCATTCCTTTTTTCCCTCTCTTTTTGCCTTAAATTGTTGGGTAGCATTGTGGTTGCGCTCTGAGCGCGAAATGTCGTGTTGAGCGTGCCTTTAATGTCCAGCTAGATAAGTGACCATGCGCTAAGCGAGCTGGTCGTGCTGAGCGGGTCTTCGCACTAGGCGAGTCTGTCGCGTTGAGCAAATAGCTCCAGACCTTGAATCCACCTTCCTTGCCCTTGCAGTGAATTTCTACAAAAGATACAACCAACACCTCATAAATAAACTAATTTTAGCATCTATTGGATAAAAGTTCAGAAGAAGCTAATTCCTATGTTTTAATAACAAAAAGAAGCATTAAAAGAGGAAATTATGAGATAATTGCTAAGTAATTTACATGTAACTTTACGTATGCTTAGCAATTATTAGTAGTGGATTTGCAAATGGGAACAGTAGTTTCATGGAGGCATCTTGTAGCCACTCTCGTGATGCATAGGTGATTAACTAGTTAAGACAAGGGCTTCGTCATATGAGTACTCAATTGCAGACATTTGTTGGTGTTGTTATACAGTTCTTACCACCATTAGCAGCAACAATGACACAACACATTATTCAGCAAAATGGCAACTAGCAGCAGCAACATGGCAACCAACAGCCCTAGGATGACGACCAACAACAGTCAGATTCTCTAGGATATTCTAATTATTAAGTTGTGCAAGAGTTAGATACTAATTTGGAAATCGTTTGTGATTTATGACTATTATTTTCAAATGTTTGTTATCCAAACTTAATTTATGATTGATGAGTTTGTAGAACTTCTTTTATGACTATGGCAATTGAATTTTTAGAACTTCTTTTATTGTGATATCTATTAACTGACTAGTGTGATTATTGAATTTCTAGAATGATGTCTTTTAATATTGTTATATATGCACATTTAATTCATAGCTTCCTAGAGAGGAAGTATATGAATTTTTATATTATTTGATTGTTAATAGGGAAAATTAAAAAAATGAATATTTACCGAGAGATTAATACATCGGTATTTAACCCGTAAAAATACCTAAGGATACATACATGGGTAAATTTATGACAGAATTTTTCCATAGAAAAACCATATAGGCAATATTGACAGATATATCCGTAAGTAACTCCAGTGTAAGGTATCTATGGATTATTACCAACAAATTTAGTGGTAGATGATTTTTGATAGATCTAGCCGTCGGTATTTCCCAAAAAAACGTTACTAACAAAATTTTCATCGAAAATTATCAATGGAAGTCACCTAATAAAATTTCTACAAAAAGTTATTAGTGAAAGTTATGTACTGATTTTCCATTGGAAATGAAATTAACTACTTAGTTTCCATTAAAAAATAATGACATATATTACCTACTGATAATTCTGTTGGTAATTACATACAAAAATTACCTACAGAAAATTCTATAAAAAATTACAAGTGAACAAAATAATCCATCGGAAACTGTTACCCATGACATTTTTACTGACATATTTTGCTTCATCAGAAAAACTTCATTTTCAACGGATTTTGAGCATTACCATCGAAAATGAGCCTTTCTTGTAGTGAAGGTAAACGATTTCAAAATAGATTACCCATTCATTCAATAGAAAAGATCACCAAGATAACCATTCTTTGAAGAGTATAAAAAAATGTGAAAGCTATAATCTGTTTAGGAATAAATAATATAAAATTTTTAAATAGAACTTTCTAACAATATTCACAATAATTGATGAAAATGTTTACTCAAATGATTAAGATTGTGGACATTAACTCTATTTCGAACCAATATTTTGACTATGTATAGATAGAATTGCAAAATGGATTTGGCTTGTTGGGCTGAACCCATTGGCTCATCGGATCGGGCTAAGCTAGACTGAAAAAATGTTGGTCCAAATAGAATCAGACCTATTTGGGTCGACTGTCAGGTCATTATAGACTAAAGAAATACAGGCCTAAAAATTCAACCAAACCTATTTTGGTCTAATATTTTTTCAATTTTCTTCTTTTGAATTTGTAAAAAATTGGACAAAAAATATAAAATGGGTCAATATGGGTTAACTCAACAGGCCATCCATTCCTAACTAGACTTCAAAAAATAAGGCACATATAAAATATGAGTTAGCGTGTCCTTGTCCATTTTTATGCTTTGCCTGATAGACCGGATCAAATCGTTCATTTTGTCGACTCTATGTATAGACATAGGAAATAATCATTGGATGAAACATCTGTTTCAATATGGATGATTTTGATTTACAATCGAAACTCATTAAAATATTATTTTCATTTTTTGATTTATGGGCTGACTTTTTTAACACACATCTTATCGAATTTTATTATATGTCGAACACTAGCGTTGACAATGAACCAAACAAATTCAAAATTAGTTTGAAGGGTAAATACTCATTGTGATTTTTGAAAGTGTGAAGTGCTGAACAGTTTGATCCTTGAAAGATAAGAAATTCAAATTTAGTACCTGAATGTGCAAAAAGTGCAACAAATTAGTCATGTCGTTAACTCTTCTTCGTTAAAGTTAATGTTTATGCCTACATGGCATGTGACCTCTCTACGTGGTAGGTCATGTGTATAGATAGGATGCCACATCATTGATGACTGTACTGGACTAATATCTAAGTATGTTTATCATGCATTAGATTGTCAATATTGAACATTCTATTTTTTATTATTACACCTTCCTCCCTCCATTAAAATAAAAGTGTTGACAAATTAATCCCTAAACATTACAATTTACTGTTATTTTAGTCCTTCAAGGATATAACTTACTGAGAAATTAATCCACGAAATATAAAACTTGCCTAATTAAATAATCTCAAACATAACACGCATGAATGCTAACTAAAATTACAACTATCAAACAAGAAGTTGAATACAATGCAAAAATCAATTTTAAACATGTGCATTTGGAGGTTGGAATGTAATTTGATGTTGTTATAGTAGTGTTTATTGATATTATAAGAGATTACACCATATTTCATGGATGGGGTACTAAGTGGAAGAAAAATGATCACATTAGAGATAGTGAAATTTGCAAACAAAATGGGTGTCAATGAGAAGTTTTTGAGGTGTTTAGATTAAACTAAATCAAAACATTCATAAATCGCTAAATTGACCCAAAAAAATTAAATTAAAAATCACGAAAATCAAAAACTTAAAAAATCACATACCTTTTTATGGTTGGATTCAATTTTCGGTTATTGTTATAAAAATCAAACTAAACCACATATTATAATTGTATTGATTTTATTAATGTATGTTTTGAATTAATTATGAATTGTTTAAATTTTTAATGATTAAAGTATATGATTTATAGTATACTTCTTTTTATAATAGGTTTTTAATATTTGATTTTTGTTGTAATAATTAATAATAAGTATTAGATGATTTATTACATTCCTTTACTTTATATTCAAAGTGCATATTATACTTTCATTTGTTAAAAAAAAAGTAGCAATATTTTGAGAAATAATGTTAAATATCAAGTGATGCACAATTTACTAGTATGCTACAAAAAGAGTTAGTGATATTATTTTTTAATAGTGCCAAATAGATGTATAAAATAATAATTTCCAACAAAAATATGTCAAATAAATTTTGATGAAAAATAAAATTTATTTTTAAAATAATATAGCATAAATTATGTAAGTCTAATCAATAGGTTTTACATTATGATAATAGATTAAAAATAATATATTTAAATTTTATTTTATGTTATGTTCGGTTAAAATGATTTTTTTTTATCTAAAAGCAAACCAAACCACACTATGAATGTTAGGAGATTTATTGTGCATGGACCAAAGTTACAAATAGATTTCAAATTAAAACCTTTGTGGAGGGGCATAGTTGTGGTAAGATCTTCAAAAACAAGCAAGCTATTATGAAATGAGTTACATAAAAGTTAGCTGATAATTAAGTAAAGAGTTTATCCAAGTTTAACTCATATTGAAACACATGAACATAGAAAAGAAAATTATGGTTTACACATAAATGAAAAGAAGATGTTTAGGGCTTTGAAATAGCCTAGGTTGATGACAACTAGAATTGAACTTTGTGTTTGATAGTAATAATTTCAATTTGGATGCAAGTGTGTTGTGTATACTATTATTTAATTAGGTGTTTTATCTTTCATTGATTAATATGTAAGTAAATTGTATCTTTGAATGACTAAATTGACAATAAGTTGTAATGTTTCGGGATTAATTTGTGAGCATTTTAATGTTGTAAAAGAAAGAAAAATAAAACTTTCAATATTGACAACTTAATTTATTATAGATATATTGACATATTAGTACAGTACAATCATCAATCACGTGACATGTTATGTCATGTAGGTCTAAATATTAACCTTAGTGGAAAAAAGTTAACAACCCAACTTATTTATTACACTTTTTACATATTAAAGAATTAATTTTTTATTTTTCAATGTTTAGAAATCAAAGTCTAACTCTCATTATACATATAATTTGAGTATTTTGTCTATGAAATAAATTGTTACATATATATATATGTGTGTTTGTGTGTGTGTGTGTGTGGACGAAACTACCTTATGTGATAAGGAGTGATAAAGAGGTCGTGTCCCCATCCACTTTATTACATGTCAAACAATTTTTTTATCATCAAAATTTATGAAAAGAAAAAATATTTTACTGAAAATTCATTCAATTATATAATTTTATTTGGTAAATCTTATACCATATATAAGTGATGTCTTTTATGGGACAGAATTTATAATAAAATAATGAAATTTATATTGGGAGAATAACTTAATTGAGCATTATTAATTTATGATATATAATTCTTTATTCACGTATAATTTTGTGGTTCAAATATTTTGGTTATGAGATAGTAACTTTTTGCTTACTCATGTATTGAAGTATACGATATGCACGTTTTTTTAGTTGAGTTGATATCATAACATTAATAATTTATCTTTTAAATTAAGCAAATTTACTCAAATATCTAACACTTGTGGTTAGGCATTTACAAAATTTAAAAATTTGATTATTTTTTTTAACCAATTCTACATATAATTTTGTCCTAGGGTTAAATTAAATTATTATCAAAATTTCTGAATTATACTCCCAAAGTAATTTATATAAACTTTTAAAATAATAAAAGATAAAATAATTTAATGATAATTTATGTATTTGACTACCTCAATTAAAATCATATAGCTTTGCCTTGTGTGGCTTCTCTCTCTCTTTGTGTGTGGTATATATATATACCCAAACTCTACAAATTGACATCCTCATTTTTTTTCCTTTTCTTATTACATTTATCATACTTCTCTAAGTATAGATTAATATACATTTGTCCAATAAATATTATCCAAAAGCCATTGATAATCAAAACATTGTAGTTATATTTTATCTAAGTTGTGTTTAACTCACAAAATAATGATATAACATGTGCTAATTATAACAAAATCTTGAATGGCAAATTTTATATATATGATCAGACTGGAGATTATTAATTCTTAAAGCTCACTTCAACTCTCTTTTTGGTATTTTAATTAAGTGTTTAAATTAAGTATGATTCTCACTAAGACCACAAAATATATAATGAAAGAATAATAGAATCATATATATTTCATTAAAGCCAATGTATTCAGTTCATAATCTTTTATATTAGACAAATACTCTGTATCCCCCTCCCCTTGCTCTAATTTCCTTTTGTGAGCCTAAATAAAATGTCTCAAAAATAAAAGAAAACTTAGCTCATGCAAAAGTTTGTGATCCACATTATTAGAAAGAAATAGCCTACAATGTTGAACCAAAAGGTGTAAAACACAATATAAAAGCTTAAAAGGCAAAAGAGATTGTGAATTTCAATTGCCTTTTGATTGGGATTGAAGAAAGCGCACAAAATCACATGGGCTAGGAAGGTGCAAGAAGTTTCAACATAGAATGTTGAGTTCATATGACTTTGAGAAAGGAAAATGTTTGATAAACATTAATGTTAATATAATATGCTATCCAAGAGTAAAAAAAAAAGTATAACAGGATTTATGATATGATTAGAAGGAAAAAAAAGATGGTGGTAAAGTATATAAAATTATAAGTGATTCATATATTATTTTTCTTTAAGAAATAAATAATCTAGGCTCCTGAGCATGTGCTTTACCGGATGGAGAATTATTGTAAACAATTTGACTTTGAAAATTGAAACGCCTGTTAGAAGCATTTTAGTTTTCACACATACTTTCATTTATTAGTCATTTTACTCCTTTAATTTTTAGTTTTACAATTGGAAAGCTTCGAAGACATTGTTAGTATTTAATATTAGAGAGACTCAAATCACACATAACTAAAGTATAAGGGAAAAAGTGCAATAAAGACTATAAAAAATATTATTGTTCGCTAAGTTAAATTTGAGATTACTTAAACTCATATCAAACAACATTAATATGAAACTATATATTACTCTAAAATCTAAATATATTACTGTATACCTTTTATCATTAGCACATGCACAGTAGAAATTCATAAATTGTTTCTATGAGTAGAATTGAACACAAACCTCGTTAATAATATTTCAAGTTCAAATTTTGTGAATTGTTGTTGAAAGGAAGAAAATCCCATTAAAGACAATCAGGGAGGTTCTTTGATGAAGATTGGTCATCACAAATTCAATGGATACTTCACATTGTTTCATTGTTGACAAACATATTGGTGTAGTATTTTCAAACTACAACTCGAGAACTTGTTTTTGAACTAAGCTTTTTGCGTAAATTCAATAGCTAGAGGTAAATTTTATTTTTAATAAAGTGATGCAAAAAATTAAAGATTAGTTCTAAAATAAGCAAGTAAAAACAAGACAATTTCTAGGCAAAGCACCAAACAGTTTGTATGAAAATATGATTTTAGTGCATATTTTAATAAACGGGGTTGGCTTCACTAAGCTATCTATCTTGTAATTCTAAGGATTTCTTCATTCAATGTTAAATTTAGTGTTATCCTAACCCTCTATTTTACCCTAACTATGATTTCTCATAAGAGATGGCCTAAATCACTTAACTCCTAATCTCTTGGAAAGTTAGGCCAAATGACTTGGATCAAAACAAGGGCCAATAAACACCATTTTATTCGTAGATATGATTTTCATTAGAAGCTAACTCCAATTCTAAGTGATGAAAGCATTTCTTAATTTCATTCACTCTATAAAATCATACATATGAGTGATCAAACCATAAACAAAACAATAAATGTAAAAGAAAATAATAACATTGAAAATAACACTACGTGAACAGTAAAAATGATTATATTAGAGTATGCTTAGTACGCCTAACCTCTAACAACGTATAAAGTTTATCATTGTCATGAGAAACATCAATAACTCAAAAATTACAAGAAAATAAGAAGTAACTATTAAGGAAGTGAAGAGAAGGGAGAAGGCGAGACACAACAACAACATCCCAATTTTTGAGAACTAAGAATATACCATAAGGAGAACTCTTATTAGGCAACTTCTGTTATATTTTCTGTAAATATTTGTTATTATTATTTGTATATTACTGGTTTTGGCTAAAGCATGTACTTGTATTGTGATAGTGTGTGTTCCTATACACTTGTATATTTTGTATATATTATTATTGTTGTTGTTCATGTTGTCTTTATTATATTTGGTGTTATAAGAGTATTAGATTAACTTTTTATAGTTAAAATGTTTGAAAAGTTGTCTAAGTCTATTAATAGTTTTATGATGACAACCCTAGATAAACCATGTTATAATTGTTTGTTTGAGGTGTTTTTTGCGTCTTTGGAAAACTTACTAAAAAAGCTACAACTCATTCATTCATTTAGAAACCAAAATTAGCTTCTATCTTAGAGAAAATCAGCTCCAAAGTAGGTCACTTGGTCATAAAAAATGCTCTAAGTCCCACATTGGACAAAATAACATCATGAATCCCTTTCTTCCCCTATATATAGAGGAGCCCAACAAGCCTTATAGGCACTGACTAATTAAGTGGGCTTAGTGTTAGGCGCAAAACCCCTCAGACAATATTTTTATATTTTTCTTTGAGTTTTCAAACTCAGGAAATTTAGACGGCTTGAGATTGTGTTTTAAATCACAACCAAGTTTTTGTTATAGTAAGAGTTGTTGTGGAGATCGTGGTGGATGAAGCCATTGGGTCAATGCATTCTTGGGAGTGGTCACGAGATTGTCTTCCTTTTCCTTGTTGAGGAATTACTTCATTTGAGGTTAGGGGAATGAGTTCTCTCTTTTTCTTTTGTTGTATAAGTGGTAATGAGCCACAGGTAGATTGTAAGACTTATTGTAGCAAGTTTATTTTCTTGGATGAGTTGTGAATACCCTAAAGCACTTTGTTTTGTTATGATTTGGGTGAATTTTATTTTTGTATGTTTTGATGTTTTGTCATTTTGATGTTCTTGAAATTGAATTTGATAATTGATGTTGGATGCACATGTTGATTTTATAATAGAAAATGTTAACTTTGAACACCAAAACATGTACTTAAATGATAGAATTATATTTTTTTCTTCATAAGAGTTGTATCCCTAGATGTTATCTAGTGAAGGGATTTTATTTCACTCAAAAGGGATTTATATTACTCCAGATATTGTAATTTTAGTGAGTAAAGGTTAAGCTGCCAAAATTATGCGATCAATTTTATATTTCCTAATTTTAGGTTTCTAAATGATTAAAATGGATTTTGAGGTAAACATAGAAGTTGTAGATAACTGTCTTATCTTTCTAACAAGATAAGAAATAACTTAATAGGATTAGTACAACTTTGGACATGATTATTATACTTCGTGAAGGTCATAGTAATGTAGGAGGAAAAATGAGTTTGTAATATTAATATCATAATGAGTGGTAGTATGATGCATGATGTTTATACTTATGATTTGATGAATGAAGTGATGTGATGATATTGTTGTGTAAATGAGTGAATGTGCCCATGATTGATATTGTGGCTAAATGCTCGATGTCCACGAGTATATGTGAGTAATATTCCATGGTGTGCATATGTGTTGCAAAAAATGTTAGGAGAACCTATCCTCGCAAGATAGAAATCTCAAAGGGAATTCGAAAATAAATCATGTGCATATTGTGTATGAACCATGCATCATGTTATGTATATGTGTTTTGAATTGAAAGATGTTCATGAACCTAATTGAGGTGGTCATCAATGAGTTGACGTATGAGTCTGACCTTAAGATGCAATGATTTAGAATCTCCTTTAAGCCTGTGTTGATCACATGTGTTGGGATATCCTTGCAAGGCTAGAACACCCTAACGCATTTTCTGCGGTGTCATCTCGGTGAGAATGATAGTGTCGGATTGCCTATTGTGTGACAATTTGTCGATTGCATGGAATCTTGGGCTACATTCATAGTATTTTTCAAAATGTTACCACATGCATACAAGTTTACGGGTCTAATCTGCATCGCATAGTATTTTTTATAAATGTATCTTGTATCTTTATGACTTCCTCAATATTTTTAATTTATTGTGAGATGTATCTAACCCCCCCATATGTTTTTCTTATCTATGTTAGGGATGAATGTCATCATTGCATGTAAATCTCTGTAAGGTTATGATGATGATGATGCTACAATTAATTTTAGGGTTATGGATACTCTGAAACAATGTAACATTGAGACATAAGTTTTATTCATTTATCTAAGGATTAAACTAATGAGTAGTTTTTCACCATATTTTATTTAATATGGTTTGTATAGACTTTGGAGCGCCAATATTTGTTTAACATGGAGTTAGGTTATTTATTGATTTGTTTTCTTTAAGTTTACAAATATTTGACATGTAATACTCTTATTGCGAAATAAGTGTTTTTCTTAAAAAGTCGATACATCCTTTTAATTAAATTATGCTATGAACATATTTAGAAAATATTACAAGTATATGTATCTTGAGGTAGAAGGGTGTTACAACAAGTGCAACACAAGACCCCAAAAAGATGATTCTTCTTCTTCCAATGACAAGGTGCCTTAAAATACTTGTAGAATCTTTGTTTTGTCTTTTGCATAAAAGTATCCCTTGTTTAGTGAGCATAATAACTCACTAACTGAATTCCATTTGAAATTAATTCATCTTCTTCTAAAGAGGTTGCTTTGCTTAGAGAGCATAGGCTTGTTAAGCAGCCTTGGTGATGCTGATGTGGCTTCCTCAAGAGCAGTCTTGCTAAGTGAACAGAAGTTCTCGAGTAGCCATTATTTGCCACATGTCCTACAACTAAATGATTTTCATTGCTAAATGGCTGGATCGTCTAGCTAAGTGAGCAGTCTTCACTTTTTATTCTTCAACTCTTCTTCCAAGTGCACTAAGTCTTTGCGAAAACGCATAAAAGCCTAATAAATTTCCTATAATTAACTAGATAAAAAAACTTACTCTTAATAACAAGTAAATCTTAACTAAATAGGATCAAGGATAACAATAAATAGATAGTGAGATAATTGTTGTGAATTTGTAGTGTAAATACAAGTATGCCCAATAATTATCACATTCCAATAACAGTTATTAAAAAACATGCACAATAGGAAACTTTCTAACTAAATTTCTATTCAAGTTCATTTTAAGGGTTTAATCTTTATATTCCTTGTTCAAGTTTAAAAATTAAATTAAATATATAAATTCTCATCAATGTATTGAAAATTGAACTATTTTTTTTTTCAAATCATAATTTGATTCATTCAAACAAGTTAAATTTATAACGTAAGTTATAATCAAATTACTAAACCTAGGTAAACAAAGATATAAGCAGTTACCAACGAGGGTTGAGTCTAGTGGAAATGGCTAGTCTCCTATAGCATGATGAACCAAGGTTCAAATATATGCTGAAAAATGTTCGACTATGCCTTGATCACAAGATTGTCTCCGAAAGAAACGCCGATGAAAAAACTAGAAAAGAAACATAAGCAACTAATTCATTTGGCTGGCTCACATTTCTACATCACTTGTATACAATATGCTTAATCATTTCTACTCAATAATCAATTATTGTAGGTAATTTTATATTTTCTTTTTAGGAAAATGTTAACCAAAACTTTAAGTGCATTGGTTAAGAAATGAAAAACTAACACTTTTATTAAAAATGATGATTAATACATTTGTACTATGATGTTCAATACACCTCAACATAATTTTAAATAAAAACTTCCTAAACCCTTTTGAATTGACTTAGAAAATGTTCCCTTCATCCCACTATAATTGTCGTGTAATAAAAAAAAATTGTCCCAAAATAATTATTATTTTAGCTTTTCAATGTAAAATTATCTTTTTTCACTTATATCTCATAATATTAAAAGTGGATAACACAGTCTATAATTGAATTAATGATAATATAAGATTAGTTTTGTTAAATTACTATTCTTTTTCATATATTTTTTTTTGTCTGTATAAATTAACTAGTGACAATTATAATGGAACATAGGGAGTAAGTTGTTTCCAAAATAAGTTGGATGTTTGGGATCCTAACTTAAATTTAGAAAAAGCTTTTCTTTGAAAAATAAGTCATTTTTGTGAAGCTGAAAATTTGTAGCTTAGAATTATTTTTAGCAGCTTATTTTTCTTTTTAGCTAGTTTTATACTATTTTACTATGTAAAAACTATTTTTTTGTTGCATCCAAACAAATTAATTATTTTTAAATCACTTTTAACCAAACTTATCCAAATAAAAATTGATTATGATTATGCATATAATTTATTATTGAAATAATCTAATTTTTTCAGTTGTCCTGAAAAGACCTTTAGTGGTGAGGACTGGAGTTTGGGTAAGCCTTTTAACCAATGTATTTGAGATACTGATTAGCAACACTCATATTTTTTTATATTAATTTTAGCTGAAATTTTCTTTTAAAATTGAATTAATCTTAAAGATCTTGATAGTCAATCAAATATAACCTAGAAGAATTAAATAGGATGTGTTTGATTGTGTTTTTATTTTTTAGATTTTAAAGACAATTTTTAAATAATTTTTAGAAAATTGAAATATAACAAGATGTAAAAGTACAAACAATAACATGAGTAATAGAAAAGTAATCATAAAAAACGAAAATAATCTAGAAATGTTCTAGCTTTTTTATTTTAAAAAACTAATTACGAAAATAAATTAATTTCGAAAGCAATTTAAAAAGCTATTCTTTTAAAATAGTATTTTCGTTTATCATTTTTAAATAGAAAATGTTATTCAGAAAAGAAAAAAAAAAATCAAAGATCCACTTAATTTTTTAATTCACTATCCATAAAAAAGTTAGAAGTTTTACTAAACTTTTCCTTTTTTACCAATTTGGAATTGAAGAGTTATCCGTCCTTGAAAGCTTGTGGTTCTAATTAAACTATTGTGAATATATATATCTTGCTTAATTGGCTTGGGAATCTTGTGCAGTCGGGGACATGTGCATGAACCCAAAGAAGAAAACAAAACTATTAAATAAAATCTTTTGAAAATGTTCAACTGATTTGGAATTATACATTGATAGCTATAACCACTATCACACGTCAAATAAGTGTCTGTTTAGGAACAAGAAACCAACTACACGGTCTTTTTCCACCGACACAATGAGATTCAGTAAAACTAAAATTAATACACCACCTAATTCACCTTTAATTTCGTTGATGTTATCATATTTTTTAACCCAAATGCGTTTTACTTAATATTTGGGACTAATAATTCCTATTAAGCATATGATAGGAATACCAAATTCACAATTATTTGAACAATGTAGACGATTGGCTCAAATATTAAACATTAAAGTATTAGGCATTGTAGCTTTTTTTTATTATAAGAGCCAATACCAATAAAGATTGATTCAATTTGTAAAAAATAAATTTATATTTTAAAAAAACGTAAGCTCAATTTTTGTTGTGATGTGAAAATATTATTAATAAATAATTTATAAATATTATTAACTCTATTAATATTCGATGAAACTTGACGCTTGTCCTGAGGCCAATAAAGTCCCACGATAGCATCCAACAAAGTGAGAGTAACCATATAAGTGAATTAGACACCACACATTAATCCAAAACCTTAAGGCTTAGGTTTATGGATCTTCTCCTCACTTATATGGTGTTCAATTTTTCTACTTCTATCCGATGTGAGACTTTAACTCACACTTGTACTCCAACAATCTCCCATTCAAGTGTGAGTCTCTTCCACATGGTAGCCTCCCCCTCGAGCGGAAGTCATTTTTCAATTCACAAGTAGTGGCTTGTACCGCCGCAATACTTGCTAGACTCGCTGTCTGACCTCACCCGTCAGGAAGACTTTCGATACAACGGATCTCAATGTTCATGGATCCACAAATGTCTTCTTACTTGTCTGAGCCAGTCGCTGGATCAAACCATCGGCTCTGATACCACTATTGGGTAAAATCGGCGCAACGATCGTACCCTCAAAAATCAGAGGTGGGTTATCGTCAACCCTCAAATCAAATCTGCAAAAACGTAATAAAAAACACAAAGGAAGAGAGAGACAATCACACAAACAATTTGTTTTACGTGAGAAAAACTTGCCTGAATCCGGAAAAACTCTTGGGACCTTGTCCAGAATCAAATATTCACTATAACTAAGAATGGTTACAATGAATCAAAATACATCAAGGTTGTGGTTCAGTCAACCTCTCCAACAATAGTGGTAATCAAACTCTCAAAGTATTTCACTCTAGATCTCTCAAATATACAGGCACGCAGACTTGCTAAAAAATGACACTCAAGAATGTCACTTGAGGTTCTCAAAATGCGGAGTCACACTCAATGTGACAGGTGTATCATCAGCCCGACCTCGCTCTGATACCAATTATTGGGATACCAATGGGGGTAAATATCAGAGAGATTTACACCTAAGTAATCATATAAGTGAATTAGACATCACACTTTAATCTAAAACTTTAAGACTCAAATTTATGAATCTTCTCTTTATTTATATAATATTCAATTTTTGTACTTTTATTCGATATCAAATTTTAACTTACACTTATACTCCACCACTTTGTGACACAACATGGTGTTTCGTTTATGGGGTATGCGTCTAATCATTCATTCTCACACTTTTTTTCTCTCTGGCTGTTCTTCAATTTTCTTTCTTGCGTATGGAATGGGTTTTGGTGATTTGAATTACACTTGTGACGTCAGCAAATTGGACACTAGCTTCATTTGTACTGTTGTCCACATGCTCCTCTATGATTTGATTCTCCCAGTCCTCGAAACAACCCTGTTTTGATTAAAACCAAGTATCTCTACCTAGAAAAGTTCATAACTAATCTACATTTAGATGCAATAACAGTAATAACTAGGTCTCTAATATGATGAAAGAAACTGAACTTTTAGCCTATAATGTAGTTGGGACCATTTCATCCAAGTTCTTATTTAGATAACTAATATTTGATCTTTTTAAAGTATAGTTAATTCAATGATAGTATATGAACGTAATTGTTTATCACATAAATAATTGTGCTTAAGACATAACTGTATTGAAGAATTAGAAAATTATAAAAATGAAAAATGACAAAATTGAACTTAGAGTTTGCAGCTTTATTTATAATAAAAATTTCATCAGTACAGAATATGCTGAATTTGTAGTTTCGTTCATAAAAATTGTGATGAAAGATTTGTAACTTGGTCCATCCGAAGCATATTATATTTCATTATACAAAAAAAGATAGAAGCATATTATATTTTGTGGGGGGCTGTCTTGTTGTATATATTTTTCTCCTTAAAAGGCGGAAAGAAGTCTGTAATCTATCTCGAGCATCAACAAATATATATTTTTGTCATATTTCAAATATATTTTCAATTAATTAAATTATTAAATTGTATTTAGTTCTATTATAATAAAACCTAGGAGTATATCAATTAATTTCACTTAAAAATGAAAATATAATAATAAAAAATTATACTCGTACCATGCAAACATTTCTTAAAATTTATTATGCAAATATCTCACTTACATATGATGGCGTGAAGACCGGGGCTCGATATAGCTTTTGGTCTTCCATTGTTCGGCAAAGAGTACTTCAATGAAAAAGAGTTTATGAACAAAAGATAAAAAAAAACTATATTGATCATGGGTTTTAAAGTTTTAAAAAAGTTTAAATAAACTTTTGATAGAAAAAGTAATTATGCATAGGCATTGTTAAAATATTTATACAATCATTTTATTACAATCATTATACATAATAAATTTATTAATTTTAAAAATAATTATCTTAATATAATTTAAATAGTATTTTGTGATTGAATTGAATATATATATATATATATATATATATATATATATATATATATGTATATGTGTGTGTTATTGTTACTAAAAAAAGATAATATATTTCCTAAGAAAAATGTTTATGTATTAAGAGTTTAAAATAACTTCAAAATGTCATTTAATGACTAAACATCAAGTATGATAAATTTATTTATTTTTATGTGATAATTATTTTAAAAGTCACGTTAAAGATTAAAGGATTATATAAAAATGTTTTACCATTAAAGTCACGATTCTATATATTATCCTATAGTTTTATCCTTTAATATATCACATTTCATAAAAGTGTCGAGGGAATATAGTTGCTATTCATTTGGAGATAAACTTCCCTTACTAGTGACTAATGAATATTACAGCATACAAATTAAAGTGTGCATCATGTAACTAAGAAAGTAGTATGTTCTTGGCTTCTTGCTACCATGATCCCTTTGAAAAATCAAAGCACAGACATATCTTATAAATTATCTGAAAAAAGGATAAAAAAAAAAAAAGAACTTCCATTCATTGTCTTTCGTTGAGGATAAGCATCATTTTCATTTAGGAGACACACAACAACCAAAAGCAATCAAAACCAGCAGCAGTTACTGTCATTTGATGTTTACTCCTCCAAAAGAAGACCTAAATTACTTTCTGGAGCTAACTTTGCTAGTTAAGATTTGAAAAGGCATAATGGGCGCAGTACTTGTAAACTATATTGATCATTCAAAGTTCATTCAACTTAACGATTAAGGATGCTGCGTTGATTGCATGCATTTTATGGTAAATAAAGTTGTGTTCGTTTGTTGATTGATGAAAAGATATATACTCCATAATGTCATTGTCTATCCATTATTACTCGCTCAACAAACAACTTAGCATACTCGGGCATATCATATCACCATATATACGAGGCATGATTTGCTTTGATACTATTATTTTCACCCAAATATTAAGGATGAAAAAAGGAGCATATGATAGTCAGAGAAAAAAAAAACATGAGCAGTTGTACTAAAATCACCAAGGGAGTTTGAGATTGGGAGGGCCTTCAAATTTTCATCAATTAACATATACTCTTCAAATATAGTTTCATTTTTCTTGATTGGGTTTTGGTCATGTTCATCACTCCATAACAACTGCATGTCCCTTGAGTGAAATTATATTAGCTAAAATTTTGAACTTAGTTTAATAAAAAAAATGAACTTAGCTAATATGGCATAATGGATTAGTATTGAAGGAAAGACACTAAATTGAAGTTCATATACCCGATAAATGATTTAGTATTGTTACTTTAAACCAGCTAAAACAAAAAGAAGTACATATAGTTCAAATTCGATTTAGCCATGGATATGCTAGTGCAAATAAAGTTTTAATTCCTAGAAATTTTCTCCACTAGTCAGGTAGACCTGGTTAAATATATTAATTACTTCTAATTTCGAAGAAACATAATTCTTCAAGTCCCAAGGCATATAGCTAGAGTCTATTTTTTAATATTACTTTTTAGACTAAAAGGTTTGTTGAAGCTAGCTGTGACCTGTCAAATTAAGCAATTTCATTTTATTTTAAAGATGCTTGAAATAACATTTGAAAATTGAAATTGGAAGTTTCTTTCTATTGAACCAACTGACAACACCTCCCCCCTCCCTCCCTCTGTTTATAATCAGTTCAGACCAGAGTTTGATCGTATTTTATAACATCATGGGTTTTGTTATGAATCCTTCCTTTTTGTCGTAGGCATATCATGTGCAATCATTATTATTCTTTGTAAGCAAACAATACAAGTGTTTTTTTTTTTTCATCCCAATCTTAGGCCATCTTCAATGCAGTATCTTAGGAGAGTTTCTTAGCTGACTTGACATCTTTTTTTACTTTTTCTCTCTCCTGAAGTGCTTAAATTTAAGTTAAGTTTCTTATATAAGAAACTGTATCTTAAAAGAGGATCCACCAAAACTCAATAAGAAATCCATATAAACTCCTAGCATTGGAGGTGCCCTTAATTTCTAATGCCTCAAATGAAGAGTTTGCTGTCCTGCAGCATCACCAACTCCACTTTGATTTTTCCTCTGCCCAATTAAATGCAACTAAACCGTTTTTTTTTTATCTATTTGTTACTTACTCCGTTCTCTTTTATACAAAAGAAAATAATTAATTTCATACTTATTAAGAAAATTAATTAATTTTATTAAATTATATTATTTTTAATTAAAAAATATTCTTTATTGAAATTTAATATTAAACATAAATTCTCTATTAAATAAAGAGTGTTTTGAATATAGTTCTATCAAATGAAACAAAATTATCAAAATTTGCTTATAAAAAGAAGAAAAAAATTGTTTTTTGTTTATAAAAGAGAAGGAATAACATTAGGGTATGTAATAATTACTAACAACTCAATAAACTAAAAAATTTATTAAGTTTTCTTAATCATTATGGTTAAGAACAATGAATAGCTAAACCTAAAAAACCACACCAACTAACTAAAGCAAAGTTCATTTAGGTAGTGTTATTAATTACCATGACAAAAAATTCAAACATCTCCAAAGCACATGCTTGACTTCTCCTTGCTCATAATAATTCCATCGAAGTCGCTATAACTTCACTAATCCTTAGCAATTAGGATTGTTTCCTTTACATTGCTGAAATATGACAGAACACCCGTAGCCATCCAATAAGACCACCACACTCACATTTCTTCAAACTCACTCCTTTCTTTACTTACCTTAATTCCATTCCCTCACTTTCTCACTCACACAAGTCACACCCACTTCGTTCCTTCCTCCACTCCATTTTTTATTTCTCTTTTTTTTTTTCATCCAAACATGTCCTCCACACACCCAAAAAACCCAGCAACAACAACTACATCCACTACTCTCATCCTGCTCTCAATTATACTCCTTTGTTTTCCGACAACCTCAAAAACCGACAACCCCCCATGCCCTTATCCGTGTTACCCACCACCCATTGGAACGGTTACTCCCACCACTCCTTCAGGTGGTTCCACTGTTCCACCAGCACCACCTCAACCCGGATTACTATATCCACCACCTTCCGGGAATTACCCTTATTACCCCACACCACCTTACGGCGGCGGTGTTGGCAACAACGACGGTAGCGGTAGCGGTGGTTTTAGCAACCCACCACCACCGGACCCTATTCTACCCTACTTTCCATTCTACTACAGAAAGCCTCCTCACAAGCCAGAAGACAATTCAGCATCAACAACCACTATGCACAAATGGACAGGGATGGTTGCTATTACTAGCCTATTATCTTCATCTTTGCTTCTTCTCTTTGTATAACTCTCATGAATCATCAACAAAATCTTTATGTACTATCTAAACTGTTAATTTAATGCTTGTTAATTTAATGGTATTTTTTTTTAGATTTTTTTTAATATATAATACTCACACTGAAGTTCGAATTTATAGCCTTATGCATATTATCTAAATTATCCGTTATTAGGCTGATCTTAGAGGGTAAATTTAATGGTAATTTATTCACCTTTGTGTTATGTTTGAGAAAATATGTTATATCAGTTGTTTGTGGCTGAGTTCTTATGTGCATGTAGTTTTGCAGGGGAAGGGGAAAAACAGAGGAGATAAAATTAGATGAATTTGAAGTCGTAAAGAGAAAAAACAAAAAAGATAAGAACGAAATTTTTTGCTTGGTGTTAGATGATGTAATGTAATTGATTGTAAATTTAATTAAAATGTTGTTGATTTTGAGCAGTTTTGTCTGAATGATATAATTATTAGGATAGTGTCACCACTCACCACCGCTATGTGCTTATATGTGTCACCTGCTAATTAATTTCTTCCTTCTTTTCGTTCTATTTTTCTCCACTTTCTACTTTTGTTTATTGTTCTTAATTTCATATCAAAAATAAGAAAAGAAAGAGATAAAAAAAGAGAAGAAAAAAATATATTTAGTAGGTTATATAATAACAAAAAGAGAGAGAGAGAAAAAAAATTAAGTATAAGATGAATGTAAAAATTAGCAAATGAAGAAAATCAAAGTTAATTTTATAATGGTTCTCCTTTAACAAAAAGAAGGAAAAGTCGTAAAGGGTGCTACTTTTTTCGTCTGTCAATTAAAAATGTAATGCTTTGGTTACAAGAATTTTCAAATTAAATACAGCTTTGTTGAAATTGTTTAATTTCAATTATTCTAACAGATCCTTTCGTCGAAGTTTGATCAGTTCACCAATGTTCAATAAATGAAAGTTCTTCATATTAGTAGTAGATTAATTCTAAATCTTGACTATTTTAATATTAAAAACCTGAATTATGAAAAATGAAAGTGCTCAACTGTGCATTAATTTTTTTTAAATGGTTAAATTTAGTACTCTTTTTTATTTATATTATATAATTTAGTTCCTCAATTTTTTAAATGTTCAATTTAGCCATTCAATTTAAAAAAAATGATTCAATATTATTCTTTCGTTTGACTTCATTGAGATAGAAAGACAACATTGGCTATTTCTGAAAATTAAAAGAATAAATTGAATATTTTAAAAAAATAAGGATTATATTGAATAATGTAAATAAAATAGTGAAAAAAAAGAGTAATTTAACTATTTATTACTTTTTCATCTAAATAATTTATTGTTTTCTGCTATCTCTATAAATTTGGATTTTCTTTTACCTACTTAATATTTTTAATTAGACAATTCCTTCTTCTCCCTTTTTTGATAATTTTATCTTTATTTGTTTACATTTTTCATCATTTTGAAGGAGAAAAATCTTCTTGTTAAAAGGTTTTTTAGGTTAAGAGTTTTTCTTCTTCTTGAACACCTGTATTGTTAGTATGAATCGATCTTTGAAAGGTAAACAAATAAAATAAAGAGTAGATTATACTAATAATTCTTGAAAATTCATGAAATAACACAAATTTATGTTGTTTTATTTTAACATTTATACATAGCAAGATTTTTATCGGGAAGAACTGCGTAATATTTTTTAAACAATTAAGAAAGATTATTGCAATATACAACAGAGTGTTAATCTACAATTTTTTTTAAAAAGTAAGAAGGCTTAGTATAGAAGTAAATAAAAAAGAAAAAATTATAATTTTACAAACTCTCATGAATAACTAATGTAATTTACTCTATAATAAAAAAGATAAAAGAAAACTTAGGCACAAGGCCTTCAAAAGCATGGATAAACACTGTTTACCCCAATGATACAAATAAATTAAATATTGACCCAAATAATACAATCCAAAATATTTATCCTAATGATATAAAACATTGTTCAAGTGAAAAATCAATCCCTTCAAATCGATTTCTCACTTGTAGTTATCTTTTACACTTTATGAAATTGGTTCTTGACAAACCGATTTCATAACGTCATTTTTTTTTTCACAAACCATCTTATGAAATCAATTTTATTTTGCACTATGTTTTATATGCTTATAGAAATCTCCAAGTTCACATGACTGGAGTTATATATTATCACCACAGATACACCCACACAAACATATGCACATCCACCACCAATTTCTATTAGCTCTTTGAATTTGGAGGTTTTGGATGAATACCTCGATGAAGTAATGAACCTTGAATCGAGTTTTGAAGAACCCCCCCTAATTTATTTGATTGCTATTTTATTATTTAGGATTTGTAGTTGTCATGTGTGTTTTTCATTGTTGTATTTTTGAGTTGTCGTCATGTGTGTTTTAATGCCAAAAATTTGAAGTATCGATTGGAATCTTTAAGTGTTAGTAATTTTTTCTTGTTTTTGACCACTTTATTAATGTGTTCGAGGGCCAAATCGAGACCCAAAAGTTATCTTAATAGCTTCTTTGACGTGAAAACTATGAGATGAAACATTATCTTACTGGCTTCATGGATTGAAATCTTCAAGTGTTAGTAATTTTTCTTGTTTTTTCCCTAATTCTCAACCTTGATCTATATGTATGTCGCACAAACCATAACCCTAGTATATTAAATGATCCATGGACACTAAAATTCACCCTAACCCTAGGTCATAAACCCTTAACTTTGACCCCAAACCCTACACTTAAGATGAGACAAAACTTTTGTTCTCTGATCTTTCTTATTTTCTTTTTTTTCTCTCACTCACGGGTTCACAACTTCATCCTTATGTATTCACGTTAGGGAATCCAATGCTTCAAACCCTCATTTATTCATGTAAGAGAATCCAATGCTTCAAACCCTAAACCCTAGGTCGTAAACCCTTAACTCTGACCCTGGACCTTACATTTAAGAGGAGACAAAACTTCTATTCTTTGATCTTTCTTCTTTTCTTCTTTTTCTCTCACTCATGGGTTCACAACATCATCCTCATTTATTCACGCTAGGGAATCCAATGCTTTAGAGCCTCATTTATTCATGTTAGGGAATCCAATGCTTCAAACCTTAACCCTAGGTTGTAAACCCTTAACCCTGACCCTTATATATAGAAGTCATATTCACCTTCGTTTAACACATCCGCACAACACTTTCTTGCTCTATTACTTTCTTCCAACTTTGCAAACATAAAACCTCTATCACATTTCTTTCTCTATTCTTTCTCTATTACACAACATGTCTTCCTCATTTGTCAAATGGTTAGTGCACTACAGTGGTCAAATAATCAAAACAGATGAAAGGGATACATTTCAATGCCCCCCAACCATTATTCTTTCAAACAAAGCGAGGCCTCATACTTGAAGCCTTGAAAAGGAAAATCCATGAAAGGATCTGTCTTCAACCATTGGACACAATATGTGATATTTCATTTTGATACCCATAAGTAGTGGGGCGTGAAATGTTTAAGTTTATAGTAGTGCAACTTGTTGATGATGAAGACGTCAAAGATATGATTTATGTTATTCGCCAAAGTGAGATTCTTCAATGCTACAAATTGTATGCAAACATCGAGCTACATACATTTTCCACCATAAACCCTCTACCAGTACTTCATCAACCACAACATTATCCTCAGTCCTAATATTCATACACATCCAATGCAACCCAAGACACTTTTACCCAACTTATTTGAACCAAACACAATTTCTTTTACCCAACTTCTTTCTGCATCATTTTCCACCAATTTTTTAGACTCGCAAGCATTACCCAACTTCTTTTTGCATCATTTTCCACCAATTTTTTAGACTCATAAGCATTTGATGCTACTGAGGATCAACCTCACCCATACTTGAGTACCCTTGCAGTAGAGGCTACCTCATCAACCCAACCAAACAAGCTTGAGTTTATAGTAGAGTCTAACTTACCTAATGAAGAACTCAATCTCTTTAGTAAGGACGAAGACGAAGTTCTACACAATCAACCCCAGGAGGAAGATGATGAGGAAGAAGCTAAGCCTATTTCACAATAACAACCATACCACTATACTACATACCACCACACATGCAAAATTTTGAAGAATCTAATTTTCAAGATTATGAATACGACCATAGCTTGGATCGTGAAGAAGTCCAACATTTGGTGGGAACTCTCTTTGAAGGGATACATTTTATGACAAAACAAGAAGTATAACATGCTTTGTAGCAGTATCATGTGAGCAAAAAAGCTAACTATAAGACACAACTATCGAATCCAATAAAGCTAATTGTCATTTGTGATGAAGATAATTGTGCTTGGAGGTGTACGACATCATACATCCTTGCAAGTAAGCAGTGAGAAATATGAAAGCTTTGTGAACCTTATACTTATTCAAATCCATCAATCTCATACGATCATGCAAAGCTCTGATATTTGCTCTTTAGTAAAAACATTAATAACTTGATTGCAAATGATCCATCAAATGATAGCATACATCAAAAGCACTAAAGGACACACCACCATGTACCGTAAAGAATGGTTGGAAAAGCAAAAGGCCATTGAAAACATCTACAAAAACTGGAAAAGATCGTACCACGATTTACAGAGATTATTGCAAGCTATGCAGCAATTTCTTTTAGATATGGTCGTTGAGAAGGAAACATTGCTAATGCCACCACAAGGAGGTCAAGTAGTAGAGGGTTTCGTGATATTCCATTGTCTTTTTTGAAGTTTCAAATCGTTTGTCAATGAGTTTCAATATTGCAAGTTTGTGGTTCAAGTTGATGGAATATAGTTGTATGGTAAGTACAAGGGAACTCTCCTCGTGGCAATTGCACAAGATGGAAATAATAAAATCCTTCTAATAGTCTTTGTTGTTGTCAAAAGTGAATCAGCGAGAGCATGACTCTTCTTCTAAAATTTATAAAGGCATGTCACCCCAGAACATGGTTTGTGTTTGATTTCAGACAGACACAAGTTAATAAAAAATGTCTACTCAAGACATGATAGTAGGTGGATGACATATAATTTTGTATTTGTTTTCTGCATTCGACACATTGCACAAAATTACACAAGAAGATGCAAGAACAATGTCATCAAAAAACTAATTATCAATATGGATGAAGTTACGATCAAGTTCAAGTTTTGTGGATGAAAATGAAGAAGAGAGATCAAGATGGTAAGTTAAATTCTCTAACGAAAATTATTTACCAGCAAAGTTAATAAATTTTTTACATCAATATCATGATAAAAAAAACAAAGTTACATTATTATTTTTATGTGATTATATATTTACTATCTCGTTATAAATGAAATTGCTTGAGTTTTTTACCGTAAAAAAATATTTAAAAAGTGTTGATAAGATACTTCAATAGTTTATAAAATACTTTGACTAACTTATAAGTTATAATTTAACCTTAATGATTATATATATTTTCGCTTCATATGTTATATGAAAAATCATTTTATTTTAATTTTCATCATTTTATAAATAGACATATCATTTTCAATGGATGTCTATTCATTTATGAATGATCACATCATTTCGCTTAATTTCTATTCAAATAATTTCCATCTCAAAATTCATATAAGCCCATATTTTTTTCTTTTCTAAAATGATGTTTTGAGAACTTTAAGTACACGGGTACTTATGAAAAAACTTGATTATAACTATAAAAAAACTAAAATATTATATTTGACTTAAAAATATTAAGAGACATAAATAATATAGTAGTTAATAATAGGGAAAATATAAGTATTATGAAGTAGTTTTTTTGTATAAAGAATGTATGCATGCACTAATTTTTAATATTCATAATTAATATTTATCAATAGAATTTATGAAAATCTTATAAATTTGAGGGGTTATTTGATGAATTGAATATCTATGTAATCTATTTTAATTCTTATGTTGGTAGACATTTCTTTTTTATTTTCATTTTCTGATGAAAAATAAAAAAATTGTTAAGAGATTTAAAAAAATGATTGAAAATATGAAAATTTAAAAAACATTGATAAAAACAAAAAAAAACTATCATAATATTAAATTTTAATAAAATAAAATAAAAATGAATTAACCAACATTAAAATTTAAATGAAAACTTTATCTACATCACTCGAACATCAAATAAAGCAAAAAATAATATCACTAACTTTTTACATAAAGCAATTATAAATATTCAAATACTACGAAAGAGAATATCCACTAAGCAAATATCAAGTAATAGTAATCTAAAATACGTCAACAACCTATAAAAATTATTTAAAATTGTAATTTTTCAAATACTACGAAAGAGAATATGCACTAAGCAAATATCAAGTAATAGTTATCTAAAATACATCAACAATCTATAAAAAAAATATTAAAAACTGTAATTTTTATGAGATTAGGGGTGGACATGAATTAAATTTTTAACAATCTAATTCATATTAATTCATATCTATTTAAATGGATTAAATTTTAAATTTATATCTATATTTTTTTAAAATAATTTATAGTCAAGATCCAATCCATTTAAGTGGATATGAATTTGGTCATATCAAATTTATATCCACTTAAATTGTAAGAATTTTTTTTACAAATTTTAGTAATTAAATGCTAAAGTAAAAACTTAATATCTTTCCATTTAAGAGATATTTCATCCGACCTTGATCAAAACTATTTTCGACGAATCTTGGTTAGTGTATTTTCGGTCTAACTCAACCAGGGCAATTTTGATAGACATCAGTCCAGACATTTTTAGACTGAGATCAACTAGAATTATTTTTTGACTGACATCAGTCATTGCATTTTCGATCGACATTGGTCAATGATGTTTTTGGTCAATCTTAGGTAGAGTTACTTTTTGGTTGAGGTTGGCTAGGGTTTTTAGTCTGTTGGTCGGTGATATTTTTTGGTTGACATCGACTAGGGATTTTTCAATCAGCATCGACAGTGACTAGTTTTTGCCCGACATTGTGGCAAACATCGGTAAGGTTATTTTATGTCAATGTCAATCATTGATATTATTTGGCCAACATTCGTTAAGACTATTTTTTGGTCGATGTTGGCTAGGTTTTTTTTCTGACGCTAGTTTCAGCTAGGATTTGTTGGCCAAGATTAACCATGACTATTTCTTTTGGTCGGCGTTAGCTATGAATATTTTTTGTTGACGTCAACTAGGGTTTTTTCGATCGACGTCAATTAGGGAATATTTTGGCGACATCAACTAGGTTTTTTGGCCGATGTCGGTCGATGATGTTTTTCAGTTGATGTTGATCAATAATGTTTTTCAGTGGATGTCGACCAAAAAATAGTCTCGTTTGACGTCGACAATAAAATTCCTAGCCGATGTTGAGCGAAAAACCTACACGTCGTCAATCAAAAAATAATCTCGACAGATATTGACAAAAAAAAACCCTAGCTGACGTCGACCAAAAAATAGTCTCGACTGATGTTGGTGAAAAAGACTTTGGACGACATCAACCAAAAAATAGTCCCGACCGACGTTGGCATAAAAAACCTTACCAACATTAACCGAAAAATAGTCTCAAACGATGACGGCTTAAAAACATCATCAGTTGACGTCGACCAAAATAACTCTAGATGACATCGATCAAAAAATGACTCCTAGTGAAGTTGGCCCAAAAAACCTAGTCATTGTTGTCCAAAAAATTGTATTGGATTTAAAAATCCAAATAAATATCCAATTAGATTGGATTTAAGATCCAAAAAACTTGATTTGGATGTGAGCTTCTAGCATTGCTTTACTAACATTCATTATGGATTGCTTAAGGTCAAGTTGAGTTGTTGCTAGCCTAATGCTAATCCATAAGGAATTACAAAAGAAAAGCTATAAGAAAATTGTTAATATTGGAGTATGTGTTGGTAATTCAAAATTGTTATTATGTTTAGCTAAAAGGTTTTGAATATGTGTCTATTTCATTGATCTTTTTTAAGAAGAAAAAACTCATCATCTTTAACATTCTTTTAATTTCAGATTTTTTTATATTAAAAACAAAGTATTCTACAACAAAAAGTCATAAGACTAACCCTAGAGACTTAGAGATTATTGAAATAAATTTTATCTCTTTTAATAAAGTCTTATCTATACATATAATTAGATAATCAAATGTCCTGTAAGCATACTTAAAAAATCCAACCATATACTAAATGTGCTAAAATTTCAGAATTTATCATTATAATTAAGAAACTCAATCATTTACCAACTATATTAAAATTTTAGAATTTATTAGAACAATGTCTCTTATGAGAGAGAAAATGGTAGTTCACTATCTTTTTTTTTTTTTCAAATTAAAAATTAAACATAAGCTGAATGAAAATTGGCTCTAAATCACAAATTCTGGCTCACCCTTATCATTCCCCGTCTACCACTCTGCATATTGAAATAGGCTATAACTATAAGAGCAAATCGTAACTTTCTCTGGGTCATGCATGCTGAAGGGAACACAGACCTTATCATCCCTTGAAACCTCTCTTCAAAAAATAGGCTCTTGCCCAGGTACACTCACCCTCTCCACTTATTTTCATTGTTTCCAGGGATTTCTCTTAGTCTCTAATTGCACTTATGCTCAGTCCTCTACAATTTTAGTAAATTACAACGAACTTAATTAATAGTTTATTCATCAATTGCAATTTGAGAACCCAAAAAAAATCTATTGGGAGAGAGTTAAAATTAATATAATGTTGCCGTTTAGTGACAGGCTGATAGCAGAGCCAGGTGCTAAAAAGGTCGAAGATGTATATGAACCCAATCCAAATGAAATAAATGCCACTTCTGTGTTCAGGCAATTGGAATTTTTCATCCCAATTAGGCAAGTTGAATTTTTTCCACAAAGAAGTGACAAATTCTGCCGTTTCCGAGGTACTTCAATATGCACACCATCTGTTTGATGAAAGTCCTGTTCGGTCATTTAGATGTTTATATAAATATATGACGATGATTTTCTCTGAAGGTTCTGAATGATAATGCAAAAGCCACATTTTTAATTCCTACTTCTGAATAATGGACTGCACAGTGTCGTTTCCTTGTGTGCATTTTGTTCCGGTGGGAAGAACTTTGTGCAACTACAGAAGAGTCACTTTAGAAGCATATTCAAAAAGGAGAAGACCACCAAAGGACAATCAGTATCGACCACGTCCCAAGCAACCTCCAGAGTTTGGTGTGAATCTGTTCTTGAAGAAGCCTAGCACCACCTCTAAACCAACTGTTGGTGACATGGATAGCAATGAAGAGAATGATGAAGAGGACGATGGAAATATTGGTGTTGTTTGAGAATCAGATGAGCTTGAAGCCATCTCATCACTTTTCCAAGGTAGAATTCCGCAAAAACCTGGAAAATTGGATCGATAAAGGCCTCTTCCTCTTCCAGTTCCCTTCAAGCTTCGACCTTTAGACTACCTACACCAAAAACACATATAAAATTGACAGCTCCAGCTGTGGTTTCTTCGCGGGCTTCTATGGCTAAGAAAGTGTATAGAAGCCCAAGTTTCCTAGTTGGTTTGGCAAGACAAATAAGTAGGCTTGGTCCAGATGAAGATGTATCTAAAATTCTTGGAAAGTGGGTGCAGTTCCTGAGGAAAGGGTCCTTATCATTGGCAATAAGGGAATTAGGTCATATGGGATTCCCTGAGAGAGCTCTGCAGACATTCTTATGGGCACAAAATCAAACTCATCTCTTCCCAGATGATTGGATTCTGGCCTCAACTGTCGAGGTCTTGGCCAGGAACCATGAGTTAAGAATTCCATTCAAACTAGGCTGGTATACTGGTTTGGCAAGTCGTGCTGTCTTGGTGGCAATGATAAAGGGTTTTATTAAAGGAGGGAACCTTAGACTTGCATGGAAGGTTCTAATAGTTGCCAGAAGGGATAAAAGAATGTTGGATTCCAGCATATATGTGAAGCTAATATTAGAACTTGGAAAGAATCCTGACAGACACAGGCGTGCATTGCCTTTGTTAGATGAACTTGGAGAACGAGATGAATTGAATTTAAGCCAGCAAGACTGTACAGCTATAATGAAAGTCTGCGTTAAGATGGGGAAATTTAAAGTAGTCGAAAGCCTGTTTAGTTGGTTCAAACAGTCTGGCTATCAACCGAGCGTAGTTATGTTCACTTCTGTGATTCACAGCCGTTACACAGAGAAGAAATACAGAGAGGCATTAGCGGTAGTTTGGGAGATGGAGGCCTCAAACTGCCTTTTCGACCTTCCTGCTTATCGTGTCGTGATAAAACTGTTTGTTGCTTTGAATGATCTATCTAGGGCCACAATATATTTTTCCAAACTTAAAGAGGCTGGATTTTCTCCCTCTTTTGGCTTATACAAGGACATGCTTCAAATTTAGATGGCCTCTGGGAGGATAGCAAAGTGCAAAGAGCTCGGCAGGGAGGCCGAGATAGCAGGTTTCAAGCTGGATAAATATCTTGTGTCACAGTTAGATAACTGAAAAATTATAAACTTTAAGAATCCTGCAAGCATTGTTTTTGCTTGTATCAATTCTAAATCCCTCTTTCTATTGCAATGGCTGGGCTTCCTTTTTTACATTGAGGATAATCATTTGGCATGTTTTATACAGTTGAATTTACTGGTTCAGTCTGCATTTTTTTTATCGATGTGTAATACCTTAATTTAGTTACTGCATTTCGCGTTGTAACTTGTAATGCCTTCTGAGTTCTGAATCTGAGTTATGAGCAGAGGATAGTTTAATCTAATCAGAAAGGTTAAAACTTAAAGTGATCAATTATTGCTTGGAAGCCCATTATTGCAGAGATTATTTGATGTGAGTATCGCCTGTAACTCCCCTAAATTGTTTTGTCTGCTTTCCACATATTTTTTTTTCTTATAAAAGTTGACGCCATCTCTGATTAAGATTACTGTTTGATTAGAGGTTCCATTTCAGATACGCATAGATATCAACATTAAAGCCCCTGTTGATAATTACACACCGAAAACCAATTTTAATTATTTTTCAAACATTTTCTATGAAAAATCAGTTTTCTAATACAAAAAGAATCATGTTACTTTAAACTCACAGTTATTTAAAATTAATTCTATAAAATTACGTTTATCCAAAATCAATTTCACAAACACACATCTAAACATGTACTTAGCAGAAATTGAATCTTAATTCCCCACTTCGTAAGCTATTATTCCCATTTATTACACTCAACCAAATTGGTAAAGAAATCTCCTTTTAATTCATCTACTTCTGCATATATGTTTATTTTTATTATATTATTATTTGACAAAAAAAAAACTATTCATATTATTATTTTTATAAAACAATATTGGGCCAAATTAAAATTCAGTATTTCTGGCCCAAAAGGTAGTTCGTAGGCCGGGTCACACATTCACACTCTCAAACTCCTATAAGTAGTAACAATACACTCGCAACCAACCGTTCGCCTTCGCCACATTGCGCATCTTCAGTTCCTCTTTCAAAGAAGAAATCAGAAACCCTAATCCCTTGCTTGAGTTTGCTGATCCCATTTACCCTCTCATGCACACAATAAATTCTTCATCTCCATAATTCTACCCCCTATAGAAACCCTAATTATGCTCAGCAATCAATCCATTTCGTATGAAATATTTACTATTTCGAAAGAGATTCAAGTATATGAAATTGATGTAGTTTAGTGATGTTTTTTCCTCTCTGATCTTGTGAGTTCATTAGAGTTGTGATTTTTTTGCATCTTAGTTTGTCTGTGTTTGTGCTATATCTGTAATATTTTACAATGATAACAGTCTTCTAGAGACATAAACATTTGAACTTTGCACTGGCAAAAATTTTCACGGTCCCTATGTTATTTCTTGCTTCTAAACTAAAATGCAAGTGCAAAGATAGTGCATATGATGGTTTACACTTGATCTCTGAACTTCAGGTAAGTTCACATGTTGACAAGTTCATTAACTGATGCACTTACGAATCTACCAGAGGGGAAGATAAAATATTTGTAATGAGGATTCAGGACATTGTGATTTTGAAAGATGCTTACATGTTTGAAGTTATTGCTGTATGGTGAATTATAGAATGGGGGATTAGCATTATATAAAAATACTTTGCACATTTCTTTTATGTATAATCAATGGTTGCAGCTATGTTTTTTATTTATTTATTGTTATTATCTTTTTAAAGTGTACTCCTCACCTTAATAGAAGTTAAATTTGGTAGAACACATACCTCACATTTCTCTACTTCAGTGTTGTAGTTGTAATGTAAGATGTTTTGTATAGGGAAGCACAAAAGCACACAAAGGGGAAGAAGAATATGTGAGCGAGCGAGATATATATGGTTTCATTATGCAATGTACAAATTTCTAAATTAACAATTGAGGCTTCCTGGCCTGTATGATTCGAAACTTATGAACAAGTGGTGTTTTATTTCTTTTTCCAAACTATTTTGTTCGAAAAAAGTAATTCAATTTTTTTAATTAAATTAATATAATTTCGATCATATATAAGTTTTCATTATATTTATTTAAATAATGTGTTTTTATCGAGCATCATGTTAGCTAACTTTCAAATAATAAAATTTCAAAACTAGTTTAAAAATTAGAAAATTTTGTAAACAATTAGTTATACAATTTTTGATGGATATTTATTAAATCAAATTGTAAGTATTTAGTATTTTTATTTCAACATAATTTCATTCCAAAACTAAAGGTGAATCTGAGTGCACAATTAGGAGGTATTTGGTAAAAGGGAAATTTAGTCTTTCGAGAATTTTAAGTTGGAAATGTTAATTTTCTTGTTTGACTTGAATTTTAAAAAATAATATTCGTAGGAAATAATGTTTTTTTTTTAGAACTTTTAATCTAAGAGTGACTTATGTAGTTACGGAATGACAATTAACAAGAGATGTCTCATTTGATGGTTATCAGACTTAAAAGTTATATTGAAGTCATTCAGGGTTATTTCATTAAGGTTAATTAAGGTCATTTGAGCTTAATTATATAATTAGTTACTTAATTATATTTAAAAGTTCAATTGGCTCCTTTGATTATTAAAAAGTTTACTTAAATCTTTTAATTGTTAAAAACATTACAATTATGTCTTTTTTTTTTAAGTTTGTTAGTTTAATTGACTATATTTTTGCAAATACACATTTTTACATTAGTTGTATTGACAATCAATGTAAAAATGTTTATTTTTGTCAGTCAAACTAAAATGTATGATTGTACTGTTTTTTCATAATTAGAGAGATTTGATTGAATTTTTAATTATAATTTAGATAACAATAGTATAATTAAGCTTAAAATAAGTCCCTTCTCATTTCATTAGGGATAATTTTGATATTAAGGAAAAAGGGATTTAGTAGGCATGATAAACAAATCGGTACCCGTGGGTAATGCCTCGCTCCTTGTTTGAGGGTGTTATCTTTGTTACGGGACTTTATAAGTTTGTAAACTTGGTTCATTTCGTTTGATATCATTTCGATGGGAAAGGAAAGAGAGTAAGGTGAAGGAAGTATAAAAGGTTAAGTATTCTCGTAATGTTATTTTGATAAAATAGCTTTTGATGATTATCATATGTACTTCAAGGGTGTTATTTCAATGAAAATGGTTTTGATGACATTATTACACATAATGAAAGAAGTGCTTAGATGGGAGGATAAATTCGAATTCAAAATGGAGGTTATAGTGGTTTGAAAAAAGATATCACGCGAAGACAATCAAAATCGTTAGATCTAAGTAGTTAGGAATTTATTTATACAAATGTTGAAATCATATAATTTGACTGTTATTAGGAGAAGTCTATAAATAATTGCCTTTGATAACCATTTTCGTTGGATTGAATCATTATCACTCAAATCCTCAAATAACAACTACACCGCTCACTCTAAAAATGACTCTTGGTTTGAAAGTTGTAGTGTATGTGTTCATCCAACTTTTAATGAAATTTCATTTCATTTTCTTTTCTACATTTCTATGAACTCTTTACTTTTTTCGGTCTCCATTTTTTTTTCTAAACTCTAATTTTATCCAATCCCCATTGCTTATTATTATCAAATTCATTGTTGACATTGCCATATATCATATAATTAGAGTTATTATTAAAATATTTATTAGAATTAATATAAAAATATTATTATTATAAAAATGTGTTTATCGGAATTATTATCATATGAATTGTTAGATAAATAGATTATATAAAACTTTTTACAATGCATATCAATATTGAAATTATTATCACTATTTTTATTAATTCATAGGCAATTCTCTTAAGTTGTAATTGCTTGTTTGATAAAAAAGAAATTAAAATCGAATATGGATTCTATGTCTCACACTTAAACATTTATTTGTTAGTAGAATCATTAGTGAAAATAACTACATGATAAATATAAAAATCTTTTTGAAAACTATTAACAATTTTCATGGTTAACAACGAAAAATCCTTGTTTTGACCAAGGATGAGTACAAATAGGCATAATACTTGATTTTTAGAAGTAGGTATGGGGACGGAGTGGGTATGTACATATCCTCGTCGTACTCGTACTTGACTCTATCCCGATATGTGTAATTACTAAATTATCTATATTTTATGTAACATATATGACTTAATTAGTCTTTTGTTATTTGTCTTTGTAACTAAAGCATATGTCACTCTGGGATTATTATTACAATAATTACCAATTCGTGATTGATTCTTACATTCATTTGGTGATAGGACTAGAAGTTTGGAAGAGGATATGTATATGGTGGACTTGTAGAGTCTTTATGTTCTTGGATATATATGGTGACATTATTTTATAAAAAATCAAATATTGATTCATTTTTTTCTTCTTAAAATTAATTTTTCATTTTATTTTTTAAAATTATAGAGCGGGTACGGGTATACTTGATACCCACTGGTGATGAGGATGGGAAACCAAAAACCATACCCAACCAGAATGAGGATGGATTTTGGGAGGCAGGGATGAGGGCGGAGAACCATATACCCATCCCCACCTCGCTTGTTGCCATGTCTAGAAATTAGAAGGGGTTACAAAAATTATCTCCCCTCTCTTATTTCACGTTCTTTAATGTCTCTCTTTCACTTAACAAATTTTGGGAGAACATAAAAAAAGGTCAAACTGATCAAGGGTTTCTTCACCATCATAAAGACCAAGACAACAAAGTCAAAGAAAAAAAACACCACATCGAAATTTTTGAATTGCATTATGAATCAGGATAAGTTTTCTAAAACCTTTTATAGAGATTACAAGAGTATAATAATAGTGAGAAATATTCTATCAAAGATCCCTCTAATGTAATTTCTTGTATGTTGAACCCTAAAAATTTATCCATGAAAATAAAATTATGATTACAATTGGTATCAGGCTTAAGGTAGGCCTTTTTCTCGATTAGCATTTGTGTTTTACTTCTTTTTCCAATTAGGGACTGTGTGGAATGTATTGAAGTGTATATTTGTTGGGTGTTTTATCCAAAAAAAATATATGTTTCTCACTGATGCAATGTTTTCGAACTTTATTTTAAGATTAATTGCACATTTGGTCTCCCTATTTTCGCAATTCTGGAATTTTGGTCCCTCTATTAATTTATTGAGGCATTTGATCCCCTTATTTTAAAGTTTTCGGATTAGAGTGCAACTGTTAACTAGGGATGGTAAAATGGGCCTGGCCCGGCGGGCCAGCCCGTTTAGCCAACCAAAAAAAGATGGGCCGGGCTGAAAATTTTAACCCATTTAGTGAAACGGGCCAGGCCAACTCGGCTTGCAAAAAGGTGGGCCAACCCATTTTTTCTAATTTTTTTGGCGGGCTGGCTTGCTAGCCCGCTAACCCACCTTAAAGTGGGCCGGGCTAGCATTTCCAGCCCACTTTCAAAAAGTGGGCCCGCCCAGCCCGCCCCATTTTTTTGGTGGGTTGGACCAGTCCAACCCGTTTTAGGTGGGCTGGCCCACTTTGTCATCTCTACTATTAACTCCTATGTAATAACTGTCAAAATTGATGTTGGCCATATTAATTTATTAACATTCATTAATTATTGTTTTGGCAACAAATCAAAATGGATTACATTAGTCTGGAAATAATTCCCAAATTATGATGGTGGTGAGAGACGTGTGCGGCTTCCTCCTTGTAATCGTCATCAACATCTCCATTTTTAGCGACATAGGAGGTTGTGGCAAATCCATTCTCGACAATGTGTCATATGCAATGGCAAATCGTTATGTAAGTGATTCTCACACAATGACGATGGCGAGGAAAAATAAGCAGTCTAGTTACTTTTCAAGGTTAGATTCCCAGTGACACACTTTAGGGAATATTTTTGTTGTCTTGGTGAGTTTATTGGAAGTGGTCCGGTGTTAGGGGATTTTTAATGCATGTGGTCTTGGTTAGGGTATTTTGATAGTGAAACTTGAGGGTTGGGGGGATTTTATTTATGTTTTTCATAGTGTATTGTTAGCTTTGATGAGTTGTTGTATATTGTTGTCTCGTAGTAGGTTTTGTGTTCTGTTTTGGGGTTAGGGTTGACACTTAGGCTATATTACAAGTTTGGCAACTAAGTTTAAATAATAGCAAGGAAAGGTCCTTACTATTACCCCACACTTTTATATATGCTATTTTGGAATCTGTATTAGATGATATGTTATACAAACCTATTGAATTATATAAGCGATTTCAACGAACCCATAAATCATGCCAGAAGGATGATGCTGACAGAAATTGACAATTAGATACTTTGTATTGGTTTTTTGTTTATTCATGTTAGCAAAAGATTAAAGGGATTATGATATAATCTAAGTCTGATTCAGGTTTTTAATTATGCAACTATACTCACAACAATAAGCTATAATCATAATTTTAAAATCTGATTTTGGAAGTTTCTTATGTGAGATGCTGTCCAAAATAATGCAAAGAATCTCATTTTAAATTACAATACAGTCCAAAATGATTATGTTTAATAGGACTTAAATGAATTATGTTTAAAACAAAATACACCATATGCCAATGGCAATGTTATTAGTTGTATGTTTATTTACTGGTTGTGACATTTACATTCATGCCTTTTAAGGTGCACACCGTAAGACTGAAGATACACAATTCTGAAATCATCATTTGTGAGCCTTGTACCATGCATGTGAAGGGTACAAGTCGACTAGAAAATGGGCTTGGGATGTGGATGAGATGTCTTATATTGACTTCACAAAAGTGGTTCATGATTTTCTCCACAAACCTTTCAAGTCTTGGTGGTACTGACATCCGAAATTTGGTGAGTTGCAGATTGAAACCATTGAACAATGATGATGTCTTGTAACTTGGTGCAAATTGTAAAGGGTTTGATGTTGTTAATATATTTGTGGAGCATCTCAATGATGTTTCATTCCTTGATGAAGGGTTACTAAACAACATAGGAAATAATTTTTCTGTAACTAAAGAAGTAGAAGTAGAAGTTGTTGTCATTGATGATGTTGACAGTGATATGGATGAAGTTCAGATTTGGGGTGAGGCTGACAAACATGATAATGAGGTACTTGGTGGTGGAGAAAATGAAGACGCAGACTATGAGGCCGAAGATGAAACAGATAGTGAATACATATCCTTGGATGATAATGACTACAAAGAAGACCGAGACTGGACCACTATGTTGGATCCATAAACTTTTGTAGAAAATTATACTCCACCTCCACCAAATTGTGATGATGAATATAATAAGGCCACTTGGGATGTTGATGCACCATTTTGGATGAATGATGAAGCAACAAGAACATCTGATTTGAAGATGAGGATGATGATACTGATGAGTTGGAAACACCACATGGTAGTGAAGATGAAGGGATTCCATTGGTCAAGTTTCCAAGGTTCAGAATGCTTGATGATGATGTCGATATTAATTTTGAAAAAGGCCTAATTTTCATTACCAAAAAAGAAGTCATAGATGCAGTGAAAACATTTGTAGTGGTGCATAAAAAGAATATTGTCATCAACCAAGACGACAAAAAAAAAATTTGTTCTTGTCAAGTGCATGGTAAACTGTTCTTTTCAGCTACAGGTCAGCAAGTCAAGGCAAATGAATTTTGGCAGATTGTTAAATTAAAAAAAATGAACACACTTGTCATAGGACCGCTAGAGGACAAACAAGCTTCTATTGATTGGCTAAGTAACAAATTCATGTTTCTTCTAAGACATGCACCAAATATGAAGACACGAGCATTGATTGCTTGTGTGTTAGACAAATGAGGGTGTAAGTTAAGTTTGGATCAAGCCTACAAAACTAAGTGTAGGCACTCCAAAAAATTCAAGGTGCATCCAAGGAATACAAACACTTGAGACAATATATTGAGGAGGTGTTGAGAAGAAATAAAAACAACACAATGATAATCAAGACAAACGTTTGTCAAAATGGTCCTTTTTTTTGAAATAATTTATCTGTCTTGAGGCTTGTAAAGAGGCATTGGTAACAACATGTAGACCATTATTTGGTCTGGATGGTTGTTTTCTGAAAGGAGATTTTGGTGGTCATCTTCTAACTACGGTAGAGAAAGATGCCAATAATCAAATGCTACATATTGCATATGTTGTGGAAGCTAAAGCTATAGATTCGTGGACTTGGTTTGTTGATTTATAATAGTCACCATTGTCATTATAATAGTCAACGTCAACATCATTGTTATATTAGTTGTAGCAACTAGATAATTGCTACATTAATGTCATCATTGTCATTCTCACTATCAATATCACTCTCACCATTATTGTCATCATTGTTACCACCACTCATATTATTATCATCACTATTACTATCGTTGTTGTCACTTTGTCATCATCACACCATTGTTGTCACTAGTATCACTAACATTGTTGCTATCTTCACCATCAATCAAAGTGTTTATTTAAGGAGTTGGTAAAAACAAATTGTTTTTCAATTAATCTAAAATAAAGCAGAATGAGTTCACAAGTTAACATGATTTTAATTAATTATGATTAGAGAATAATTTAATATAATTATATTAATCTGTAAAGGATATTAATAATGAAAACTGTATTTTAATTCCTTATAGTGTATGACTAGCTTTTTTAAAGGTTTTTTTCTATTTAAAAGGAGAAGTTGGGTCAAGAAAAAACTCTTAAAAATTAAGGACATTATTTCTTATTATAAAAAAAGAGGAAAATAGTTTTTAAAAAATGTTAATTGAAGTGGATTTTAAAAATAAATTGCAAAGCTTAACCCCACCCTTTCATCCTATACTTGTAGACGTAGGATAAATAGTCAAAGATTTCAGTTTTAAAAGAGTTTTTAAGCTTGGTAAAAAAAAAGGAGTTTTTTTTAAGCTAAAACATATAAACAACTTTTTATTTTGAACTTTAACTATCAATTAAATTTTAATATACATTTAATTTATAATACGATAATCAAGCCAATTCATACTATTGCATGTGGTTAGAATATCTTTAATGTTGGATCTTGGGGATAGATCTTAAGTTGAAGATCTGAACTTTCCCATATCTAGCAATAAAGCATCCCTCAAGATATTCATATTGGAGATCTAATTCTTGGAGAATGATATGCTTCTAGCATATAGTGTTTTTCAAACTAAAAGAATCAAGAAATTAATAATAATTTAGCAATACATGCTAATATAAGTGAAATTTTTCATTATTTTATCTTTATCACTTATTCTTTGAATTTTTATAGCAGGAAACCAAGAAAAGAAGAAAAGAAAGCAAAATCAAGAAGCCTATGTGTTTCAAGATTTTGATTAAAGATTTCACAAAGATAAAAGATAAGAGAAGATTTTGATTAAAGATTTCACAAAGATAAAAGATAAAAGATAAGAGAAAATTTTGATTAAAGATTTCACAAAGATAAAACATAAGATTTTCACACCCTAATTATAAATAGAGACATACATAGACAGACACAAAGACAGAGGCACAGACCTAGAGGCTGCTACACAGAGATTTACAAGAGCAAAACAAGAGAATAGGATTCTTGAAGGATTAAAGTTAAGCCAAGAAGATTGAGGGGTTTGAGTATTCTTCTTTAAAGATTCTTGATCTACTTTTATCTATTTTTTATTAAGGCTAGACATAATTATGTCTAGTTAATTCTCTTTATTGTGGTTAGGGTCATCAACCTAATATGAACTCCTTTGTAATTGATTGATTTTATGATTCTTTTATGTTAAAGTTATTTTATTTTATCCTGTGTTGAATGAAATATATCTTTGTTAGAATCGACCACTTTAATAAAGTTCTGAGGGTTAGGGTTCACAATAGGAATATTGGGGCTTTAATTTCTGAATGTGGTAAAATAACAATTGGTACATTACCTAGAGATAGGGATGTATGGTTGCAGATAAATTGATAGATCATCTTAATGCTTAATCTAAGAAAGATTACTAAGGAATTAGGATTTTTGCTTGGGTCAAAGGGTTAAAGTCACTAAGGAATTAGGATTTAACTATTTTTATGTTAAGATATATTTTCTGAATAACTAGGATAATTGAATATAGTAATCAATTCAAGTAAAGAAGGTAGGAATCAAAAGGTGAATGTGCTCTGACTACAATTATTCCTCATAATTTCATAAAATCTTATATTCTTTAATTCTCATTAATTCTTAGTTTTTATTCTTTAATTTTCCTTGCATCAAATTACAAACACTCATTCCTATTAAACTTTTATTTAATCCAATTTAAAGATAATAGTTGCGTTAATTTTGGTACCTCAATCCTCGTGGAGACGATACTCTATTTATCATTTTATTACTTGGAACGATCGGTGCACTTGCCGAATCCGCAACAGAGAAGAACTCTGTAAATCCGTATAGTTTTAAAAAAAAAATATTTTTCATTTGGTAATAGTAAAACGTGAGGAGGAAGAAGAACAATTGACATGCACAGAGGAAAAAGGAGATGAAGAAGAACAAATAAAAAACAATTGAAGATCCAACAAAAAACAAACACATCAACAAAAATAATACATGCAAGGGGGAAGGGGTGAGGCGGTCGCACGCACGGAGGGGAAGGGGGGAGGGAGGGGTCGCGGTGGAGGGGAAGGGGGAAGAAGAATAGAAGAAGAAGTGGGGAAGAAGGAGCGCAATGCTAAGGAGAGAGAGGAAAGAAGAAAAAAAGTGAGAAAGATTGTATAGTGGGTGGGTGAGGAGAGAAGAAGAAAAGTAAATGTTTGCGCTGTAAGGTTCATGTGAGGAAGAATAAAATATTTAAATGTGAAGTCCATTTGGGACCTACTAAAACTTATGTAAGATCCCAAAATGAGATCTACCACTAAAAAAAAATGGAAGTGATCTTTAATTTTACATGGCACTGTAGGATCCATCAAAAAATATCTAAGATTCCAATTTGGAATCTCTCACTAGAGATGCTCTTAAGGATTTTATACAAACTCTCACCTTTTACATGGGCGAGTTTGAATCTTTCAAATACTAATTTTTTTCACTTGATGAGAAACCCTTCCAAGGGAGATGTTTGGACATCTAAGGACTAATTAAGTAGCTATAATTGGATGAAACTGTTTGGAGTTTGAACTTCTTGCAATAATCTCTAAGTGAACCTTTGATAGTACTAGTATATCATTGGTGCCCTACTCAATAATATTAGGGGTATCTCCTTATTCTACCACTTTATTCAAAGTATGTTATCATCTCAATGTTTCTTGATTCTCCTTTAGTGATTAGGCGGGCACATTTCATTTCAATGGTAACTTGGTTAGAAAAAGTCCTCAAACATTGGATGGGTGTTCATGTTCTCTTATTTTATTAATAGGTTTGTATGCTCCTAGCCTTAAATATAACAAAGTTTGTGAAATATTCTAGAATATTAGAAATTAGTTGTGAAATATTCTAGAGTATTAGAATTAGTTGTGGAATATTCGAGAGTATTAGAATAAGTTGTGAAATATTCTAGAGTAGTAAAATTAGTTGTATATAATGAATTCTCTGGGTTTCAATATGAATGAATGAATAAGAAGATTCATATTTCAATAAAGTTTTTCCTTTACTGAATTGTAGATGAAAAACTTTAAACCTTATCACAAAGTGATATATGACATAGTGTGTTATGAAACATTGGGAGGGACCACTAAAGGAAATTCTTGGATATAGGTAAGATAATGTTATCTTTAATGACTTCTTTGATGGTAATTTATACTTTGTTGTATTCCTTTTAAAAGCAAACTTTAGCTATGTTACTTTCTGATTGGAAAGAGAGAGATATAACAGAAAATGAGATGTGCAATTTGGTTGATGCATTTATATGTTCTTAAACCAGACTTTCAGTTATAAAAAAAGATAATAAAAAATAAATAAAGTGGTTATAAGTTTGATTAGTTACTCTGAAGTGTTAATCAGTAAAACGTAGACTCTGAAAATGGAAATGGGTTCTCCTCACCCAAATTAATGAGTCAATTTTTGCATTGGCGGCATATAGAAGTTTTGATTTAGCATGTTGGTTTGATGTTCTAATTTCAAATAATCCCTGCATTATCTGCTTAGAGGGGCAAAAAAGAGCATTTCTAGCAATAGAATAGAAAAGCACAAGACACAACGTCACCATGAAACATGTTCAAATAAAGGCTAAAATTTATATCAACTGAAAGCTTATGATAAAGAAGGGAGATAAATCTATAGTAGTCCGCCAGCATATAATGATAAAATTCAAATATAATTTATTTACAAATAAAAATTTCGATGAATTCCATTCCATTTCTTATCTGATAAGCAAATGAACACACTTTCTTATGGAGGGGAGCCCAGAAGATCCAATAAGTCCAGTAAAAACATGCCCATTACTAGTAGTTACTGGGTAGCTTCCTAAGTTTGTTCCATACATAACTTCTACCAAACTTAGAAGTAGTAACATGGATCATGTTGTTCTATAACTTGCCTCAGCTATACCATGAAATGAATATCATGAAATAAATACAAGAAATGCTACTACCTAAATGTGCAATGTGCCTTAATTAATATCTGTATGGTTGTAATCATTCCACTGCATTTTATGCTGGAACCTGAAATGCCTCCTCAATTTGTAGAGTGAAGTGGTAAGTTCTTCAGGAAGCAACACGTACGGCAAGATTACCACTTTTAGAACTGCTTCTCAAACCAACATTCCCCACAGCTTTCCTCATCATATCATTTCTATGTTTTGTGGGTTCAACATTTTTATTTCTCTCATTGCTTAGTTGTCTTGCTCCTTTGCAACTATCTGATACCCTATGTTTCTGTGAAGAAACCTTTGCCCCTTCTTTTTTTCCAGAAGTATGATTACTTGTCATAGAATCAGCAAGGCGGCTATGGCTGGTTGATGGTTCTCTTGCTGTTACAGATTCATCGGTATCTAGATCATTTCCCACCTTCGACTTTGAAGGTAATGCTGCATTTGCTTCAGTCCCTGGACATTTTGGTTTATTGATCTGTTCTTTATTACTTCTGGTGTTATTTGACGCAGCCTGAGGTTGAGACTTGAGGAGGGAGAATTTGCAAACATCAAGTGGTTGCAGTCAAAAAGAGCAGGGAAAAAATGCAGCATTTTGATTCATTGCTCATCTAAATTCTTAAACAAAACTAGCCCAGTAAATATTAAATCACCAGGAAGGTCCTATTAAATAGGAAAATGGATGTGATACAACAAACAAAGCTCATTTACAATGAATCACATATTTATGACATGCACTAATCCCAAACAGAAACAAGCTGAAAACTCGGAAAGTATGTACCTTATTCCCACGTGGTTGTGAAGGTGAAGGTGTGCGGTAAAATGAAGGCATTGGTGTTGCTTTAAAGTTGAGGCTCTTCCGGAGTTTCTTAATATCAGCATCTGTCTTCTCCTACAAGAACAAAAGTTGAATATATTAAGTTTCTTCGAGCTCCATAAGAAATGCAAATAAAATGGAGTCAGCTACACTACACATACTAGTTAAAACTATAACAGAATGCTTCCACACATTTTGTTTCTTCGTTCTGTAGAGTTGGCCACACCTCTAATCTTGGCTTTCGGAAACCAAATATTTCCAGATTACTCAAACAAATGTCATATCATACATTAATTTTAGACTTTTCTGTTATCACAAATGATAAAGACAGTTTTCATGTCCAGAATATCCCTGAAGTTAGTCCCAGTAATTCATATTGATTCTTTTAGATCTTAAAAACAAGGGGAATTGAAAACGAACGAATGCTAAATAATTTGTTTGGTAGAGTTTGACAAAAATTAAGGGCAATGGTTGAAGAAAATATTTGACCTTATTTAGGAAAGGAATGAAGTAATGATACCAATTGAAATAGCAAAAGTAATAGTAAATAGTGAGTTAAAATAAAATACACAGGTTAACAACCTCATTGGTAACAATCATATTAGCCACTTCAATTAGAATCTATCAGATTCCACACCTATTCAACCACACCAATGTGTCTTGCTTCTTCCGCACCATAGACATACAGAAGCAGAAACAGAAACTCATTTGAAACCTATGTAACTTTGAAAATTGCATTTCATGTATTTATATTGAGAGCCTGTCACCTGATAATCTAATATACTTGCCAGCTCATAAAACCTGAAGCTATTATTAGCTTACCTACCTGTGATATTGCCTGCATTTGATTCATCTCTGCTTCCTTTGCATGCATTTTTTCTTCCAGCTTCATATAGAACTGCAATTATACATTTTATATACTTCTTTTTTTAATATGAACAGAAATGGTTCTAAAACAATATTATTTTACTTGCCTGTTTCCTCCTTTCCGCTCGCTCACTACATTTAAAGTTGAAAGCCGCAGCCCTAGGCTTAACATTGGACTTTGTAGAATTGGAAGCTTGGTTCAGCCTATATAAACCTTATTATATTAGTCTCAGATCAGAATGAAAGAGAACGAAAAATCAATCCTTACACATGTCAACAAACCTCTCTGCTTCTTGAATTCCTTTCGGAGCTGTTATTGAAGCACAAAGTTGGGATTCTGCACCCTTTCTTACTCTTGATGCATTTTCACTATCAAAATTAAAAGCACTTTTTGACTCTGTGAATGTGAAACATATAATATAACAATTTCAGCTGAGAAACAACAAATACCTTTTGTTTTCACGAACTAGTTTCTCTGCACGTTTAGAAACCTGCACATGGAGGCCCGAAAATTAAGGGTGATAGCTGACAATTCATAAGCAAGCCATGTATATAGAAGAGTAATTATATGCAAAGAAAAAAAAAATGCAAAATTAATAGTAGCTATCCTTCAATTCTTCCCAAAGTACACCGTGATTCAAATTCTTACTTCTTTGGTGGATTTGCTAGCTGACCAAGTAGTTGGAGTTGCAAGTTTTGATAAATTCTTTTTCATATTTGATCTCCTTGGACTCTCTCTACCTGGAATCCTAGCAGGATCCTTGGTTGATCTAGAAGGTGTGCTTTTCCGTACTCGAACATTGTTGTCTTCAGAATTCTGTTGAGGCTTAAGCTTTGTTTCCTATGCATCGATCAAGAGCAGACTTGTTTCACCCCAGAGTATAACAAGCAAATTTATATAATTGCAGAATATAAACATTGTGACAATACAAGGAAACCACGCTCCGGTTCAAAGAAAATATAAAAGCACAAATACATATGTAGTCAGAAATATGAGTAATCTTGATTTACTGAATTAATTGTGCTTTCACTATAAGCCATTCAATTTGTTGCTTCTTTCCATGGGCAAAAAAAGCAACTTGCATCGGTATCCATACCTTAGTAGAAGGATTTGCAGGATCATGAGAAATTGTTTCCTCAACACCCTGTGCTGGTTCATTAACAGGCATGATCATATATGTTGATGATTCATCAGTATTTACAGTAACATCATCATCCCTTTTCACTTCTATAATCATCTTGCCACTATCTGAGAGTATATTACTTGTTTCATTTTCAGATTGATGAACTTCATCCAAAGTAATATTTTTCTTACTGTCATCCTCCAAATCATTAAAATTGTTCACAGCAGATTCCATCTGCAAACCTGAAAATGAAACCATTGGATATTCTGTGATGGTCTCTTCTCTTTCATATTCATCCATACCACATTCTTCATGATAATTTGAATTACCAGGAATTTCACTAAATTGAACATAATGACCATCTTCAATTGTCACAAAATCCTCTTGGGAACTTTGCTCCATTTCAATATAATGGTCACCTTCATCTAGCTCAAAATCCTTTTGGGACATTTCATCAAATTGAACATAATGGCCATCATTGGACTCAAAATCCTCTTGCTGGGCATTTCTCTCTGATCCATCATTTTCATTGGTTGCTCTATCTGATGATCCCTCATGACCTGTAGATGGAATAAAACCAAACATGCCCTTCCTCTTGAAATGAGCTTCAAAATATGCTTTCTTCTCAATAACTGAACCTGGTTTTGAACATTTCTCAACCTCCTCCAAGTACCTATTGTGAGAGAAAGAGGACCTTCTCTCCCAAGATAAGGGCTCATTTTCAAATCTCCCAAATGAGATAGAACCAGAATGTATAGAATCTACCTGCATTTTCCACAAGAATCAAAGCACAGCAGTCAGATTTAAATATCAAAATTGTTTCATCTTTTTTAGCATTAATGGTATTCAATCTAGTCAATACTCATAATATTGAGAGTTCCTTTTTCAGGGTCTTTTTAGAGAATAGTTACATGTAATGTGATCATTTTTTGTGTGGAATTATAATAAATCACATAAATGAATATGTTTCTATAAGAAACAAATCATAAAATTAGTTCTGAACAAAATCCATGCAAATTAGAAAAACCCTGATGAGAATGAATCATCATAGTAAACCAAAGGGAACATCAAATATGAATAGCATTACACTGTCTAACTCTAGTCAATATTCTTTACCATGCTCTACTTGTTCAACTAAATTCAGATCAAGACCATTATATGTCTGACTAAGCAACAATCACTGAAGAAGATCACTCTTCTAGCAAATTATTGTCATCCATCCCTATATATCATTATCTATGTTTGGTATAACGGTGAGTTTTATATTGGCTGCTAAGGGCCTAACACAACCGTCCTCCTTGACCCGGGCTTGAGAACGGCTATGAAAAAACATATGCATGTAACCAACCTCATCTAATGGGATAAGACTTTGCTGTTGTTGTATCCTATATAATATATATCATTAATCATAAGAACTATTCACACAGAACCAACCTATGTTAAATGATAATTACAGAACATATAAAATAATACTTCCTACTCTTCTGCCAATGAATTGAAATGGAGTGATGAAAACGGCAATCATAATTCATAAACTAAACTAAGCAAAACAGGAGTAAGCATGATTGGAACATTTGTAACTATAATTGAAAACAATAGATCCATGTTAAAATCAACAAGTGTATGAAAAAACAACAACCTGAAAGTTCATGCTGAATGATTCTTCAACCTCCCCAGCCATAAATCTTGCCATCTAAATCACCAGCCAGAAGCAGAATCAACTACTGGGCCAAATCATCATCCTTGCCCAAAAAGAAAACAAATATAAACACCTTCATTATTGAAAGACCCTCATATACAAACAATAAGAGAAAGACACACACATAGAAAATCCATTCTAGTAAACAACAAATTCTACCTAAAAACCACACAAACAAGAGAGCCCCATTGAGGAAAAGTGAGAACCGAATGTGTTAGGCACACAAAAGAGTGTTAGGAAACCCAACAAGCAAGACAAGCACACCACAGAACAGAACCCAATAATGTTTCCAACTTGGCTTTAAAGTCAGATTCTAAGTTTGGCTCCCAAGTAGTAGTTTGGTGGTACTTTGGTTTTTCACACTAGAGATGAATGATGAGGATGTCACTTAAAAAGTGCCCTATAACTCGGATTTCAGAAACTTATTATAAAAGGATATAATATAAGCCATAAAATAAAATAATCATGTGCAGGTTGTCTTATTTTGTCTTCTTTGGCTTAGACAGGGTTTAGAAGCTGTGTATCACGCTCATGCCAATGCTTCTACTTCTAACGGATAGTTAACGCACCGTTAGACTCGATGGGTGCGCGCGCGTGTGTGTGTTAATGTTCATAATTCATATTTCATGCAATGCTATCTTCATTGCTTAAGAAAGGTAGTGGGAGAGAGAGAGAAGCACGTGTCAGCTTCGGTGCTATTGTTGACACCAGTAAAGTAGCAGTCACCGTTTGATCTTAAAACATTAAATATTACTAAGATATAGTACTATCTTATTTTTTTATTTGTATACTTATTATAGAAATATTATTTCTAAAGTAAATTGTATAACAAATATCAATATTTGAATTACTTAATAAGAAATCGGATTAGAGTAGTATAAATGAAAAGTATAAGGTTAGAAATACAAACTCTAATAACAAAAAAAATGTGTCAGATTGATATAAATGGCTAATGATCAATAACGAACTCTAATGCTTTTTTTTAGGTGTAAGATGGACAATCCTTTTAAGAAAATCTTAATTTTAGAGGCTAATTAAGTTATCCCAAATGGGTGGAATTGCTTGCAATTCAATTGTGTAGTAATTCTCTATTAGAAGTTCCAGCAAATGTATGACAAATTATATAATAAATCATGTGATCAAGAGAGATAAAAATTGAAAATGATGTGTTATACATGTATTATAATATGAGCTATTGCGTAAATAACGCATTTCTACTTATTATTATCAATTATAGATAGTATTTTCTCTTTTTTTTTTATATTACTCTACGTTAATTCTATTATTATTGATAGAGTGTAACAATCATTTTTCTTCAATATTCATTATGATAAATAGTGGTCCCAAATAAAGTTCGAGTATTATTGGCTACCTCTAACGACTATGAATTTTAGGTGCTATTGACAGTGATAACGACTGATTTTAATTAAGGAACATTAATTGACTGCGTTTTTCTATTCTATTTTGCTAAAAAGTTCATGAAATATTATATAATTTTTACTTTTGTATAATTTTAAGTTTTTTAAAAAGAAATGATTGCATATGGTGTACAGCTTTTTTTACTAGAGATAAAAACATATTTAAATATTTTTAATTTTAATTTTTGTTTCAAAATAAATTATTTTAAAAGTTTTCAATTATGTATATTTGGTAATGATGATGACAATAAAGATATGTAGGTATTGGTGGTGGTAATATTATGGTAGTGTTCATAGTGAAAAGCTGTCAAATGTATGAAGAATATATTTTTTAAAACTAAAAATCAAATTTATAAATTAGTATTATTTTATTTTAAAAATAAATAAAAAATTAAGTTAAAAACTATTTCAATTACATTTTTATTAAACATATTTTATTTTAAATTTGTATTTGAAAATAATAAATCAAACCATAGCAGCCATCTTCCACTTTTGCCCTCTAAGAGCATCTCCAACATGGTATTTTCAAGCGTTTCTTCATATGACGAACCAGTTATGTGAAGAAATCTTGCACTAGAGAGTGCTTACGTGGCGGAACGGGTTCTTGAAGGGAGAAATGTGCTTCAGATCAACTACCAGCGCGAGGAAGAGGGAAACTAACTAACCTGATGGCGCGACGGCAAAGGACCGCAACGACGAAGGGATCGCGACGGTGGACGCGGTGCGAGGAAGCTGGCTCGAGTGGAGAACCTTCGATGAGGCGCGAAGAAGAGAGTGAAGAAGCCAATAAGGTCATCCACAGAGAAGGAGAAGGCTCGGAGAAAAGCGCATCATAGGAAGTGAAGAAGCCAGAGGAAGTTTCTAGCATTGGGCGTGTGGACCGGTTGGGGGGAGGGGTAATGGGCTGAAACATAAAATTAGGGTGTGTGTGTAAAAAAGAAAGCAATTTTTTTTTTGAAAAAGAAAGAATGAAAGACAAAAAATACTTTAATTATTTATTATTATGTAAAAAAAATTATATTGTTATGCATTTCATTTTATTTATTTTAATTTATATTTATGAAAATTGAAAAATGTTAAGTTTTATTAAAAAAATATAAATATGTGGATTTTTTTGAGTTATTTGTAGTTTCTTGCATTGAAGCAAAGTATTGGATGAGTTTCTTAGGAGTGACATGACACTGTGGGGACCATAAAAAATACTACAAGGGCCACAAAAAGTTGCTTAAAGAACTCAATTGGGTTCCTTGCATTGGAGATGCTCTAAAGATACTCTTACAGTGTATCTTAAATAAGAAATTCGTTAAATGATTCATTAATACGAAGGAGTAAATTGTGGATATATTTTTTCTATTTTCAGAAAAAAATATTTTTTACATTATAATTACTTTTGAATATTGAAAGCTATAGAATATATTGAGCAGAATTCAATATTTAAGAATTAGTTTTTTCGTTTAAAATTCAACCTCTTTGCATGTTTAAATTTTCTATTCATTAGTAAATTAAGATGTTTGTTTTTAAAAGTAAGATAATTTATTTACATATTTTCTCTCTCCATAAAAAAATATAGGCTTCTTCATTAATTTTTTCACTTTAATTTTTCTTTTACGTTTAATATTCTATTCACTCTCAATTTATTACTCTTTAATTTATTAATTACAATTAAAATCTACTTAGACAGTACCAAAAAATATTTAAATTATTAACCAATTTCTTATATATATTTTTTATTCCTTATATTTATATTATTAATAAGTTGTCAAAGTTTCATGAATAAGATTATTTGATTACATCATTTCTAATATTTTACAATAATATATATATATATATATATATATATATATATATATATATAAATTAGAATACCCCTTATAATAAAGGTTCAGCATAATTGATAAATAATTTGTTCTTTAAGCATGTTTCAATTATCTGATTGTGCATATGACTAACACTTTATTGGGAGAGATAAAACTCACTTTAACGATTTTTATGTCTCGAGAGTTAGTCTCATGACCTTTAGCTATCGGATATCTCACTTCAAAATAAAAAAGAGTACACCCTATTAAAAATGACTTAGTATTTTACTTAAAAAAATACACTTATCATTGTTACTTTTTAAATATTAAATTTATTATTTTAATTAACTTATAAATATTTAATAATTTAAAATGATAGGTTTATGCCTAAAAAATGATAGATTTATTTTTAACTTTATATGATTTAACTCTACATATTTTCCTTCTAATTGTAAAGTTGATTTAAATTTGCAAATACCTGTATTCTTATAGACAGGACAGTTGTTCAGAATTAATATAAACGATAGTTCACATTTTTTTTCTTTGGAAATGGTAAATCGCCATTTCTTCGTTGTTTTTTTTAACCATTTCTTTATTACTTTGCAACTCAATTGCGTTCTCTAATTTTTGTAGTAGTTTTTACCCATTGTTTTGAAATTGGTCTGGTCCGATCAGTTAGACTAGTTGGATCAGGATTTGGTAGTTTAATTGAACCAATTTTTTTATTAAATTGATATTACAATTGATGCGGGATGATCTAGTCAAATTCGATTAGATAGATTATTAAATTCTATTTGAACTAGTATGATCCAATTAGTTTTATAATTTTTTTTAAAAAATAATTTTTTTTCTTAAAAATTATTTTTAAGAAAAAAAAATTAGATTTTAGATTATTATTAATTGTTATTTTAAATTTTAAAATATGAATGAATTTTTCATACTTAAATAATGTTAGTAAAATACTTATATAATATATATATATATATATATATATATATATATAATTTTAAAATTTTAATATATACCTATTCAAATTAAACAAATTATTGAATTACTGATTCACTAATTTATTATCTTGATCGTACTCACTGTGTATTAACTTATTATTTCGATCGTATCATTGACATGATCGGATTTCATAACTATAGTTTAAAAAAAAAAAAACTAATCGTATAGAGTTTGTTGTGATTTGCCCACTCCACACAGCCAATCAATGTTTTTTTACAAATACGTTTGGTACGAAATCCATTTTAAAACGCTATTTTCATTTCCCATGTACAAAGAAATTGCTGTTGTTCATTTCAATGGAACGAGACTTCAATAAATGCTTCTTTTGGGATAAATATTAGTTTGGTACGACGTCCATTTCAAACACAATCATTCTGCATTTTCAATTTCCATATTCAGGTTGTTGATAAAAATATTCGTAAATGAGTAAGATAAATATCATTTATTGGAGATGAATCAGGATGAATATTTGTTCATTAAATTTTAATGGGGATAGAGACGAGTATGATATCAGTTCGTCCCGTACCGTCGTACTTATATATATATATATATATATATATATATATAATTAAAATATCTAACATATATAAATAATCATATATTTTACTTATCATTTATTATATATTTTGAACTTAAAAGCATGTACTTGTGTAATGACTTATTGAAATATAGTGTATGAATGTGTTAAAAGATCTTATGTTTTTTTAGTTTTTTAATGTGTGAATATGTATATATCTAATTTAACTAATTATTTATTGTTTCAATTATTAATTTATAACATTGGTGGAAGCAAAATGATCACGTAGGAATTTGTGAAGAAATATACACTGAAATACTTGACAAATGTGTGGACTTTATTGTGCAACATTCTTTCTATTGTTACAACTTCTAAATCATCAATTAGAATTAACTTAGGGTATGTTTGGATAGAAAATTTTAATTGGGAAAAGTAATTTATTAAGGAATTTAAAATTCTTTAATTTAAAATTCATTGTTTAGATATATTTATATGAAGAATTTAAATTTTTGAAATTTTAAAACATAATTTTAAACAACTAAAAATGTGGAATTTGAATTTTATTCTAAAAAGTGAGAAATTGAAATTCTTTTTTTCTATAAAAGCTCTAACTGCACAACTATTTGCTCTGTCTCTATCGTCCGATGAGTACTCCGACTTCCGCTACTCCCATGGCACCCACCTCCGTGCATGAGGTTCAAAATTTTTAAAAATGAAGAAATTCAATTTCTTTATCCAAACACAATTTGAAAATGAAGAAATTTAATTTCTTTATCCAAACACGTAATGTTTGGATGGAGTATTTTAAAATTTTAGGGAATTTAAAATTCAGGGAATTTAAAATGCATCAATTAAAAAAAATTTATTTTCAAAATTCTGTGTTTAGATAAAGAAATTAAATTTCTTCATTTTCAAAATTTTATGTTTGGATAAAGAAATTTAATTTCTTCATTTTTTAAATTTTGAACCTCATGCATGGAGGGGGAGTGTCGTGGGAGTAACAGATGTCAGAGTACTCACCGGCGATGGAGACGGAGCAAATAGTGGTGCAGTTAGAGCTTCTATAGAAGAAGAGAATTTCAATTTCTTATCTTTTAGAAGGAAATTTAAATTTTACATTTTTAGTTGTTTAAAATTCTGTTTTAAAATTTCAAAAATTTAAATTCTTCATATAAATATATCCAAACAATGAATTTTAAATTAAAGAATTTAAATTCCATGATAAATTACTTTCCTCAATTAAAATTCTCTATGATGAAGTATTTTAAAATTTCAAAAAATTTAAAATTCAGAAAAATTAAAATGTATTAATTAAATTTCTTTTATTTTCAAAATTTTATGTTTGGATAAAGAAATTAAATTTCTTCATTTTTAAAATTTTGAGGTGGGTATCATGAGAGTAGTTAAAGAGGTTGAAGTACTTATAAGTGATGGAGACAGAATAAATAGTGATACGGTTAGAACTTCTATAAAAGAAGAGAATTTCAATTTCTCACCTATTAAAAGGAAATTCAAATTTCATATTTTTAGTTGTTTAAAATTCTGTTTTAAAATTACAAAAATTTAAATTCTTCATATAAAAATATCCAAACAATAAATTTTTAATTAAAGAATTTTAAAATTCCAGCAAAAATAAAACAAAGGTATTAACTATATTTTATAAATAATTAAAGATAGAGAACTGTTATTCCCAACCAAAGACAAATTGCTTAACATTGAATCAAAAATTCTCTGTTAAGGAATTTGTCTTTGGTTGGAAATAACAGTTCTCTATTTTTAATTATTTATAAAATATAGTTAATACCTTTGTTTTTTTTTTCTGGAATTTTAATACCATTGTTGTTGTTATTACAGTATAATAATTACTTTATCTTTTATTTAACTAATATATGTTTGTATTTCATATTCTCAACATTAAACATAAATTCATGTAGCAGATGTACGACAAACACTTCTATATTTATTTTCTTCCATCGTAAATTATTTTTGGGGTGAACTGTTTGCAGCTTTGCATGTAAACCGTAGAAATGATAAGAAGCATCAAAAGGGTTAGGATATTGTCCATATTTGTACAAATTATGAGATTTCAGATTTGAGTTTGAGCCAATAATGACCCAACCGTAGGTTCGGGTTCATAACCTTTTTAAAAAAAATATACTAATAACTAGTTATTTATGATTAAGCTATCAAATGAACCTTTAATTTTGGCTCAATAATTGGGGAAACTGATAGAGACAAACAGGCAAGCTGTCCTTGCACGTGCATTGTTCGTGCGTGTCTCATTGTGGGCCTATGATGTCAATATTCTTTGTTTAATCTTTGCACTCCTAATTTTTTATATTAAAGATTAAATGTTAAATTCAAATATTTTTAGAAATAAAAAACATGTTTAAGTCTTACTTTTTATTATTATTAAAAATAGCCAACAAAAATTAGTTTTTGTAGTACATAAAAACACGACAAGAAGAATTAGTTTCTATTTTGTAAGTGTATCAAATACACTAGTTTCTATTGTGTATTTCCATTGAAATACAAAAACGAAAACTAGGTTTCGTTATGTATATAGTTAATTGACAAAGAGAGGTGTCAACTTATAAATACAACAAAAATAATTTCTCTTTTTATATTTAAGTGGAAATACAAAATGGAAATTACTTTATATTCTGTAGTTAATTTATATTTTTATTTGTGTATAATTTTTTTGTACTAAATAATTTAATAACTTTATCGAGTTGAATAACTTGTTAAATAAAATATTCACTTATTTATTTATCTTTAACACTTAATTTATATTTATTTTAAATAAATTTAATAGTTGAATAACTTGATAAATTAAAAAAGAGGAAAAAATATGGAACGAATGAAAATAAATCAATATACTTATATAAAATAAGTCAATATAAGATAAAATATTATAAAATACGTTAACAGGAGAATAATACAACAAATTCAAAGTAATAACACCATAACATCACCGTGGGTCTTCTTCCTTTTGCTTCTTTTTTTTTTTTTTTCTTTTGAGGGAGGGTCTTCTTCTTGCTCTGAGATGCATATCCCGCTCCAATGCCTGGTTGTGTCAGTTTTTATTTTTTATTTTTATTTTTATTCAAGCATGACCTTGTAGCTTATAATTATTTTTCAACAACTTGTTCTTTTCCTTTTAGCTGTTTTCATACTTTTTTACCGTGTAAAAGTTGATTTTTTTTTTTGCATCCAAATAAAATTAATTATTTTAAAATTATTTTTAAGTAAATTAATCCAAACAACAAAAACTGATTCTAATTAATTTAATTCTTATGATGAACTCGATTAAAATCGAATCCTTTCATTGGATTGGATTTATATCCAAAAGTTAACATAATAATTAAAAATAAACATTAACTTTTCAATGAAAACCTAAGCAAAAGACTTAATTACAAAATTGAGTTAACCTTATGGTTATTTTAACTAATTTGAAAATGGTAGAACTCAAATTACATATATAACAATCTTGAAGAACTAAAAGTACAATTTCTTTTAAGGAAAATATAGTTTAAACTAAAATAAATTGTAAAAATAAAATTTCAGAAAAATAATATTATTTTTATTGGCACAACCTAAATGTTATATAGCACGGGTACATGCACTGGTTTTAAATATTTTTGAGCTTGCACCAATTTCTCTGAGTGGTTTGTCAGTATATCTAATAAAGTTATAGGATGTAGCACCTAGTATGGCACCAACAAATGGTCCAACTATATAAATCCAAAATCCATTGTAAACCCACGTCACCAAAGCTGGTCCAAGGCTTCTAGCTGGGTTCATAGACGCTCCTGACACTGGTCTGCATGCCATTATCAAACTTAAGTGAAAATGATGGTATAATAAATTTGTAGAAAATAAAATCTACTTAGGGCTCAAATTAAAATTTCTCTCTTCACGTGCACAAACACATTTACACATTTATGAATATTTTAAGAGTTATTTTTTAAAATTTAATATTTGTAATATATAATCATTTTAATCATTATATTTTAAGAAAATAAATGAATAAGATGAAGACTAATTCTTTTAAAATTATTCTTGAGTAACCTGATGTTTCTCATGTTTCAATTATAAAATTTGGTGCTAAATTACCCAGCAATGAAGACGTTTACTATGATTGTCATACCAACTGCAATCCCTCCCAGTTTTCCAATCTGTTTGAGAAAAAAAAAAAAAAAGGAACTTGCGTTATCTTCACATAACAAAAGCGAAATCAGGGGATATTTATAGCTGTGCTTGGAAATGGAACTGAAGCATAGTTTTTCACTACTAGTTATAACTTTTCGAATTTTCACATCAGAGATGTGAATTAGTGGTTGTAAAACGTGTTTCCATTATCTACATATCATGACATTTGACAAATGGAATATTTTAGAAATTTAAATGTAAAAAAAGAATAAAATATATTTTCCATTTCTAATTTTTTAAAATTTGTGTTTGTTCCTTAATAAAAAAATGTATTTGTATTTAGTTTCTAATAAAATGATTTTTTTATCCTTTACAATTTTTTATAATTTCAGATAAATTATTAAATTTTGTGTTTATTTTTTAATAATTTTTTTATTTATTATTAGTCTTTTACAAATGGTCTAATAACAAATGAATTTTTTTTATTAAAGAACAAACAAAAAATTGTTAATTTATCATAATTAAAAAAATATCAAGGATAAAAACAAAACTTTAGTTTTATTGAGAACAAAAAATGAAGAATTTTTTATTAAGAAACAAACACCATATTTAGATATTTAATAAGAATCATAAACATATTTTAATAGAAAAAAATTATATATGAACACAATTAACTAACAGAGTATACTAACCGCTCTATTGTCTGTGGAAACTGCAGAGACAACAAACATCAAGAGAAATGACGTAACTAACTCAAAAACAAGAGACTGCATGTGAGATCCTGCTGGTATTGTTCCAAAGTAAGTTTTATCGTTTACTTCAAAGAGAAGGTACAATGTCCCACTAGCAAGGAAAGATCCTAGTACTTGCGCAATAAAATACAGAGGCACCTGCAACAATTATGCACATTAATGCAACAAATGATACAACAACAACATCTAAATGCAACTCTGCACTTCTTAGAATCCGAATCTAGATTTAATTCAAATCTATAAAATTAGTATGTAAGAATTATCCTTTATTTATATACACTAATTTAATGATATCTCTAATTAACGTAAGATCTCTAACACTAAAAACCATTTATATATGTGGTGTGTCAAATTCATAAATCAAGGAATAAAAATAATAATACTGTTTACTTTATATCTAATTAATTTTTTTAATAAAGAACCACTTTAATATCTGAAATTGGAATGTGTTATCATGCTAGTATTTGAAACTAAAAAATTGTAGGTCTTTAACAAGTTCATAAATTTAATTAGGGAATGTTTTTGGTTCTTAAATATCCGTTGAAATTATCGTTTAAGCCAAACATTTTTTTTAAAATTTTGAATTAATGTGATGGTTGATTGACACTTTTAGAGATATTTTTTAATTTCCTTTTAATAAAAGACTAACGTGACAACTTCTTCCAACTTCAAGAATTAAGTGATCCTTTTTTTAGTAAAATATATTGATGTCATAATAAATGTATATTAACCCAATTGAAATGTAGTAAATAATCAAACTGAATTGGTTAAGCAATGTAAGTTGTTATAAAGTCTTTTGATATCTATTTTTTATCCTTACGAATAAAGAAATGCAGTAAATAGATGTAGTGTGATGAATAACATGCCAGTCTCAAAGGGAAATGGCGATAGATAGCAAAGCTAACAGTGACCGCTGGATTGAAATGAGCACCAGAGACATGAGCAAGAGAATAAACCAAGATGGTTACTGAGAAACCCCACACTAGGCATATTCCAGGAAACGTAATTTTCCCTTTAGTCTCTTCCGCGTTATTAATAACCACTGAACAACACCCTGCAAATACTAAGAAATATGTCCCTATCAACTCTGCAATTACCTGTTACACACAAAACATTTGATTCTTAATTAGTTGTTTCCCTCGTCACTACTCACAATTTGTTAATTAGGATGTCATGATACACATTGAAGACATTTATTTGAAATTAATTGTGCAGAGAATGACTTCTATGTATGTACCTTTTTTATAACTATTAACTCTATGCAACATAACATAAACTAAATCAAATTTACACGTTAAAGACATTATTTGAAATTTGTTATGCAGACAATGCCATCTATGTATATGCATTTTGTACAACTATTAAGTCTCTTTTTGTGTAATTAAAAGGTCTCCGGAATCTCTTATTTAGCACTTATTTTCTTTTCACTTGATCGGTCCATTTTGAGGTATAGTGATGTATCTCATTACGATTTTATGTCTAGGTCGAAAATTAAATCCCAGACTCAAGTATCAAATCATTTGTGTGCCAATAACTTTTAATTATGACTATTAACTCTATGCAATATATCAACATAGCAACATAAACTAAATGAAATTCACACATTAAAGACATTTGTTTGAAAAAAATGATACATCTATGTACCTTTTGTATAACTTGAACTACCGCAGGAGAACCGCAGAAGGTACTATCAGCGTGGATGTTTCCTTCGATTTCTTCCATTTCTGTGAACCTAAATTACAAGAAACCTTTTGTGTCTTTTCCTATCATTCCTTTCTTTTGGTGGAGATGAGTTTCTATGCTTAGAAGATCGTTGATAGTTTATGCATTCAATCAAAACATACTAATTAATAGGAAACGATAGTGCACATTAGTGGTTTCGCTGTTTCAGGAGTAAACAATTGGTCCGTTTTAAGTGCTTAATGGAAATAACTACGTGCCACAACTTCATCTTCATTCAATATTGTACACGTGCCGGTATAGCTAAAAATAAATCATAAGGATAATTTTGAAAATGTAATATGAAAACATTGAGTGTAACCATATAGTGCACCCAAAATCACACCATCTAGTTTCATGTGCACACATTTGAGTTCAACTTTCTCATAAATTCTTTACATGCTTGAAGCAACTTTGGCCTATATACTTTTTTGAGCCTTTCACCTAAATAATACGTGACTTACTACTCTTGAATTATCAATTTGCGAAACACGTCATCATAACTCAAATTTACATGCAGCAGTAATAGGATCTGAATTTTCTACAAATATTAAAATCATAGAAACTAAATTAGCTTATAAATTTTAACATTTTTATAGGTGCATATATCTAAGGTTTCAGAAGCCATCTACAATCATTAAAAACTTATAGCTAAGAATAAATCAAATATGACGCTATGGTACATCACTTAACCAAGATATTAAAGCTCCAAATCACCAGATGTGCTTGATCAATGGACCGTACGTCAAAACACATAAATTAACAAGAATAAACATATGCTATTTATTTATTTAGCTAGTTTCATTACAGAAGAAGTTCAAAGGGACGTTAGCACATTCAAAACATTGTGCCCTAATCAGTTCTGATCTTAACAACACGCAAAGTCGCAAAGTCAAAATCTAAAGTCAAGAACACCGAAGCTAATAAAATCACGATAACCACAATAAGACTACGTCATTCGATGATCGATCGAAGAACCAATCCAGTGGTCACAATTCTCTTATATCAAGAATTTTTAGCAAAAACCGGTGGCACTTTTTATAAATAAAAGTTAAAATGAATTCTGGACCACTCTAAATATTTGTGATATAACATCGGATCGAATATGCAAATTGTATTCAAAGGTAAATAATTGCAACAGGGTGAACAGAGGCATACATGCATTCATGTTCTTCATCATTGCTCATTCTTTCAAATATTTAATCTTGGATGAGAAAGTGAAAAACTTATTTTACATTTTTACCAGAGTATAACTCGAGAGAAACTGATTAATGCTAAATTCAACAATAATTCACATTAATTTCTTTGAACGAAAAAGGGATCACGTAGACACTGAACAAGAATCCCATGCACCCTCGGTATGAAAAATTCAACCATCACAAATCAACCAGTGAAAGCACAGATAGTTGAGAAAAATATCAGCCCAACGACAAATTACACAGAAGCCCATAATGCTGATTTCATTAGCCCGAAAGATGATAGAACCATCTTATATAAATAAATAAAAAACTATATTTCTAAAATAGCAATGATTAGCCCACCATATATGTAAAAGAACAATTAGCTAGATGACCTATTGGCTTACTCCCCACCAAATTTCAAAGGGGTTTTAATCCTTGTAATTTATGAATTTGAACGGGTGGTGGCCTGTTAATTTTTTTAAACTTGTCCTCTTGATTAGTTAAAAAAAAACTCAATCTAATTACTCAAATTGTTCAAATATTGGCCAAAATAAGGTATATGTAATAAATAATTTATTTAAAAATCCTAAAAATAGATAAACGGGCTGATGGATTGCTAATGTGGAGTGATTCCTTTTACAGCCCAGGACATTCAAACACAGGTCAATCCAGTTCTTCCATTATTATCCCATATTATCATTGTGGATTGGTTTAGATCAACTTAGTATATGTTTGATTTGTAGTTGAAATTGTTATAACACATATTTCAATGCAGATTCAATGGATAAAAATAAATTGAAAGCAAAAACAAAGATCTTGATCTTTTGACAAAATTACTTTTACCTCAAAAATCATTTTACACCAGATTTTCAAACATGCACTTAACCTGTTGCACCTCTTCACAAACAAACAGTTTTGGTTTTGTACTAAAATCGTAATTTCCAGTTTATCATTTCTTTACTTTTTGTTTTGTTCAAACATATTCCCACACTTTATATTGGTTTTCAGCAGTTTTACACTTTAAGAATACAGCAGTTTTTCTAGGCATGCCACTGGTGTCTTTTCCAATAGACCAATAACAATAGCATCAAATTATCGGGGGAAAAATAACATCGAGGTTGCTTCTCCTAATATAATATAATATAATAAATTGTATTGGTATTAAAAAAAGAAAAAAAAAATCCCGATGGTTTAATTTAAATTATGATATGGGCCTTTTCCAATACTATTTTCGTTTATAGAATGGGCCTTTTCGCTTCAGCAGACTCGGTCAACCGGCCAGGCCTATACTAGTATATATATTATTAGTATGTTGCATATTTAGTAGTAATGTTTTTAGAATTAAATTGGTCAAGACACAAATTTAAAATTTAATGGTTCTGATGGAGCTGATATTAATAAAATAATAATAACTAAATAATACGTACTATATAAAATCATATTCAAGAAACATAATATTATTTTTATAACACTAAAAAGTAAAAATAAAACATAATTTTATAAGTTTTTAACATTTAAAGTACACATAAAAAGTTCATAATACTTAAGCAAAATTTTAAGCAACGCATAATATGTATTAATAATTACAAGTTTATTACATATATAGAATATAAAAGAAAATGATAAATTTAGGTTAATTTTTTTAAAAAATCAAAATGATGTTACGTTAAACATTTTTCATTGAACCATTGTGATTCAATTTTATATACTAACTTTTTTTTATCAGACAATATTAATTGTTAATTGTTAGATTTCAATCGACAATCTCTCCTCTCCTTTCTTTTTTCATCAATCTTATTTTATTTTATTTTATCAATTTTTGAATGATTATGTAGTTCTTTAACTTATTTTTCTTCATGGCAATTTTATAGTAGTTTATTGAAATAAGAGACTTGGCTTAGTTTACCAATTTTGTGGTTCGTTAATCAGTCCAATTTTAATAACACCTAGTTATAACTACATCCTCCTAAAAGAAGACAAAGAAGAGGGTGAATATATAATTTTCAAATTGGTGAATGGGCAAGGTTTATTATTGACATGATCCTTAGCTAGCTTTAATTTTTTTATTTTATCATTTTCATTGTCCTTGTCCCGCCACCCTTAATGGTCCCCAAGCACACCACTAGTCCACACCACCCCATGCGGTTCATGTCCGTGGTTCACCCTACAAACACCATCACCTCTCTCTCTCTCAGCTTTGATTCGCTTTTGCTTCAATTTTTTTTTTGATTGGTCCCAACACTCCTCCCAAAACCAACCCTTGTGTTGTAGTAGTAGTTGTAGTAGTAAAATATTCAACACCTTACTCTATTATCAAAATCCTATCCGGAAAACGATGCTACTTGAAAAATATACACATTTCTATTCTCACCTGAATAAATTCTATACTCAAAAAAATGTGTTACATTACAGCTGGTTAGAGTACAGATTTAATGCTCACGATCAGCATTTTTGTGTTTCGTATTACGGATCCGAATGCTTCATGTACTTTCATTGGAGCCACTACAATTTGGACTATATATGGCCCCTCAATGTAGGCTCCAAGATAAGGCCACGCACACGAGTGTAGCACCATATGTTTGCCCAACTACACGCCATTCCTTGTAGTTGTAGGCTTGTAGCATATATACACAATTGTAGTCGTTCCAATAATCAATTATCTGCTTCACCATCCTTCTATATTTTGGTTGAAAAAGAAGCACATATCAGAATTTATATGGGGCATACTATTATATATGCTGTAAATAAAATTTGAAATGTCTTATCAAAACTTATATGTTTGGACATATATATCATGATTGTAATTTGGTTAGGGCACCAGCAATTATATTTCCTCAGCTTTGTTATTCATATAGTCAGATGCAATATCAAAAAAAGTTCATTAAAGTTATGAATTATAATCAGCTACAAGTAACTTTTTTTTAATCTAATGTATATATGACAAGACTAAATTCTCGACATACTGAAATAGTTGATGTATCTCAACAAACGTTATTCTATACACATAAACATATGTAGATTAAACTTTGACTGCATAAAGATAACTAACTATGAGTATTGAAACAATTAACTATATACAATTAATATTCTAAGCATTGTGGGGATTACTTCATCTGTAGAAGAGTGACAGTGTTATCATCCTCACTCACTCAAACTGTCACACAGACAACAGATAGGAATAAAACATCAGCACAGTCCATCTGACCAGAGTTATTAGTACCATATGAGTGGTTGCAAATGATGTGAATTTAAGTTTGAGGTCTCTGTTGAATTCCTTTTCTATTTTGTTCAAAAGGAATAAGAAAACAAATGCATAAATGAGCAATTAATCCTGTTGAGTTTGTTCAACTACATTCTGGCAAGCCCTTACCTTAGTTGAATTTGAAACCAAACGTCTCCGATTTCAATCTCATTTTAATTAATATATTTCTCTTTCTCGTTACCTTCAATGCATAGTAGAAAACACACACACCACTCAATGGTTGGCTTACACACTTAAACCCTTGCGTCCACATGAACCCAAATGAGCAGGGACCGCAAGGTATCGCTTTTGCCATGAGTATGCTTTATGTGCAATGATTATTACACTTTACTACTAGCTATTGACCTCTTGTCTGTGTCAAAGCAATGCCAACCTAGATTTGGTGCATGCATATTTGTTTTTGATGTATATACTCATCCATCGACATTGTAGAGTCCATGTACTAATTGACAAAGGGTGGGCGAGTAGAGGGAAATTTCTAAGTCCTGGACCTGCACATTTATGCAACCAAACATGTATAATCTCATTGTCACTTTCCTAATCTTCTCTCTCAGGACCTTGCAATTAATGACTCGCCTCAAATGGTACCCATTGTTGGCTTGAGTGCGGAGTGAATGAGATTGATTTACCATAATGCCACTATCCTCCTCCACTTTTTCATGGAGAAATAATTAGGTTATCTGAAACCATCGTTGATTCATAATTCTGACCCATCTTTACATAATATATAATAGAGATTTTCAATTTTTTAAAGACTTAATAAAACTCAGTTCATGTAAAAATGTACGGCTGGAAGCTGGATCATGTAATGGAAAAAGATTATTACACATCTTTGGGTGTAGACACCTAGAGAAAAATAATATATATATATATATATATATATATATATATATATATATATAAAATTAATACTACATCTGTCCTCATTTATAAAGCATAATCAATAATTTTTTTTATCTCTTCTTATAAGACGTTATTTAATTTTTTTTGTGTATTAGTTATTTTTTCTTACCAAAATATTCTTTTTTTATTTTAATCTATAATTAAATACTACTTTAAATTGTCACGTTTTCTTTCCTATGAAGATTGAAAAGGATTAATAAGCTTTCATTAATGTTAAAGATACATTTGGAAAAAGTATTACAGTTTAAGATAAATTTAATACTAATACTTGAATTAATTAATTTTCTTAATAAATGTAATTGAGTTAACTATATTTTATAAATAAAAACAAAGGACATAGATATTATTCATGATATGATGTTAAAAAAGAAAAAAGATAAAAAAAAAATTAATGAAAGTTAATTAGGTGTTTGTAAATTTTGGATATACAAAAAGAGTGATTCTTCTCCTCCCCATATCCTTTTTGTGGATCCCTATGCCTAACGTGGGGCTAATCTTAGGCTTCATATAGGCTTAATATCCAAAATAATAAACAAATAAATAAATAAACAGATAGGAATCGATTTATTTTTTCTTCTTATTTATGAAAATACACCTTAATTTGAAACCCTCCAAAAAAAATCTACAAACTAAATTTGTTCCTATAATTAATGAGTAACAACCGTACATTTTTAGAGTTTAGCCCGGAATTATTAAGAGCATCCACAAATATCAGTTCTTACTTTTATGAGTTCTACTATACCATCTAAGTTTTAAGAACTTTAGTCAAATTTTACTCCAATTTATAGAAATCTTATTGTGGTGCATGTTGTTATTTTTAACTAAGAAAATTAATTTTTCTATTGACAAGAAATCGTTCTTATGTAAGAACAGTTCTTACATTTGACAAACTCTCCTCTATACTCCAACAATCCAACGTGTAAAAAATGGATTCGTCTGTATAAGAATTGTGAAACAAATTTCTAGTAAAGATGTTCTAAAACAAATCCTCTCTCTCACGCAAACCTATTGTATAACACTAAATAATTAAAGGACATGATTGCTTTTTAACTAGGGTAAAAGGATATGAATTTTAGAATAATATTTCTTGGAGACTTTAACAATATAAACAATCGATTAGTACTTACTATTTTTTTTTTACCTTTTATCACATTATATCATTTATCACACTTATACTTCTCTATCAGACTATTAGAATGGAGTGTCTATAGATGATCATTTTCCTTGATTATATGAAATGAAATTCTGATTTTAACTATTGTAGGTAAGTGTAGAGAAAGCAAGATAAGTCAGATGATGAGAAGGACCCCGGTGTCTTTTGGGAAGAATCCCGAAAAGGGCAATGTAGCGAGAATATATATGCTAGAGCTAGAAATATGACCTTTATAATTAGAAGCAGACAATAAGATAGAGACATATATACGTACTAAAAAGGATATCTCTCCTTTGTTCGCTAATTCTAACGCGAAAGAAAAATGAAAATCAGAATATGTCACAAGTAACACTGTGCATTCGTATAGAATAATACTAGTGTCTAATGAGTTGTACCTAATATGTATGTTTGTTTGCCATTGTCATCATGGAAATGGTTGTCTATCAACAAAGGGATAATGACTTATCTTGTGTTGGCACTAATGGGTACTTGTGCCGAGATTAGACGAATGATAGATGTATCAACAATATGATAAATCGCCATCGTGTTCTATTATTAGCCTCGCTGATATTAAGCATATTACTCCCCCTTTTGTTTGCATAAATGTCCCTCTAAACATATAAGTACTGGTAGAAAATATACATGTTTATTCGACCAAAGATTGTGATCATTCATTGCCACACTATAGTTGAGTTAAAATTGGATCTTTAAGATGCTTATTTAAAATTTGTGTTTTTTTTATTTATTTTTGTTTTCTATATAAATCCCTTGACGATGGAATTAAAAAGTTTAATGAAAAGGACAAGAGAAGGCACATCAATATATACCCACGAATAATTATTCAACTGTTAAATAGGTTTAAATTTATGGTGATGAAGGTCTCTACAATTTAAAGATGCGAGAGCAAGCAGAAAAATACTTGTGGAATGGACAGTTCAAACTCCTAAGCTACGATTAGTCCCACGTCGGTATCATTATAAATGTAAAATAGAAATATGAAATGATCGTGTAAACAATATCATGATGTAAAAAAGGAAAAGTCTTACGTACCCATTGCTTTCTCTTATATCAAGACAAAGAATTATTAGCTTTTGTTTAAATGGTGGATTTAATAATTATGGCTTGCCAATAATTCATCATGAATGGTTTCTTGACTTAATAAATTTTAGTTAATTTATTAGCTCTGCTCCATTGTTAGACCTGCAAGTGTTTAAGTTCAAACTTGAGTTTATGGTGCTTTTCGATAATTGAACTCTTGTTGAGATTTGTGTTAATTGGAACGAGTAAATCTTTTCTTCCCATAATTTTTCTCTAACAGGTAAAGAATAACTTACTAAAATTTAAATCGTAAAATGAAAGGAATTTAACTTGTCTTCTCTCTCCATGCGAGTCCAAACTAATCGTCTGCAGTTTGTAATTCCATATATCTTAGAATCGAGTATAATTAACAGATCGATCGTATATTTATTGAGCATGTACACACATATCCATTTAGATTCTCTACAATTGTTTCATAATCAAATATATACGAAATGTATATTTTTTATTCAATATAATTAATAGAACTTGCAATTAATCATATTAACTCCTTACAATTTAACAAAAGACTTAAATTATTTATTGATCATTTTTTTAGTTTTAACCTAGCTTCTTAAAAAAACCTATTTGGATCTCTATAATTTTTATTTTATTTCATTTTTATCCTTAATATTATTATTTTGTATTTCACTCTCCTAAAGTGAAGAAGGTATATTTTAGAGAATAAGGATCCGTTTGTTAAAAAAACTCATAAAAATAACTGTTTTAAAAGAAAATATATCCACTTTCAAAAGTTTTCTATGCGATTGTTCCAGCTTTTCAAAATAATCGGAAGCCAAAAAAATATATAAAATCTTATTAAAGTCAAAAATAAAAAAGTTAGTATTTCAAAAATGTTTTTTATGAAAAAAAGCATAAATAACTTATATTTTTATTTTAAAATCTCTAAAAACGATCATTAGATTATTTCACATCAGAAACATTTTTTTATCCGTAACAAATGAGCCCTAGCTAAAATATACTCACAATGATTGATAATCATAATAAAATCAAATACATATGTAACAAAATTTAACGTTAATTACAATTTCAACCCAAATTTTTTTAATTAATTATTGTAATTATATTTTATCTTTTAGGATAATTACAATTTTGACTCTCCTATAATTCTTAATCCACAATTTTGGTCCTTCTCCTTTTTTTTTCCGGCGATTTTGATTTTCCTATTTGACAATATTAATATTTGTAATTTCGATTCAATCTTTAATTTTGCATATATTTATTTCTTTTTATTTTTATATTTTAATTAATCAAATTTTTTTATGATGTCTTAAGTGAATATGTTAGGACTAGACTTCAATTGGATCAAAAGAAATGCAAAATTAAGAATTTAACCAAAATTATAATGCAAAAGCAAGGGAAAACAAAATAATGAATTTAGAATCATAAAAAGGTCAAAATTATAATATAACTTATCTTTTATCTCCCTCACTTTAAAGGAGGCATAAAATTTATTATTATAATTTGTATAAAATTGTAAACCTTTGATATATAGGTTTATCTTATATTGAAATTTTTTTCATGCTAGACAGTTAGACTATATGTTGTTTGGAAATATCATGCTTTTTTCCTAATTTTGTTAGTCACCTTATCATTTAATAGGGATAGAGAGTAAAACAAAAAAACATAAAATTAAAAACAGAATATTTTAATATAAAAACAAAGTACAAATATTGTAGAAATTAATTCTTGCTATCTAATACCTTAATAAATTTTTCCTATCTAAAACTTATTCAATTTCTCATTTAAGCCTTAATAAAACTTAATTGTTCCTATATATCTAGTATCATACTTGTATTACTTATCAATATCAACATCAGGATGCATATTTTTTACCTACTATCCTAAATTATTGCATTTAACTATCTTTAACAAACCCTAAAAATACCCTATATTTCTCTCTTAACGGATGTTTACTTTCTTCTTTACGGTAGAGAGTCTAGCTAGTTTTCAATGCCATTGAGTACACTTGTGATTTTGAAAGAATAATAAATTGTTGATCAAACAGCAGAAAGGGTCCAAACGGTTACCGGACGACGTTGAGAATTACAAAACCAAAGTCACTTTCTTAATGAATGCTGCGAAAGATAGACGCAAAGAAATATTGAATCCTATATATGGTGCTAATTAATTGGTGTTGATGGCCAAAATTTAAATTTAAAGGAACATATGGCTGTGACTCTGTGAGGTATTTGAACCAGATAGGAATTAAAACCGGGGTAGGGTAGTAGGACCCTGAAGCTAGCACACGTGCGAAGGTGGAGGTAGCAAATAGCAATGGATTGATATATCTTTTGTATGTTGAAAAAAAAAAAACAATGCAAGATAGAGGAAGAGGGCCATGTGACGGTGTAAACACGCACTTGCGTCTTGGAATGAGGCAATGCACCAACACCAATCACTTTCTCGTTCGAGCATGTTGGTCTTTGCGTGAACTCGCCCTTTGTCTAACCCATGCGTTCCTTCCTATTATCAATTGCACAGACTACGACTATCCCTAAATCTATCCTAGAATCAAATAGTATGTAAACCATTAAATCAATAAAAAAAAATCATCAAAATCAAATATTTTTAAATCATATATTTGTTATGAGATGGGATCCATTTACACCGGTGTAATAATTGATAGTCTTACACCATTTAATAACTTTTTATTGGATAAATATTTTACGAAATCAATCGTTAGATTGAAAGCTTATATCATGTAGATCATATATCTCAAATTTCACATTAATCTGAAATCATTTGATACCTAATTGATATATAAAAAAAATTGACGTAATATGTACTTCTAAAATATGTGAAAATTAGACTATTTGATTACATTCTTATTGATGTTTAAATTTTGTGAAATTTGAGACATGCGATCTACATGATATAAGTTTTCAATCTAACGGTGAATTTTGTAAAATATTTATCCAATAAAATGTTATTAAATAGTGTAAGACTATCAATTCTTACATCGGTATAAACGGATTTCATCTCATTTGTGTTATAATTTAATTCGATTTTCAAATCTTATTATAAAAATTAAATCAAACAAATCACATATTATAATTATTATGGTATAATAAGTGTTAAATAATTTATTAATTTTCCTTTATTTTATAATCAAGAACCATGATTTATTTTTATATGTTAAAAAAATATATACTAATAATGTTAAAAGAATAGTATTGAATATCATGCATAAATTACTATTATGTTAAAGAGGAGTTGGTAATATCTTTTTAGATTAATATTAAATAGAAGTGAAAATAATAATTTTCAAGTAAATATGTTAAACAAAATTTAATAAAAAATAAATTCATTTTAAAAATAATATAACATAATAAATATGTAATTTTAATTCATAGATTTAAATTATAATAATATATTAAAAATATAAAATTGTCAAAATAAATCACAAAAATTATTAATTTGGTATTATATTAAAATCAATTCAAACTACCTCTTTATTTTATATTTAATTTAAATATTTTTTTTATCTAAAATCAAATCATGCCGCACTAAAAAACATTCCTATCCCTCAATGGAGCCAGCATATGCCTCTTTTATGTGTATTTGGCAGTTGTTAATTCATGAATTTTTATGCACTTGGTTAAATATTCTTAACAAAGATTTCGGTTCCAGTGTTACAAATGTAAAAAAAAAATATATGTAATGAAAATAAAATTTTCATTAAAGATGACAAATTATATTTTTCTATAGAAATGAATAGTCAACAAAATTGGTAAATATTATTTACTAAAGTTGAAAAAAAAAAAAAATTATTTTTTTCTTTTTTGGAGAAATAACTTTTTGTATGGACTTAGTTCATATTTACTTTATACCCACCTATTGGTTTAAATTAATATTTTTCTATATATATAGAATGGCAGTAACTTCATTTAAATTATTTAAATGTCTCACTACTACAAGGCCAATTTTAATGAATTTTTAAATCAATATTGTTGTACGATAATAAGATCCTGTGCCTATATATGGATCCACTGCTGAGAATAGATATCATCAAATCCAAGCTTTGTAAAATGAATATAAAAGAATTCATTTTGTGATTTCTAAACAAGCTAAGAGTGGGAAGAGGATGAATGGTTATTCTCGATTTATGGGGATGGTAAATAGGTAACTTTAACGTTGGGTTGTTGTGCGTATGTTTCCTTCCGCCAATTAATGATAACGTTGCTAAAGTGAAATTTTGGCATAGAGAAGGTGCTACTATTCTTTTCTTTTTATGATTTATAGAAGGTGCTACTATATAGTATGTATTAAGGTGTTTGTTTCATGGATTAGTTTTATTCTTGAACTTAAATAAGACTTTAAATGCCATATGTTTAATTAGTGTAAAAATATATATTGTCAACAAATTAAAGTTATATTATTGAGAAGATTTTAAAATAGATTTTATAAAAGTTAACAAATTTATTAATGATCCATCTATGATTAAATGACAAAAAAATTGTACTGGTGAAAAGTTCCTATCTTTAACAAAATTAATAATTTTAACATCAAAGTTTTAGGGTTAAACTATGTTTCCATGTGCAAAAAGGTATTACATAATTTAGGAGTCAAAGATAATAATAGTTTATAAGCATTCTTCTTTCTTAAGACACCAAGACAAGTTTTAAAAATAAAATTGTAACGGTTCACCAAATATCAAAATAAGCAATATATCTTAAGTGCACTAACACTAACAATGTCAACAAATAAACTTTGCTAAATACTATCAACTTTTGAAATAACTATTTAAAATTATACTAAATTATTTAACTTAATTACATAACATTGTAAAAAATATTAATATATAAAAAATACTTCATATACATTTATTTTCTCTTTCATCTCATGTTTATCCTATTTTTCTTTTTCAATCTTTAATTCTCATCACATCATTTGTTTTATATATATATATATATATATATATATATATATATATATATTAGTTTTTCTTTATCTTTCTATTTTTTATGTGTACTTAAAGGTGAAAATAGGTCATGCAATTCAAAAGAGACCTCTCAAAAGGGTCTAATTCAGTTGATTGAATAGGAATAGACCAAACTAGTTTTTTGGATAATAAATTAAGTCATGGCTTTTATTAAAAACCAATGTGACCCGTGCAATTGCTCATATATCCAACTAGTTTAATTAAACATGTTAAACTCTTAGCCACTTAAAAGGTCTTTTAAGTCTAACAGTGACTTGACTGTTTAAATAAACACAAATAAATACTTGTTACTATTATTATATTAAATTTGTTATAATATATTAATATCATACCTTTATTTATCTTTTTTAAATGTTAAGCATATTGACTACCTAAAGAAACAAACTTAAACTTCTAACTTTATTGAAATATAAATTTATATCATATTTAGAGGTTGTATTGCAAAATATGTTTTTAATACTAACAATCCTTGTTTTGAGTGAAACTAGAGTCGGTCATGAGATATTAAGTTCAAGTTTTATGGATGAAAAAAGATGGTTAAAAAGGGATACTTCATGCCGGTTAGACTTTCTAAAAGATTAGTCATCAACAAAGTTAATAAATACTTTGCATAAATAATTAACATGCTTAAAAAATGTTTTAAAATAAATTATAACGAATGCAGTATTAAACCTTAAAAAAATACTTATATCATATAAACATGTTAGACTTAGAATCTTAAAAAGCCTAATATAGTTATTTTTAACTTTATTATAGTGTTAAATTATCATAAAATAGACCGGTAAATAGATTTATAATCCATGGACCTAATTAAATTTTTTAATAATTGAGAAACTTAATTAAAAATTTTATTGTACAATTGAGAGAGCAAACATCAAATCACATACACCATATTTTAATAAAAAATCTTAAGACATAAGTTTATAGATTTTCTCATTACTTATATCTTATTTAACTTTTTTATTTCTGGCTAATATGAAACTTTACCTCATGTTTATACTCAATACTTTTAATTATAATTAAAGAACAGTTGTATAAATAAGTTATGTTTTTATGAAATTAATTAATGCCTTATAATATATACTTCCTTAGGGAAAAAAACAAGGAGAAGTGACTAACGACAAACGAGTCATAGAAAATTGGTTCTGGTCTGGTATTCCGTATTCGCATCGCAAACATGTATAGTAAACGGTAGATGAAGGCCCAAATCGGATAAAATTCGGCCTTTTTTGTTGCTACTAACGTGACATCTACTGTTTAATTTGAAATTTTAAGAGAATATAAACTTTTATAAAAACTAAAACAAAGTGTTAAAGAGAAAAACAAAATATTTAACACTTTGTGTTTAAACAAATAAATCGTTCGTGGTTGCTTGAACCTCTAAAGTGATTGATGTTAATATATAATGAATTTTCACATAACCAATCTTCTTTTAAGTTATGACATTTAGATATATCTTTATATTTTTAGATACGTGTCACATGATATTAAAATGTAAAATGTATGTAAAGCAAATATACGGGGAACTGAAGTTATAATAATAATAATAATAATAATAAATTAAAATCTGCACAATACACCAAAAAAAATGAATATCTGCACAAACAACGTAATTAATTATGTGGGTCTTCCTCATTAATAAAATGCTTAGTTATAACTCAACATTCCTTATATTTCAGCTTAAAATTTTAGCTATCATATACTAAGAATAAAACGTACAAATTTCCAATGACTTTATTATTTGATCTTAATCATAAAACACCCTCTCAACTTTAAGGAAGGCACTACATTTTTCTCATTATAGACCTAGTAGACGCCTACTCTCCTTTATATGGGCCATCTAAGGTTTGAGATAACCATTTTTTTTTTCTTTTTTGTTTTCTTCCCCTTACAACTGTCACCATATGAATATAATTGAACGACCCATAGGGGATGATTGAATTGGACGTGGGATGATATGAGTTTGAAGTGCCATCGTTTTCCAGGTAAAAAAAGTTGAGTGCTGACCGACCCACCTCCACTTTCACGCTATAGCATAAACTCTTGATAAAGTTACTGACTATGAGTTACTGGCTAGTTAGGGTTGTGCGTACATCACTACCCAAAAAGCACAAATAAAAGTTTTTTGCCCTTAACTCTTTCTTTCTTTTTTAATAATAATAAAAAATATGAATTAGATCTTGAAGACTCAAACAGTCGATCTAGAAGAAGTATTTAAAGATATTTCTTCAACAAGATACTCACACGTCATAATAAATTTGAACCCAAGTCGTGTGTTTGGTTTAGCTTCAATAGCGCACATATTGCTAATTTTCCATGTCTAATTTAAGGAAAGATGTAGAAGCAACAAACCAATTTTCACTTATTGCTATATTGACGCGGACGAGATACATCATATATACATCCAATGCTAAACCAATCACAAAGATAAAATATGAGTATGATCCTTACCCTGTTACCCATTGAATAATTTTTGTAGGCTTTTGTTCTTGACTCTGCTTTAATTTTTCTTTATAGAAAAATTGTATATATTTTTTCTTTCCATCAATCATCACTCAACTTCAGAGGAAAAGTACATAATCCCCACTCAGTAGAAAGACGATGTTCTGAAAGTTCAACTTTCAGTCTCGTGGTCCCATCTTTATCCCAGGTCTGCCCCTCTTTACGCCAGAAAAATAACTAAGATGACTTTTTGCTCTTTTTACTTCATCATATTAAAAGAATACTAAACAAATAACGTGACTAAGGAAAGACGACAAACGCAAATAATTGCGGGATCCGCGGATGGTCAAAGACAAAAACACCCATAGTATAATAATAATAAAATTGAAGTAAACAAATGACTAAACAAAACTTTTTTTTTTTAAAAAAAAAAAACAATCTTTTGCTTATATTCCAATTTCATATTTCCCCTACCAAATTGCTAAGCTGTCTTTGTTACTTGATGACACAAACATGACTTTTCTAATTAATAAAAATTTACAATGCAGATACGGAGGGAACCATTTCTAGATTTCATTGTGAGCCTTGCCCGTTTTTCCTCTGCTATGTCTCCCATTTCATGTACTTGTTCCTCTCTCTCGGCCCTTGAAAATTGCGAGTATTTTGGACTTTGATGGGGGGATTAGAATTATGGGGATTTGGACCAATTGGGTCAATTTTTTCCTAAAATTCCAAAATTTTTGGAAACTCTCAAGCAAGCAAGGATCTCTCCTCTCTTTTAAGGATACTAGTTTTTGTTGTTCTCCCCACTCAGAAAAAATCCACATCCCTTGTTGCTAATAACAGCATAATCAATCCACTGTGGTCACCACCAGGCATGCAGCACTCCCAAAGTATAAAAAAGGTTCAAAGGGTCATCCATTCATTTCATTCTGTCCTGGTATGTTGGCTACTACTGCATAGATATTTTACAAACCAAGTAGTATGTAGTAGAGTAGAGTAATTGGTAGTGCTATCAACATCCCAAATATAACCCTGCAATTAAATTTTCAATTTTCAGAAAAAAGGGTCAATTTCCAATTTTGTTACTTAAGAGAAAGAAAGAGAAACAATGTAAAATAAGAAAGTTTAGTTACTCACGCTGTACTAAGAATGGCTGGATGGACATTGTACTCCTTGGCAAACACAAATGGAACAATCCCTTGTGGTAGTGCAGCCTATATATGTTCAACAATAATTTCATATCCATAAGCTAACAATCCAAATCTGTTCTTTAAATCATGTTTAACAGGTATATTCACATAAAAAACCATTAAAATTTCATATAGCAATATGTTAGCAATACAGCCTTTTGAACGTATTCAATAGTAGTAATTAAAACTTATTAAAATTTTATGGATCATACTACATATATAATTAGCTTTATTTTTGGATACCACTCCTCTATGTTAGAATGTATAGAACCACGGTGTTCCTAAGTATTCAAAATCTCTAACTTTTACTGTAGCATTCCAAGATATTAAAGTAGTTTACACGAGCAAGTAAAGATAACAGTGTCATTACTCAAACATGATTAGAAATTTGGAAGTCAACAAGGTTGGTTACCTGAACAATAGCTATACGCAAGAGGGTGCCACGTAGACCAACAGCGATGGAAGCTGCTGCCATGACGGCGGGACCTGTGAGGAATCGAACAGCCATGGCAAATGTTGCAACAGAGTTCCCACATGCAATTATCTTAGGTTGAAGGGCCATGAACAGACCTACAAGCACCAAACCCACAACACAAAAGGGTAACTCTTCAATCATATAACTTGTTTTATTGGTAAGAAATCTAAGACAGGTAGCAAAAAATTTACAACAACTCACATGATCTATTTCTTAATAACTCCTCAATCATATTTTAGCCAAAAGGTGAATAAAAAAAATATAAGGCATCTAAAATTTACAGTGTGAGAACAATGGGAAAATGCTTTTAAGTTTAGCGTATGAAAATATATTTGTGGTACTGCTTGATTAGTATAAATCTACCTTTGCCTAATTTGGGGTCCAAAAATTGTACCCGTGGTCCCCACCACCGCCCTGGACCTCACAGCGACGTTGTTCAAGACCCCACATGTCGGGGACATTGCACTATCACTATGCAATCCCCATATTATCGTCTTGTGAACAACATCATCTGCTTCTTGTGTGTTATTATGTGGTAACAAACCACAAAATACAATGGACGCTCATCACTTGCTTATTACTTGCTTTCCCCCAAACCCTTACTTTTCATAGATTCATCATACTATCACATTCAATCAAGTGCCGTTGTACCCCGTTCATTTCATTGTGATTCTATTTTTCAACCAAACTATAACATAGGTATAAGAAGATTCACTCACACTGTCTAACGAACCGACTTAGACCCTTTGATATATTTTTAATATTAAAATTACAAGAAAAATATTTGAACAAACTTAAGTACTATCACATGAAGATTATTAGTTACTCGATCTCTTCAATGTACGTTTTTACACCAGAAAAGGGGGTTATCATGAATAAGGCTGTTTTATTCAATGAGGAAAGGAATTGCAAATAAAGGGAGAATGAAATTATTAGGAGAGCATGAATTTGGAGAAATTATTACGCGATCACTTACCCAAGCTGAACATAGCCATTCCAAGACCAGCATCAGACAGTATGGAGATTGATTTCTCAATTATTTTGGGCATGTGCACATGCCACCTGCAATGAATTAATTTAATAATGATATATCAGACCAACGTCAACCCAAAATTATAACCACCCTACACAGTAATAAACAAAACCCTAAAAGTCAAAACAATGTAAAAAAAAAAAAAAATTAGCCACAAGCATCGTCCTCTCAGATTGACTTTAAGTTTTACTTACCTAAACGCCACGAGGGACCAAATGACACCAATGAGACTGGAGTAAGTGTTGGGGTTGCGGATAAGCTTCCTCCACACCATAATCAGTATGAGACGGGTCATTACACTCGCCGGAGGCATGTGTTTTCCGGCACCGGCGACAGCGGCTTTCGGGTGTAGCTCCGCCGCTGAACTAGATACTAACTTGTTAAGCCCAGCTGGTCCAGCTTTCCCTCCCTCTTCCTCTGCTTGTTCTCCTTCTTTCCCTGGAAACTTCAACTCTTCCCCACCAAATTCTCCTTCTACTGCAGCTTCATTTCAAACCAACAATTACCAAAATCAAAATCATTTCCTCAAAATAAATAAAAAGGAACAAATTTAAGCACGGTTCTGTAAGTACTTTTAGTGTTGTTATCCAATCAAAAACTCCAATTCTAATGGTTTTTTGTGCTGCTCTGACAAGAAAACAGTATTAAAAGTACCTAAAGGAACTGCATCTAAGTTTTGTAAAATGAAGAATCTAGTACTATTACCTTTGTTGGTTTCTCCATTTTGAGGGTGGTCATCAGCAACCAACATCCTAATCTCCTTGGCACCTTGATCAGAGCGACCTGACTGATCAGACGCTCCAAAATCAGCTCCACTAAACACGTGGAGGCCGCCGGCTTCAGAAACTGGCGACGCACTGGAGCTCCACACAAACATATGGAGCTCCTTAGCATCGTGGCTGGCTTTGTTCCCACTGTTGGCAGGTTGAGCTACTTGAGGAGGAGGAGGAGGAGGAGGAGGAGGAGGAGGAGCAACTTGAGCTTGAACCTGTGGCTGCGTCTGAGAATTCTTGCTCACACTCTTGGTTAACCCGGAAGAGAATTCCGGGTTCGGAGCCGGGTACGCCGCGGGCACCATCTGCACAGCGGGATAGAACCCAAACCTCGGGGAGCTGATGGTCTGCTGCTGTATTGCACCAGCAGGCGCACAGTTCTCCTCGAAGTTTGAGGGACGCGGGGTGACCCCGCGTGATGTGGACTGCACGGAGTACAAATCCGCAGCACCAAAATTAGAATGCCTCGGCGCGTACCCCATCATGGAGTAGAAATCCGCGTGGTTGAAGTTGGAGCCACGCGGCGTGGGGTTACGCGACGAGCTGAGGCTGTAAATCTCCGCGCCGGTGAGGTTAGAGGGCCGCGGAGTCATCATAAAGGACCTTCTGGAAGCGTTCGACTTCCTAACCGTCACGTGAAGCTTCCCATCATCGCCGACTTCGGCGTCTGTTTCCAGAAAATCCCTTCCGTCCAGCGAAACCACGTCGGAATCGACCTTGAAGGAGACTATGGAAGCAGCGGTTTCAGGAAACTGCTCCATTATAAGAAGCTTCGCGCCGCGGTACTCGAATAGAAAGAGGAGGAGCGTGTACCAGATGATGCACTGCAGCACCACCACCTGCACCATGAGTTTGCCGGAGTATTCGCCGTACATGGCGATGAGCAGCGGGATCCCCATGACGAGCGTGTTCGGCAATGTGGAGAGGGAGAAAATCGTAATCATCCACTCCAGGCTCCCGTTGGCGGAGAAGTTCGTCCAGATGGCGAGGGCGAAGAGCATGATGATCTTCTGGAGCGTGTCCGCCGCGATGAACCGGAAGTTCATCTCGTACGGGTTGTTCATGGAGATGAAGTGGAACGAGAGGAGCGGAACGGCGAAGATCGCGACGAAGCGGTTTATGCCGGAGCATTGGTCCGGTGAGAATATCTTCCACCACCGCACCGAGCCGTACGCCAGGATCATCGCCACGTATAGTGGAATCACCGCCGACATCACCGTGTAGAAATCTCCCCAGGTTATCATTTTCCTTTTTTCTTAATTTCTAAATAAAATCTACTCGAATCGAATAGGATTAGCTTGTCAAGAGGATGTGTTTAGACCAACAAAAAATTCTAAATAAAATGGAAAATCTTTGCTGACTAGCTAATTGGATGGCATAAGAGAAAAAATGAGTAGCAGGAAGAAGGGTAAATTGGGAAGAAAATGAGAAAAATGGAAAGGAGAAGACCGTTACTTAACTAACTGGTCTGAGAGAGGGATATATGTCTCTCTGCAAAGGCTTATATGCCTGCTATACTCTGCAGTGTTTCTGAATTTGCTGATGCAGCGTTAAGAAATAGAGAGAGAGAGAGAGAATTTTGGAAGGCAAGGGTTTAGTTTAGCTTAGACTATAGACCTAGGGGAATAGAGAATAGGGTCATATATAGAAGGAGAACAGGAGGATATATATATATATATATAACTATGTATTTACCTATTTATATACTCATGGTGAGAAAAAGAACTATAATTATATGATCATTTTATGATAATAGGTGGATGAGGGTTTTTTTTCTTCTTTTTATTTGAGTGTTATTGAATAAGGGAAAGAGGTGAATGAGTTTAGGGGGATTGGTGGACCACTAGGGAACAGTGTGAAGTTAAGTTAGGAAGTGACCGCCTGATATGGTTAAGGTAACCCAACATGGGTTAAGATAAAGGTAAAGTTGCAATGGAGTGATGGACCATGTGGTGGGGAAGAATGCGTATGGATTTTCGGTGACGTGGTAGCTCTAATGCTTCTTTTTTCCCTTCCGTTTTTTTTGTTTCACTTTTCACTCTTCTTTCCTTTTCGTTTCTCAAAGTTGAAAAGCTGTTTGCAGGATTGGAAGAGGGAGCCCGCGGTAAATTATTGGATTTGATTGCAGTTCTGTGTTGAGTCAACAGTGAGAGTAATAATTGGATCGATTTTTTTTTTACTGAGGCTTTCAAAATAAGTTACCCTACATGCGAGATGATTGGTCACAAAGTTAACCAGGAGACTAAATCTAGTATTAGTAATACCAAATTATTGTTTAAGGAACAAATGTGATCAGGAATAAACACAACTTACGTGAAAGGAATTAATGCTAACAAATAAAAAAATACTTAGACGAGGGAAGTGTTTTGTACCATTAGATCATAAAAAGAAAAAGAAAAGCACGGGAAGATAGGAGGGAAAAGGAGAAAAAGAACAAATTGAAACTAAGTGTTGCTCCAAGTATCATAAATTTTTCCACTTCTCATTTTCTTTAATACTAGGTGTGATTAATTGTATTTAATCATACTTAATAATTACACAAGTTTTGCGTGCTTGCAAAAATTAAAATTGTGTTCTCTCATAAATTTACATTATCTATTAGAAACACAATATAGGTTTCAACGAAATTAATAACTAAAATTTAACATTAATTCAAAAAATATCTTTATGACACTTTTATGTCACATAAACCCTCAAAATCTTATCTATTTTTTTGGACAATGTATGAGAATTTTGAGATAAGTAAGTCCTCTTACCACCTAATAATAGAGATAAATTTTTGCATATTCTCACTACATATAAATCCGGTTCAACATTCACACAATTATCTGTTTTATCATGTATTTTGAGAAGTGTTCCATAAATAGTCATATTTTTCTAAGTGCATCACATCTAATTTGTGTCTCATTAGTTGATAAACTCCCTCTTAAATATTTGTTTTTTTACTTTTACCAACTATAACATTGATGTCCTTCACTTTGATAAATTTCCCCTCCAATTAATATTTCTAGAGAGCACTTTTACTCTCTTAAATGTCTTTGAAAGCTTTCTTTATTATAAGACAATGAGAGGGATGCATGATTTTATTTGAAACATCTCTTATGATCATGCTATATATGGTCTTTCTTTAATGTTAAAGTCGATGGTAGTTGGTTTCTTCTCACAAATAGGACATGGTTTATGCTTTGTATGTTGTATTTGGGCAAGTTTAAATATAATGTAAATTCATTTATAGTACAAAGGATTATAACAAAAATCTTAAATGATTCCTTGATTTACACATGAACACCATACTTGCATAATGTTTTCATGTCTTTAACCAAATAGTGTAGGTAAAATCTATGTCATGTTTTGGACCTAAAATCATCATAGACAATACCATATACTTGTGTTTCATACATAATTGAGGAGATAGGCAATACTTAAAAAATTATATTCTACGACTGCGAAAAGACGATGATTCTCAAAAACCGTCTTAAATCGTCTTTGTGATGACAATTTTGAAATATAGAGGATTTCAATGACAACGATTTTACAAAAATCGTTTTAGAAAGCTGCATTCAATGACAATTTTTGTAAAATCGTCGTGATTTGTGCGATAAGTTTACCTATTAAAAATACATTCACTCACTCACACAGTCGCTGACCCTTGTGGCCTAACTTAGCTTGTGCACTCCCTCCCTTACTAATGTTGTGCACTCACTTTGTCCCTCACTCACCAATCATCGAAGGTGTCTCCCGCGTGTTGTACCGTCGTCGTGTGCCGCCATGAACATAAACCAAAAAAATTCAAAAATATTTTAAGGTGTCTTAACAAAGTCAACTTAGTGACAATAATGAAATAAAAAATAAATAAATAAATATTAACTAGAGGTCAATTTTTTTTATTAGGAACCAAATTTAAAATCCAAAAAATTATAGTGACCAAAAAGTATATTTAAATATAATTATAATTTAATGGTTAAATCGAGAAAAAACACATTTCATATAAAAAAATATTGATGAGAAAAATAGTTAATTAAACATATACCAATGTTCCTATTGTGTAATTTTCTTCTTTTAATTAGAAGACACGTTATATTTTAGAAATTCAGGTGGATTTGGAATTAAATGACATTCAAAAAGCTTTATTTTAATCACCTAAAACTATGCAACGATGTATAATGTAAGGTTGTTTAAATGAGTTATTTATCTTAAATTTATATTTCATATAGATTCAACAACTTTATACAAAAGTTTGTTCTAATGTTTAAGGTTGTTAAAATGAGTATTTAACTTAATTTTCCTATTTTTTCTACTAATTTTTGGCCTCGGAAATACCTCTTTTGTTGATTAAAAAAATAGTTAAGCAACATTACTTATAAAAGGAACATACCTTTGCAAGAAATGTCACATCAATGGTTCCGATAACAAATTTTGTTAGGCAACAGATATTATTTTTCAACCGTATAAGCCATTGCATTATGTCTCCTTATTTTATGAATTTCAATAACTTTTAACCAATTAAAAAAATGTGTTTCAATAAACGTGTTGCTAGCCTAATTTTTTAAATTGGACCAGACCAGTTAATTCAATCGGTTGAACCAATAACTAGTCAGGTGACCCGTTCAAGGACTCTAAAAACTGGAGCATTTCAGATGAGTGAAAATCGGTCAAAGGGGTATAAAATCATCAAAAATCGGTGTTGAACCCAAGTAAAAAACCGGGGTTGAACCGATCTTTTTATTTTAATTTTTTTATTTAATCTAAAATATTTTCAAGGTAAATCAAAATACATTCTTAAATATTTCACATAAACATCAACTATTTTCTCAACTATTATTAGTTATTATCTTTTAAAACATATAATTTAGTTATTTAAAATGATTTGTAATTGTTTTAGATCCTAATTTTTTAATTATATTATCTTATTACTTAAAATATTATATAATATTAAAAAATATAAAAATGATTCAACTATGACTCAACAATTGAACTTTGAACCAATGCAATCATCGTTCCAATTTTAAAAAAGTTTGTTGCTAGCACTCCTTGAAAGATAAATAGATACTCGCCTATTTTTTTGTTTTTAAAGAAAGTATCTTAACAACTAATAATTTAAATTTTCTTAAAATTACACCTGAATTTAGATATAACCTATATTAACATATTTTTTCTAAAAACAACTGAGTATATTTTAATATTTTCTTTTATTCTGGGTATATTTTAATATTTAGAATTGATAACACACGCTAATTTATTTTCTAGAATTAATGAGTATAATAATAAGTTACAGTATAATTTTAGTCATCTTAAAATATATTTAAAGATGTAATTACTTTGGTAACATATTCATCTTAAAATAAATAAATGGACGAATTCTAACAAATTTCATGCTAATTAAAATATAAGTATATAATTTGATAGTTCTTTAATTAAAATTTCATATTAAAAACATTTAATACATAATATTAAATATTCTTCAATTACCAACACCAAAATAAATGTTCTACACCGAATCAGTATTCTTCAATCACTACTCTTAAAATATTAATTAACACCCTGTCAAAAAAAATTAGTTAACATAATTTATAATAGTAACTTAATTTTGTCTCCCTAGACTATGAAATATTTAGAATAACATTCTTTGTTTAGGAATGATTTAGAATAACATTTATATATGAAACTTAGTTAATTTTTAAAAAATAATTATCCAAGAGTCTAATTTAACTAGTTGAATAATATATGTAAATTATTGTAAAACTCCAAGAGCCTATTGTGCATGTCTAGCTGTTTAGTTTAGTTTATTTTATTTTTAGATGTACTTAAAAAAAATGAGTTTCTTCACAAAGTTTATTAAGATAGTACTTTTGTGTTTATTTTAATTTTAATAATTTCTAAGATAAATTTATAATATAATTTTTTGTATGAATATATTAATTTGTATTAATTAATTATTTATATCTTAACAAGCGTACATATATTATAAAAGTTTTAGACCATAATTTAAACACACAACCTATAATAATTAATTATATATTATAACAAAAAAATTAGTTATGTATACATTTGCTAGTTTCTAGATTTATAATAAATTATTATTATATAATAATATGAGCTTTCAACGAAAACATAAGTTTTTCATTTATAAAACCAATCAATACACCCAACAATAAAAATCTAACTCAAATATTTAGTTCATTATGCTATTAATGCAAAGTATATCAAATGTTAATAACTAATATTTATCCGATAATCTAACTAATCATTATATTAATAAGATTTCTATATATTTTCAATTCTATTTTTTATTCACAAAATTCAAAATCTAGTTAACTTAAGAAATTTGAATTCAGTTTGACTCATATCAATAATATGTTGGTATGTAAAGCCAAATTTTTTAATTAGCATGCATTGTCTTTTTTATTTATTTATTATTATTACTATTATAAAAAATATCTTGGAGAATCAACTTTAGGTTCTATTCTTCTAGCAGATTTTATCCTTATATATTCTAATTATTTAGACCTGTTTATTTTTTTTATATAAATATATTTTTTTTATTTAAAAATTTAAAATCATATTTGTTTTTCTTTTTCTTTTTTAAGCATTCACATACAAAATTAATAACAATGGCATTTATTTTGTATATACTTTTTAAAAAACTAATGTAGGATGGATTTAATTTGTTAAAGATTATGGTAATGAACAAAATAAATATTTTTGTTCCACTTTTGATTTTAAAAAAATTAGGAGACAACACAAATTAAGAAAATGAAAAACAAGAAAAAATATCTCATTTTTGTACTCAGGAAATTGTGAGATATTTTTTTTTATCTCATTTACAAAGTATTAAAATGACATGTATATTCTTATTTATATTTCTTTAATAACCAAAATAATAATAATTAATCAATACAGTCATTTTAAAAAGGAAACACTGAATTTTTTTATTCTAATTTATTTTTTAATATATTTTGGTAAACTCATTATATTAAAATGATTAATACCAGATATTCTAGTAAATTTTATATTATTTTACTTGTATTGTTTATTTTTCGTCAAACATTGTAGGATAAAAATTTGTTATGTCTTGTTTTCTTATCTTGTATAGTTTTAACAAATCAAACATATCCATAATATCGTTTATCTAATACTATTTAACAAAGATATGAAAAACAAAAAAAAAAAGAAAACCGATAAAAAAACAAACACGTATTCATTTTGCTTTTCACATCTAATCATTTTTTTTTATTTCACATGCTATGAATAAATGCTACAGTAACTAAATTCTGGTATCAAGTTTCCAACATTCTTCGTCCATTTTAACGGTTCCTAATTTTACTATTGGTTAAATTAATCTCTCTGTATAATAGTCAATAGTTTCAGCTTCGTCCCTGTATGCACCGAAAAAAAAAAATTCGTTTCTTTTTACTCTTAAAAATGTCCTGGAGAGCATTATATATTTGGAGCTAGTTTGCTTCCATGATAGCGACACGGTATAACACATGAAAAAGTGAGACCATTGGAAGAACGTGAGAGAATCCCACAGAATGAAAAAAGATTCAGAATGAATGCAATCACTGACATGAAGGCTACAAGTTCATGCACCTATACATATTTTTTCTTCAAATAAAACCTAATAATATGATTATATAAAGTTAACATTTGAGTTTTGTTCGCCGAAAAAAACAAAACAACCTAAGTTTAGTTACGTTATTACATTAGGCACAACAAATAATATTCAATGTCCAAAAGAAAAATTTATATAAAAAAAAAAGTCCAAAAGAAAAGTAACTTGGTTCAACGCAAGTCACATTCATGTTAGACCGAAGGACGGTGCAAGAAGTAGTCAGTTGATGTTTCGTAGAAGAAAAGCTTACACTGCTTCAGTCTTCACCATATCTTAGTTATTTTCACGTCTCAATCAAATTTGTTTGACCTGTTTAATTATAATTTTTTTCATTGATGACACTATATGGGAGATTGGGATCACGTGTGAACCCTAAGAATGTGTTTGGATTAATATTGAAATCATGTTGAAGGACAAGATTATATGTTCCAATATAAAAATTTCAAAGTAATATATTGTAACCTTCATTTGAAAGTCCGGTGGCGGCGTTGGATTTAACTGTTTTACAAACACACACTAAGGCATTAGGTGTTCATGCATATGTTCATGCAGTGTCGGGTGGCGTTAGACTAAATGTGATTTGTGTATGTAATTTGGAACTGCGTCAAAAACTCTTCATACATTCATCTCCGCTAACGTACTGTCACATTTATAAACTTTAAATAAAAAATTTGACGTGCTTTCACCTGTACAAATTTTCCATAGAACTTATATTGGTAAATATATTATATATGAACAATTGTTGATAATTTGATTAGCGAGTATGCATATCAATCACTAATTGTGTCTCGGATACTAGAAGCAATCAAAATGTTAGTGATGATCTATTATTAAACAGTGTTTGAAAATATTATTGGTTACTAGTGATGATCTATTTTCTAAACAAAAGTAGTTTTTTCTCTGTAGCATGACGTCAGTACAAACAAGGAAAAATAAATAAACAAAGTGATTTATCTTATCATAGTAATCAGTTGGTAATAAATATTTAATGTTGTTGAGGATACAATTTGAATTTGAATTTGAATTATTATTTCTCCAATATAAGAACATATTATTAAAATAGTATAAATAAGAATAAGTTTGAATAATTGTTTCTTATATTGTGATCAGTTGTTAACATTAATTGTATAAATATACCTATATTTTACTTTAATTTCTTCTTCTTAACATTCACGTGCTCTTAATTGTATAAATATACCTATAATTCTTCTACAAATTATGATTATTATTATTTGACGCAGATGTCTTAATACACTCGTTCTAAAATCTTCACAAACCCATTTTAAATATTTGTCTTACCTCAGTTTTTGAAGCCTCTGTGCACGTATTCCATTTGAAGATCATTGATGTAAAGTTTGTTGCACTATTCTGAATCTTTTACATACCAATCTTGAAGTCTATTGACCTAAATATGTGATTGTTCTGAATCCCTCCCTGAATCTCAATTCTCTTTCTATCTCACATAATTGAAGCACATGTTGTGAACTATCCTGAAGCACTTTCTAATCCTATTACTAACCAAAGTCGTTTCTAGAAGAGTGCTTGAAGAAGCAATTGCCAAGTTGGGCACGGTTGATATTCATCCACCAATTTGAGGGGAAGTGTTGAAGATAACATTTGAATTTGAATTATTATTCTACTATATAGGAACAAGTTGTTAAAATAGTCTATATAAGAATAAGTTTAAGTTTGAATTATTGTTTCCTAATATTGTGCTCAGGTTAGTTGTTAACATTACGTGTATAAATATACTTCATTTCATTTAAGAGGTGATGAATGACTGAATGAATAAGAAATTATTATGTTATTCGTATATGATTGGAATAATAATTTCTTATTCATTCACATATTCGTAACCTTTTAAATGATGTATATTTATATAAGTAATGTTAACAAGTTGAGCACAATATTATGAAACAATAATTCAAACTTATTATTATCTAGACTATTTTAACAATATATTTCTATCTAGAAAAAATAATAATTCAAATTCAAATTCTATCTTAAAAAAATGCTACATTTAATTCACTATGTTTCACATATTGTTTTGTTGAACCTAAAGGAATATAGAGACACAACGGTCTCTCTCAATATTGCCTATACATACTAGAGAAATGAATATCAAGAGAGCTTTTGATTGCAAACTATTTCTTAAGCTCTTGCAATCATGTTCATGTTTTCTAAGTGCCTAGACTAGACAAAAGACTTGAACTTTATCTTGTACATCGGTCTCACCAAGACCATTAAGTTAGTGAAATTTACCCTTGACCTTTTTTTTTATAGTGAAAACGATAGAAGCTTAAAGAGATTATTTAATAAAGAATAAATGGTTAGCTGCTTAAAGAAGTAAGTCAAAAAATATTTGTTTAAGTTACCTTATGCCAGTTTGGGATAATTGTGAATTTTTTAATTTTTGATTTTCAAATATAATTTTTAAAATAAAACATGTTCGACAAAAATAAAATTGAATTGATTTTTAACTCAATTTCAAAATAGATTTACATTCATTTCAAATCAATATTTTTTAAAAACTATAAACAAAAAATAAACTTAAACTCAAAATTCAAAAGTAAAACTAATTTTGATTTTTGAAAATTTCAAAGAAAAAATGAAAAACCATCTCAAACGAAACCTTAGACTTTCATTGAGTTTAACCAAAAAAATATTAATAAATAGGTCGACATATCAAAGTAATTTAACCGTTTAGGCTTTAAAGATTATTATTTGTTATATACTTTGGAAATAGTTTTACAAATAGACAATAAAAATGTTATTACTGTAAAATTTATCGCCTGTTGTATGTTTTAGAAATAATTTCTGTCATTGACAAAAAAAATGATGCTTAAATTATAATCATGTACATTAAGTCACAAGTCAAACCAACAAATTTATAAAATTAATATTAAAAAATAAATTAGTACTCAAAAATTTATTAACAATTACTAATTAGGTTGGTAAATCAACTTCTTTTTAACAATTTATGTTAATTTCAAATAGACTTCCAAGTAATCCAAAGTAAATAACACAAATTAGCCAAACTTCGAGGGAAAAGAAAAGTTGCTATGGTAGTCATCAAAGAGGTGATGAGTAACACTTTCTTTTAAATTGTTGTAGTTTCGACTGCAAATATTTTTTTTAAGATAGAGGTAATTTTATTTGTGTTGAGAACATTTTAATATGTTGGGGCTAATTCTCTCAACCAGAACTTTTCATATATACAAAATTTAAATTCAACATCTTAATTATGTATATTAAACATGTATCACTTAAATCAAACAACTACCTTTGATGCAATTCCCTTAATTAATCAGGGATGAAAGCTTGATATCTTGTACGGAAAAATTCAAAGGCGTGCAACTTCATTTCAAATAGCAATTTAACTATTAAAATTATTGAACAGTAAAAGAGAAACCTAGTAGAAGTACATAGTAGTTGGTATTCCAAATTAAGAAAGGCTTGTAGGCGTAGGAAACAAAATTCTTTGAACATGAGGAAGAAAACAAAGGAATAAGTCCCCTTTTAGATTTGGAGTTGGAGGAAGGAACCACATCAATCTAGCAAGACGCTGTAGTTGCATAGATGAAGATAAGTTGAATAGTCACTCACATATTGAGTCACACAACTGGTTAGGCCAATATAAAAGGCTCAAAGAAGGGAAAAGGGTTAAAAGTCTTTCCCATATGCACAAAATATATGGTCCCCTACCCTTATTTTGTTGAGTGGTTCAAAGTGGCTTTCCTTTTTCCTTTTCTTTTTTGAAGTAAGCAAGTACTTACTACATAGTTAGCAAAGTTGGGGCATGTCGCCCACGGCCCAATGGACCCTCCTCAAATACCCCCGCCTGGCCCACCACCATATATCCCCAATACTCTCCACAAAGCTTGTTAGTTCCACTTATTTGGCTCCATCCCCTTTCACAATGCCAACCTCCAGCAAATTAATTAATATTAATATGCCTTTTATGGTGCAATTAACTATATGGATCATTGTACAAAAGCAAGTTTTTAGTATAATTCAAAAATCTAGTTCATTTTTGGAATAGAAATATTAAACAAGTTTACAAATGCTGTATACAAACTATAAACAACCTCAATTTTTGCAAAGGCATCATGAATGCCTTATTAAAACTATTAAGTAGGTATAAGGAGCCCCCACTTACTCCTTTTTCTAATAAAGTCAAAGACCTTTTTCTTCCTTTTATGTATACTCCACAAATCTTGTTCATTTTTTGGAATAGAAAGATAAATTATATAGCAAGTTCTTAGTTTTTGCACTACTAAAAAAGCCCAATACAAACTAGAAAGAGCCTTAATTTTTGCAATGGCATATTACGACCATTAAGCAGGTATAAGGAGCCCCACTCACTCTTCCTTTTATGTATACTCTACAAATCTAGTTCATTTTTGGGTTAGAAATACTGATCAAACATTTGCACTAATACAAAAGCCGTATACAAACTAGAAAGAGCCTCAATTTTTGCAATGGCATCATGAGTGGCATATTACAACTATTAAGTAGGTATAAGGAGCCCCCACTCACTCATTTTTCCAATAAATTCTATGACCCTTTTTCTTCCTTCTTTTTTCTTGGTTCCTCTTTTTTGAGATGGGAATGATGCACAATTTCAGAGACCCACTTCATGATTTAGTCATAAGAAGGCTTTGCAAAACCTAATTTGCTCAAGAATCTAGGACCATAACGCATGGGAAGTGATAGTGGCGCGAAGGTGGGACAATAGTGTTGGGAAGCCAGTCTCTTCAATGTGGTAGGGTTTCTGAGTTTGGGATCATTATGCTCTTCTAAGGATAATTTGCAATAGTGTGTCAAAAACATGGAAGTCATAAGGGAACTGATTGAAGAGTGTGATCTATTGCCAGAAAGACACACCCTAAGTAGCAGGAATGCCAATGCATAATTAAGATGTTGCATATTGTTGGGTATGGAAAAGTGCTTTTATATAATTGGATTTTTGGTTGCTTATAAATTTTGAATTCCTTAGAATATTATAGGTTTCAAGTTATCACTTTTATAATACTCACAATTACTTGCAGCAGCGTTTGTAACTTCCAAGAAATTATACCTTTAATTTGTGTACGTACAACATTGTAATTTAGAGGTGCAATCTAACATAAATTTAGATTTTAAATGAGTTATATCTTGAGTTTTTTTATTATTATTAAAATATGTGATTATTTTGTTTAATGAAAACTAATAATAAATAACTTTTATTTGGCATCGGTGACCTTGAATTTGGTCCCTTGAGTAAAGTCTTTGATTCGAGTCTTTGTAAATGAAAAAATATAATTGAAATAAGAGATTTCACTAAAAAATGGCCAGTTAAATTTTTTTACAAAAATTAATCATTAATAAAACTCCTAATTACTCCACATCGTAATAAAAAAATAAAAATTAATTTTTTTTATAAGCATAAAGTTTAAATTTTAGTAATATTAACCATAGATCACTTTAGTAATTTGCACCGTAAATTCCGGGGGGGGGGGTGATATTTGCTACGAAATCATAGATTATGAAAATTGAATAAAGTGAAGAAGCTGTTAACATATAAAATCACTTCTCTTCTTTTTTTTTAAAAAAAAATGGTTATCAGTTTGCTGATACTATCTAGCATTGCTGATAAATTAAATAAGGTTGAGAACTTATGGATCTTTTAACGTTTGGATTCTATTCTACGTGGCAGTGTTGTAGTTGTAGACACAATAATCATCGGTCTCTTACATGCTTTGGGATGTAATAACCCCATGTTTCTCAAATCTCAACGTGTGTGCTGTTGACCAACGTGCCCATCAAGAAGTGATTATTTCTCCCCTTTATTGGGCCTAAGGATTTTTTTTTGGATCAAGATCAACTTCAAATAGTCCAGCTATACTCGTGGTTCCTGTCAAGCTACAAAATAACAATTTTTCACCCACACACAGCAATAAAGTGAATGAGAACACATGTAACCAGAACACATACTAAGGTGACGAAATTAGGCTGTTTAATTGGAGTGATATAAACAAGAGTAATGTTAAAAAAGTGATTAAACATTTAGTATATTTTATTGAATATTTTTAATTAGTTAAAATATATAAATATTAAAAGTCTTTAAAAATTTTCATATCTATCTTCTTTAATAGTAATTTTGATAGCATATACTAAATGTGGATATTTCTTCTAAAAAGAACTAGTTTATTTTACTCGTGCAACGCACAAAATAAACAAACTATTTGAATATTTTTATTTGAATTTTATATATTTAATTTAACTATAAAAATCAACATAGACGTATCTCAAAAGAATATGATACCCCTATTATATCTTAGTAGTAGTTAGAGTATTTATGTTTGCAACACCGATTAGTACTATTATTAGTTATAAAAAAAATCGAAAAACAAATATTATATGTAAACTAAAATAAAAAATTAAAAATTTGGGGAGTCATAGCTGCTGGACGGAGCTCCAAACTGAACGAAAGTTGCAAAGAAACTTCTATTGAGAGATTCCTTACATTCAATTGTTCAAGTGACATTATAATTTAAATCCTAGGTTGAAAAGGGCATAATAGAAATAAAATATTTCAGGTCAGAAAAAGGAAGTAAAAGTGTTTCAGCATCATTAAATGTTTTACCTTAATCCCATATCATCAACACCCAATCCATGTCAAAAGATTGATATCTAGATTGTAGATCTTGATTGAGTTTGACTTGAATCTTTATAAAAGATAGCTTCATATATACTATCTCTAATCTTAAATATAAGACCTTTTTAATTAATTTATAAGACTTAAAAAAGATGATAGAATTTAATTAATATTTAATTTGTTAACAATTCAAACTATTATTTTTCAAAATTGTCTTTTAAGATTTGAGACTTCATCATCCCACTCTTTATACTTATAGTTACTTCAAGTATCAAAATCTTGCTTAGGGAACCCCAAATCCCAACCATGGGAAGGAACATTCTTCGAACTGTAGAGGGTGCCACTCATGGACTCACATTCCTCGTCCCATTCCATTCTCAAAATTGGCCATTCCCATCTTCTTTAGCAATTTCCAAAATACAGCTAAGCCATTGTTCCACCTTCTCATAACCTCTTTGGATTTGCTAGCTAGCTAGCTTTATCTTGTTAAATGGTTAGGGATAAAAATTAGGGACATATTCAATGGGTCTTCTAGACATGTTGGGTATATGTTTATTGGACACGAATTTTTGTTTTATAGAAAACTTGGAGCCAAAAATTTCTGAGTGTTTCCTATAAATATTTATCTCTGGCCATTCATTTTTTGGAATAAAGCACAAGATGTGAGTCCATATGATATTGCTTAAGTGCTTTTAAGTCAATTTATTCTACTTGTTCGGTAGGGAAGGTGATTATATTAACTGTCTGATTAGAATTCCTTGCTTGTTTTGTTTCTACTCTTTATTTTCTTCTTAGTGATACGTCTCCCAACCAAAACATGGCAAAAAGAAATATAAGGAAAAGATCGTATTCGAACTCCCTATAAATTGTTGCTTGTTCTCATTTTTAAAATATATATTTTCCTATCATTAGATTTGGAATTTCTTCCCTCACCACGACCACATACTCTGCAGCTTTTAAATTCATATCATGATTTTATGCAATCAAATTCCACTATAATCCAAAAACAAAATGGTGGATAAGTTTTAGAAATTATGGTACCAAACAAACACGGAAGGTTACATCATAAATTCATAATCCATAAGTTCAGGGAGATTGCTAAGCGTTCCCTATACCAAATCGAGCATAATTCATTTGTCACTTCTACATCATTGGTCATTGTAGAACCACACACCTTATCCATGTGTTATATGTTAAAAAAAAGAGTTCAAAATACTAGTTTTTTTTAATAGTTTGATTTAAAAGAAAAACTGAAAGAATGTAACAGATTAAAATTGTCATTTATATATGTCTATGTATATGGACAAAGCTTGTGATACAAATGACAATTTTTAAGATCCCAAGAATATGTTGAAAATGTTCGGGAAGGAAAAAAATATAGTATCATTACAATTTACAAGCAAATGAGTATTTCTTTTTTAGGTTAACAAATGAGTTGTTATTATCTCAGATTTGACACACAATTATGTTCTCACGTGGTAGGATCTCTCTCTGGGACAGCATCATAGTGTGTCCCCTGGGCCTTGTTGGTTTGGGCTCCTCTTATTGTGATATATTGATTTTTTTAACAATGTTTTTTTAAGAAACAGATTGTGATCCCTCATAAATGCCCTGTTGGGTGTGTCATGCTTTACACATCAGGAAGAAAACTGATTGATCCTACTACCTAGGGCCTGAAATGATGATTTTGGGCTTTCAGTGATTTGATTTTGGGCTTCTGGTCATTTTTTTGTTGTTGCTGCATCTCAAGTTATTTATTTCTTCACCGACCAAAAAAATATGTCTATCTTGCACATTGTTTTCTTTTGATATTGATGAGAAAACAAGATTGTCTTCTACAATACTAGCAAATAATCAATGATGTTACATAACTTTAACAAATTGATAGAAGCGGATTTCAGTTAGGAAATGTGATAATTGACGATGAGGAGAGAATAATTTGCTTGCTAGATAAGACGATTAAAGGTGACATAAGAGTAGCTATAATTTGCATTGTACATTCCCTTTTAATCCTAAATTGGGATGAAAAGCTTGTGAAATTGTGAGTATTGTCCTTGTTTTGATTTGTCACATATTATTGTATAATTTATATCATTTTAAAACTAAAAATGGTATTTTTTTAAAATTATTTTGAGTCTACACCCAATAGAAATTGATGAAGATTAGATCCTAATGCCCAAATCTTTATTGGGGCAATGAATCATCTGAGACCCACTAAAAGTCCATTGAGTTATTCAACATATTCATGTCATGCATGTCAAGAACTCCAAAGGCAATTGTTAAATATACCTTACTAAACTAATAATATACCTCCTTTTTTTCCTTTATTTTTACGGTTTAGTCTATGGTGAAATAGTAAGTTAAGTGGTCATTCAATGCACAACTATTATCGGCCCTTAGATTTATTATTAAAATATTTCAATGATTAAGATTAAAATTAAATAATTTTTAACAAATAAGAGAAAGAAAAAGAAAAGCAAAATGACAATATTGTCCCCATCTTCTTCACCCCACCCCACAAATTGACTAAAGGATTCACAGCTGATTCACGACCACCATCAGATTTAGTCACACCCAGTACTCTTCATCTTCTCTTTCAAACAAACCAAGTATTCTCCAGCAACAATGGTGATCTTTCATTCGTGGCTCCAAACTTGAGATATATGAATACTCAACAAGATGAATAATTCACAATCGATGAGTTCACAAACTGAGCAATCTTTTTTTTTTTCTGACATTTTTTTTCTTTCATTGGGGTGGAAACAAAGTGAAATTAAAATGTGGGAAGAACAACATTACAAAACTGATCAAAAATTTGTTGTTATTGTGTGGCGTCGAGGCAGTACTGGACATCGACCTTCTGGTGGTCTCTCCTGGATGCTACAATCTAGATCCTTGACGACATTGTTGTCACTACAGATCTGGCGTCTCTCGGATGCTACAACGTTGTTGTCATTGCCGCAGATCTAGATTTTATTGCACGAAGTCGAGGTGGTCCTTGGCGGCGGAGTTTATAGGATATGGTTGGTAACTAGGGTATTTTTAAGGATAAAATTCACTTGCAACAAATAATTAATAAATAAAATCTATTTTTACTGGGTTTTTTTCTTCTTCAAAATATCCTTATAATTTCGTTGCCAATTTTAATTTTTTTTCCTGTAACCCGTTCACCACCTTCCTTTACCATCCATTCTTTTCGGACTCATTCCTTTCTCCTTATTTATTTGCCCCCAATGTTTGATACATTTACTTATTAGGTACATGAACACCCTTCTCATTCATCTTTTTTTCCCATCAATGTTATCTTATACAAATTAAAAATTAACAATAATACTTTCTGTCATTCTTTACTATAGCAATAATGAGTTTTAAACTGAGAGGCGAACATATAAAAATTGTTAGAAGCTAGATAATTTTGATTATAAGAAACCTCTGCTTGAAGCACAAGATGTGCACTAGCATAAGCAAAAAAACGAATACCCTGTGATCATGCATCCCACATTTGTAATCTGTGACATACATAGAACAGGCCCATACCCTCAATTACATAGAGCAACTTCATAGCCTCTAGTTACATGAAAAGACTCATTCCCTTAATTTTACCATAAACCCAAAAAGCCACACGTCATGAGTTGGGGAGAAAGAGAGTGAACCGTTCTTCTATAAAAATATATTTTTCATATTGAATATATATTCATCTCTTTATTTTATTATTTAAAATCTAGTAAATATCAGATCTTAAATAAGATTATTATTTAAAATTTGATACTAAAGATGCTCTTATATCTTTTTTCAATGTTTAGAATAATTTCATTCTACTTATTAATAGTCTTTTTTAGGCAATGTTTGAGAGGATTGCTCATGGTCTTCATACCATGATGAATCTGTGAAAAATGACCCCTGACACTAACGCTTACGAGGATATATAGAGCAAATATTGAAGCAAACAAGGGAGGGCACTTCAACAACATGCACATATCGGAGGAAGATTATGTTTTGTATTTTCTTGTATATTTTTTGTTTTGTATTTTGTATTTTTTTTGTTAAACCTCACGTTGTGTATGCATGATGATTTCAGTTTGACGTCTTCTATATTTATCAAGTTATTTATTAAATTAATTATTTTAATTTAAATCATTTATAACGAATTAAAGTAATTAATGACAACAATAACTCTATATGTGCATGTTGTGCTAAACGGGTGTCAAACAATAGGGGTATTTTTGTAAAATTAATTTCTGAAATGGTGTGGGATTTGAAGATTGTGAGAAAATGCATTATGTCGTTAAATAACATATATTATATACGATTATATTATTTATACAGAAAATTTATATGATGTATTTTATAATATTATTTTCTCTCTTTGTTTATCTTGTCATTGTGTATAAATAATTAAATACATATCTTTCTTTGCATCTTGTGGCATCATTACTAGTATTATTAGAGTTAGTAACTAAACACATATTACTTGAATTATCTTTTTTTATCTATAAGAATTGAAAATAGTATTAGGATATTTATAATATTTATATATCTTAATTAATTAATTAATTGAACTAGACATTTTTGGTACTACTTGAATTATTAATTTGAAGTTGAGTGAAATTTTCTTTTTTTAATTAAATGTAAGGAAAGTATATTGTTAAATGAAGTTAATATGATTTTATTAAATGATTGTCCGCTCTTAATTCAATAAAAATTATATGATTTTTTGGTAAATAGATATTCAACGAAAACTAGATATTAGCTCACGTGTTGCACGAGTTAACAAATGTATAAACTATATTTTGTAGAAATTGGTATTATAAAATATATAAATATTATCTCAAATTAAAATTTATTTTTTAGAAATATTTATGTAAAAAATATTTCTCAAAAGAGTTTAAGAGAAAGATTGTAACACATTTTGTGAGATTATTTTTGAAAATTACTTGAGAGTACTCTAAATATGGAGAAAATCAACCCCTTAATATTTTTTATTTTGAAATATTAAAAACATATATCAATATTAAAATTTGTTGCTGCATTATGCAAATTAAAGAGGACTAAACTATGCTTCCATTGCATGCATCGTTATTCAAAACTAATTGTTCAAGAATCTAGGACCTATAACGCATGTGAAGTGATAGTGGTGTGAAAGTGGGACAATAAATTATCTTCCATTCCATGCATGGTTACTCAAAATTAATTGCAAATATGATGACTTAATGTTCAAATTTTATAGTAAACTTGTCATCTGAATGAATCAAAACTAATAGAAAACTTAATATTCTTATGCAAAAGCCCTATAATAAATTAATTCATTGATTTTCAAGTCCAAAAACAAACTTGCATTTTTATGCAGTGAAATCAAATCAACTGTGAATTCAACATTTCAATTGACCAAAGTCAATGCCATATTTCAATATGTTACTATAGTTGAGCAAATAAGAGCATGTGCCATGATTATTTTAATGGGTTGTTTATGTTAATTTTGTTGGTCTTCTAATTTTTTATAGATTTAAGTACTTTATACAAAAATTCACTTTAATGTTAAAATTGTTAAATTGATGTTTGATTTAATTTTGTGGATCTTACAATACTTACAACATATATTATTTATGGTATAAATTTGGTTAAAAATGTTACTTATATAAGCAACGATGCTTGTATAATTTACGTTGCTTATATAAGTAACTGTATTTGTATAAAAAAACTTCATGTAATTTATCCCAATGGAAGAAAAAAAAAAGCTAAACAACTTATGTAAACACCTGTACTAGAGATGCCCTAACAAATTCTCAATTTAGATGTAGTTAGTTTGGTAGAATTTTATACATTTCAATGTTTCCAAAACAATAACTATAGCATGAGTAATGAGTAGCTATGTGTTAAAATAGTACTCACACAAAAGTAAGTGTACCTACGCAATAGTAATAATAGACCTAAGTTTAGATATAGAATCCAAAGAACTAACTGTGTTCTCAAATAATCAATTTAGCAATAATCAAACAATTTGAGTTTTATCAAATTAAGAAAGATTATTTTTTATCAATTTTAATCTTTAACGAAAAGAAGAATTAAAGTAGAAGAACTCTGTGAGAAAAGTTATAAAAAAGAGCCCAGGATTATGAATTCACACATACCCTCTTTTCTCCAATTTAATTCTAATAAACCCTCAATTGAGTCAATCACTAGTATTCCCCTAATTCAATTACTAGTCTTTAATCTAGGTCTAATAATACTCCTAATCCTAAATCAATATTCAATTGATCGTAGAAATATTAATTTAGGTTAAGAGATAAAATTTTAACTCTCAGGGATGATTACCAATCAAGTTAATCCACTAGAAATTACCCAACAAGTTTGATCATGTATGTTGGTGCAAAATAATCTCTTTCTAGGTCAAATAATCACACATATATGATCAGTGCTATGTAATCAATTAGGTTTTAGACTGATCAAATCAAAATATAATTGTTGGTAACAAAATAAAATAAAAAGGGAAAATATTTTGATGGAGAAAATATGGATAAGTTGATTAAGATTATGATAGAAAGCAAGCTATCCAAGAGTTGTAAATCACGATCTAATAGGAGTGTTCATCACAACTTTATAAAGTGCCCATTAACTTCAAGATGTATAAGATTTCTTACCCTATAAATAGGCCTTGTACCTCAAATTTTAAGAACACACAATCAATCAAACACAAACCTATTGTATCTTGCATTTTATCTTTAACATTTTCAGCCATTATTATTTTCCTTTATATCTTTTCTTTACTACTTTCCATTATCGCTTTGATTTATTACTTCCATTTTATAGCCTTTCATTTACGTTTTTCAACCTTTTCCTTACACGCAAAATCACATCTTCTCCCTTTTTCTTCATTGACCTACAACAAGCACTTTCTAGAGTGACTTGGGAACCTGTAATCAAGAAGCAAATTCCCCTTCTTGACACAAATCGTTTGATTATTTTGAAATCTTGTCGAGATAAGGCTAGTCGAAACGTATTTTGGCTAACTTTGAATTTTTAAGTGACAACAATAACAATAAAAAATAACAAAAGAAACTTAATTGAATAACATTAGGGTATTGATTGAAATCAAAAAGGGTATGGGAGGTATGGTTACATCATAATCCTAGACCAAAAGGAATTAACTAGTCATGATTGTGATACAGCTAAAAACCATAAAGAAAGACACGAAAACAAACAAAAGAGAAATAAATCTTTGCAAGAAACAACCATCGTTGTGATCTTCATACTCCTTCAAAGCACAAGTGCTCTCACGTTGCCCTTCTCCCTTGAGAAACCCAAAATCGTGCTGCCAAGATAAAATATGAGGTTTCTATTTTAAACCCCGCTATTTATAAACAAGGTAGCAATATTTAAATGTGTTATTTTGTAATATGATAAGAGCATGATATTGCTATGAATGACTCACACAAAAGTGATAATATAATGTAAGGAAATGGTATATACTTTAAATTATAGGTAAAAAGCAACCTAAAATCATAAGCAAAAAAGATATTAATTTGGCCCTTTTGGCTAAATAAATTCTATGTAAACCATTTTTGAAATATTGCGTGATTCAAAGGATTAACTTTTCGGTGCATGCATATCTTATTCTAGAATTTTGAATTTATTTGTAAGTGGTTTTGGTTCACATTAAACTTTGAATCATGATTTGTTATTTATCCGATGATGATGTCTCAATTGTTATTTTTACTGGCTTTTTTATGGTTAAATTAACTTGTAGGTCGTTATACTTTTTTCAAATTTTTAATTAGGTTTCTAATTTTTTTAATTGGGTTTCTAAAATTTTATCTACTTTTCAATTGGTTTCCTCGTTTAACTGTTGTTATAAAAAATTAATTGTAGATATCTAATTAGAACTGCGTATAGATAATTAGTGTTTATCGAATGTGTTGTACGCACAACGGATTTAATGAGAATTCTCTGCAAAGTTTTTACCTTTTCAAGTTAATTCAACTTATGTATTCCTTTATAATTATTTGACTATGCAAAATGTTGAAATTTCAAAGAAAACTCTCATAATTAACTTAATTATACTTACAGCATACTTCAGTAATTCACTATTTACACCTCTAATTAAGTGTTTGTGATTAATTTTTCATAACAACAATAATTAGATGAGAGCACCCAATTGAAAAATAAATAAAAGTACAAGAACCAATTGAAAAATAATAAATGTTGAAGGACCCAATTAAAAGAAGAAGAAAAAGTTCACTGACCTAATTGTTTAAACCATTTAATAAGTTTAATTTAGGTTATTATGTTCTTATTAAATTAGGAAATTATTTAAAAATATATTGTTTTATTTGATTTAAAAGTTGGTCTAATAATAACAAAATTTAAATGAATTAAACAACAATTATTTTTAAGAGAATTACTGAATTTTTAGTTTCAAAATCTAGGAACAAATGTTTTGAAAGTGTCTTAAAATTTAATTTTCATCTTTACCCATGCAAAAGTAATTATAAAAGCTAACCAAGTTTTTAAAATTGGTTTAAATATTTTTTTAATTCTTATAATTTAGTGCTTTTTTTGTTCTTATAGCACTTTGAATAACATGTTCTTCATTATTCAAAGTGTTATTTAAAGTATTTTAAGGATTAAACAAACATAGTTAGTAAGGATTAAAAATAAAAAAATAATAATTTTTCAAGAACAAAATACAAAAAACACTGAATTACAAGACTAAAAAGATAATTAAATCTTTAAATTTTAGAATTTTTCAATTTTTTCCAAATCTAATAAAACTGGGCTCCCTTTCAATTTTTCCCACATATGTTGCATGAGGGTTGAAAAGCTAATCGGTTTCTCTTATGCCATTTCCATATTTAAATTTTACATTTTTCTAGAATTTCCAAATCTGATATAATTGAACTCCCTTTCAATTTCTTTCCTCAAAGACTGTTGCATAAGATTTGCGAAGCCAATCGTCTCTGTTTACGCTATGTCAATATTTATTTTAGACTACAGAAATCATTCAGCAGAAGATAATCCTGTTTAAATTCAAATAAAATAAAAATTATTATAGACAATAAAACTCTTCTCCCAAATATCTAAATTACATCCATATTGGAAAAAGGAGAAAATCAAAATGAAAGCGCAATAATCAGATACGCATTGACCATTGAAAGTACTACTACTACGAACTCCAAAAGCTTCCCTATCCGAAAACACCTTTTTATAAAAAAAAAAAAAAAAAACATATATTTTGCTAACATATTATATCTTGATTCACATTAACTTTTTAGTTTTCTAAAGTTTAGTTAAGTTTCTGCACTGTTTCTGATTAATTAGATGATAAGGTAGTAGAGGTGGCGTGCAGGAGTAGGAGATCGACTATATTTATAGGGTCAACAGGCAGCGGAGTGTTGACGGGATTGAGTTGGCGGCACTTTAGCGGACAAAGTGACGGCGGCGGAGGGCGGTTTGTCGGCGGTGGAGGTGACACGCTCGCAGCGGGGACACATGGAAAGTGTGGAGGCCGGGAGCGGTTCACAGGAGTGAGGGGAGATCACGGTGGGTGGGCCCACCTTCATGGCTCGCAGCTCCTCCACTTCCCTCTGGAGCCTCCGGTTCTGCTCTGTGAGGGAACCGAACCACCTCTTGAGGTACTCATTCTCCATCTCTGTCTGCTTCAGCTTGCTCCTGCATAATAAACACTCCACTTTATTCATTATTATTATTATTAGGATTAGGATTTTGTTAACTAGTACAGTTAACAAATACCAAATTATTCTAAAGATCATTATTGCTCACGAAACATTCATTGAAAATGCGTTACATATTGTTGCATGGCTGACACGGCTTAATTCACGAATCATCACTTTGCCTTTTATTGCTTCTCATGTCAGGTGAAGTCTGGGAGATATTATCATGTGTTCTAAGATCATTATAGATTTCATTAATACTGTACTATTCACTTAACATATAGTTTAGTGTGTTTCTACAGAATATAATGGAGTGTTATTAACTCTATATATTTTGTAAAATTAAAAAACTTAAAATGCATACAGTAAGGTAGAGATTAATTGAGATTTGAGACCTTAAATAGATTGGTTGAGACAAAATACAGAAAATGATAACAAGGATCTTTAAATATAATAATTAAAGAGTTAAAAAATTACTGAATTAAAAAACAATTATTAAGTATTATTTTCATTATGATTTTTAATGTACTTTCATTATATATATATATATATATATAGTACATTTATATATGTTTCAATCAATACTATTAAAATACTCATCAATAATGTCCTCAAATATTAAGAGGGCATGAAATGATGTAATAAAAAAGGATCAGAAGTTATAGATTTCTCATAATTTGTTTAAGGTACTCCACTCATAGCATGTTCAGAAGAGATTTTTTAAAAAAGTATGTGTATTTTTTAAAGTAACTTTAAGGCTTTTTTATATATTTTTTATTTCAACTATTTTTTTGCAAAAAAATATATAATAAAATAAATTTTTGGAAGTGAATATTACATTTAAATTTATGAATAATTTTCAAGTTTATTAGATAATTAATAATTAATTCACTTATCTTTTGAAATACATAATATATAAGATATAATTTATAGGAGAGTAATTCTTTTGAGAGGAGAATACGACATAAAATTAGTTTTTCTTTTTTCTTTCTTTTCTCATTGCACTTTTAGGTATATCTTGATTAAGTAATTATTCAATAAATAAATAAATTGTGCGAAGATTTATGATATAATTAAATATAATCATATGAAACTTATTGAAATAAATAAAAAAACAATTTTAATAAGCTACATCAAAAACTTTATTAAAATAAACTGAAAAAAAACTTAAAAAGCTATAAACAAGTTATTTTAACAAGTTACACATTAACTTCTATGAACAATATATATGGCAGAAGATATATGATCCAAGTAAATATGCAGAAACTGAGGGACAAATTAAGATGATTATCATGAAATGAAAAATTTATTATTGGGAATAAGTAAAGAACCCCTATGCTTTTATAGATACGTGTTGATGATAACTTAATACATGATGCTTAACACTAATAATTGATTTATAAAATCAAATGCATGGTTGGTCTAAAGTACCAAAACAAGTGGTCAAAGTCGCACTTATTGGAGTGATGATCAGTGTAGCACACGAGGCCAAATAAAACTCCACCAATGCGGTGCTATCATTATCGAGTTGTCTACTTTAATTTGGACAACAATGATTGTGTTCTTTGCACACAGCTGAAATTATGGTTTAACACTGAAACTACATCATTAACTGTTCATACTATTTGAACGCCAGCTAGCTAGTCTCATGCCATTGCTATGTCTTCATGACCTAGATGTTTGAATATAATAAAGTTAGGTTTTCTAACTTCTAGTAATAGTGTGATTGTATAGTTTCGTCACATTTTAGATTTGAAACTTAAAACACTTGAGAAAAAAATTAGCCACAAAATTTCCACTTAATTATAACTTGAGGCTTTTAAAATAACAAATAAAACATGCTATGAATAAATAGAACACACAGGTTTATATTGAGTTTGAGTTTTACAAGTTTAAAATAAAAGTTTTGGAGAAGAACTTTGAAAACAGTAATATAAAATAGTTATATATACATGTAGATTATCATGTATTATATATATACTAAGATTTTCCCAACCATGCTCAACTATTTTTTTTTTTACCCTTTATTGAGTTTTACATATATACATCTGTGGATTAGATAGATCTGTGGCTTCAACTTGAATCAAATATTTGACCTATATATATACCCTAACAACACTCAGATTTCTTTCATCCTATGACCTATATCACTTATTAATGAGGAATTATGTGAAGGAAGTGCAACTTTAAATGATCGCTTTCCACTTTTATTTAGAGATAGTACGGATGAACATTAAGGGGGTATAGAATCGGATTCAGATTCATGAGGTCTATATCATAATTATCATTATTCTGTCAACATTTGAAATTTGTCTTTATATATGCTATACCCACAGAAAATGCGGGTAAAGATGAAATTTTATATATATAACAGTACTTACTTTAAAGTCAAGTCATAAATGACAAAAATAAATGCCATTAATCTTCTATCACTTTATTAATTAGGATTGATTAGCCATACCTGGCCCTACGATTCTGAAACCACACCTCCACTTGCCTTGGTCGCAGCTTCAGTTGCATTGCCAAAGACTCTTTCTGCTTCTACAAAACCAAGAATTCAAGAACCGAAAATATATATATCATAAGTTTTTTGTTTTTTGTATACAATGACCGCACTGAAATTATAATTCATGATCTTATAATTGTGTTTATTATTCAAAACTCTCTACCACTGGACCAACGTTACTAGTTCAAGAACCTTAGTATATTACTTAAATAGTGGAACTATATATACATAGCAAGCATTAGTTATGACACTACTTAATGTTTAATTAATGATATAAATGGCATGATGTTAAATACTAAGAGAGAGATTGAAGGGTTGCTTACTGGGTTCAAAGTGTGGTTTTGTCTAAAGCTTTCTTCAAGGAGACGAGATTGTTCCTTTGTGAGACGGAGTTTCTTTCGAGGAGGTTCTCCATTGCTGCTTTCTTCTTCATCTTCCATGTTTGATGCTATCCAATCTTCTTCAAGAGGTACTTCGTTTATGTCCAATTCTTTCACTGTTAATACCAAACACTGCCTTATATATTTATGTATATACTTCCAAAAATAAAAACCTTACAAGCAAAACAAACACATAATTTTCTGTACATGATCCAATATATATCCTTTAAGGACAAGATTGGAAATATGATGTCTATAGACATCATTTCTATTTAATCACCAACCAGAGAGAGATGAAAAATAGAACCCTGGTGGGTTCATGTGGTCGTGACTTTAATTTTAATCTAAGAAAGGGTAAGAAAAAAATAAATAAATAATTATCCCTTCCCTAAGGGGCTACTTGTATGATAGAAACAACTGTACAAGTGGAAAAAAATTTAAAAGAATTTACCATGAAATTAAACAAACAAGAAAACAACACAAACAAAAAAAGGAAGGAATTTAAATTAAGATGATATAAGGGGGTTGATCAAAATGACAAAGATGGAGGATGATGCATGAAGATTAGAAAAAGATACAACTAGCAAATTAAGAAATAAACATGTTTATATATTTGTGTTGCTTACCAGAAGATGAGGGAAGAAGGGTTGGTGAAGCAGCAAAACCAGGGACAGATATGGTCAATTCCAAGCTTGAGGAGCTACTTGGTAAAACCGCCATAGAAAACACACAGAAAACAATGAAAGGGGTGAAGAAAAAAGATGGTGTGAGATGAAGAAGAGGAAGAGGGGGATCAACAAAAAGGAGAGAAAAAAGGTAAAGTGGAGAAACAGAAGGAGACACACATGAAAAAGAAGACAGAAGAAGCAGCAAAGGATCTGATGAAATGTTTGGATAGGAAAAAGGTCAAGATATATAGAAAGGTCAAATAAACAAATATAGGGATATTAATTAGTCGTACAAGTTTATTATTAATTAATACCCTAAAAGGTGCATAGAAAATCAAAGGAGGTTTCCATAGGAAAAACGTATATCAAGAGGTGTAGGTTTCTGACCATGGTCGTCCAAGTCAAAGGGTATGTGGCTCAAAGATGGTGACACGTGTAGGTGTGAGAGTAAAAGATGAAACTCCAAATTAATTTTGCAGTTACATGTTAAATGTCATAATATGTTTTTGTACACAAAAGTTCAAAAAGCATTAATTTGGGTCCAATTTTTTATATGCATTAAAGTATGACCAGTCAAGATTATAAATTATTTTTTAGAATAAAATATTATTAAAATTAAATTATTCTAATAAAAAAATGTTTTTTATAGACAGGGTTAGAAATGCAATTCTAATTAACTCACATATTCCTTAACTTTGAATATCAATGTGTTGACTTGAATAGAAAGGTTTTGAAATTTTTAAACATGTAATATTAAAATCTCAAAAACTGTTAATTTGTGAAAATAATAATATTAAGAAATACGCTACATTAATTAACATTTGTGAGAATATTAATCTCTTGATCATCTAGTCAAAAACATTTTAAAAAATAAGTAAAAACGGTTGAAGTTATTTCTTTTAATTGTGAGAACATATTTTTGAAAAAAAACGATAATTCCATTAATATATATATATATATATATGTCATAAAATCATTTTTAAAAACCTTAGAAAAATGCCGTACTTGTTAATTAATTATTTCAACCGAGTCATCTTTCATGAACAATTAACAAACAATGTCTGATAAATGTCATATTAATCTTTCGAAAAGCTTTCGTGCAAGTTCACAAAAAAAAAAAGCCTAATTTCCTACAAAACCAGTCACAAATATAATTGATTACTGGCGGCCCCACAGACCTAATTCTCCGGGCACGTCAATTTTAAAGTGTGGATTGGCAGATTTGCCAATTCCCACGTCGTCGTAAATCTTTAGTTAGATATATTTCTTGTCAATGGAGATTACTAATTTTTATTTTTTAAATGGAGGGTTAATAATTGAACAATTTTCAAATACAAATTTTAATATTTTTAAAACAATTCATAGCTAACAAAATTTAATTCATTTAGTTTTCTCAGCCAAAATTTATTATCAAGTTTGTTTTGAGTTAGTTATTCAAATTAACTCATATAATTAAAAAATAACATTTTTTAGAAGGAATATAACTAATTCAAATCTAATGAATGCATTATGTATATAAGACATTTTTACTCCTCTTTTCGTCTAGGATCTTGAACCATTTTCTTTTTCAAACATAACTTTTTTTCCTATTACTTAAAGGGGGAGGATTTGGCTTTCTTAGTCTCGATTAATAGGCCTCTAAAAAAAGTCTTGATTAATACTCTCTCGAATCTCGATTATATGAAGGAAAAATAAAGACAAAATTTACACTTATAAGAAAATTAATTAATTTCATTAAATCATATTATTTTTAATTAAAAAATAAATATTTTTAAAACTATCATTTATTAAAACTTGATATTAAATATAAAATAAGTATTTGACCTTACTAAATTAAGAGCATTTTAGAAATAGTCTCGTTAAATAAGACATAAATAATTAAGATTTATTTATATTTAAGATAAAAAAAAACTTTTGTTATTTATATTTGAGACCGAAGAGACTAAAGTTTATCTCTAATTAAATAATATACTACCTTCATTAAGTGTCAAATTTTATTAAGAAAATTGTTTCTATTTATTTGTTATTTGTAAATAAAGTTCAACATCATATTAATTACTCTTTTATTAATTAAATTCTTATTTAATTATTTTGCACATGCATTTATTGTTGAGTTACTATCATAGGTGTGATCTTTAGCAACATTTTTTTCCTAATATATTTAATAAAAATGTTACTAAAACTTCTTGACAACATTTAAAAAATGTTACTAAATGAATAAATGTTATTAATATATTTTCACTACATTTTATTAAATATTATGTATAACTCATAAAATATTTAGTGACATAAACTATATAAATATTTGATAAAATATCACAAAAATATATTAATAATATTTATTTATATTTGGTGACATTCTTTACATGTTGCCAAAAATATTTACCAATATTTTTATTAAGTATTAAGTAAAAAAATATTGTTAAATGTCACTGGTCACATGTGTAATAGTGAGTAGTAAATGAGAAAAAGAGAGGGTAAAATACATCTCGTGTCTGATTTATTAGAATCATATTATTTTATTGATTTCTAAGTAACAATCTTAACGATACATGCATGAAAACAAACGGAGGGAATATCTTAAATAAATTAATGATTATTTTAAATATATTGAGATGTAAATGCGTCTAGTAAATCTACCATAAAAGACATTAAATACTAAATATGGTTTCTAATATGGCAGCAATTACTTTCTTCCGAAATAATGAGATGTTAGGAAATTACGATATTTAAACATTTTTCAGTAATGTTTTTTTATGAACTGTTTAATCAATTAAGCAATTATTAAATAAACAAGGAATACAAATAGCTATTAACAAATAAATAGTTCACTGCCTATAAAAATATGCATATTAAAAATAGAAATGTTTTACACTGTTTTTTTTTTCATCATTTCTTGCTTAGCTTTTTAATAACAAAAATTAATCCACACACAAGCACATCAAATCATGTAATATTTCTTTTTTTTTATGCTTTCACAATTAAAAAATAAAATTAGTGTATAGTTATGAATATCCAAAATACAAAAAGTTATAAAATTAAAGTATCGAAGTGCACAACATTGGTTACCTGTTTCAGAATGCAGAACATGTTATTGAGGGAAAACAAAATTATAAAATAAATATAAATTAATTGTGTAAAAACTAAAAAGGATAGAAGGTAGTAGGGCTTTATGTCGGTTGAAAGTTCTGCTGCGGAAATGATTGGAATGCCGTAGCTAGCTTTGAGCCTTTCTCTGGTTCCCCTCTCAACACGGACCAACCAATATCATTGGCCCCATTAAACAAACTAAGACAGACAAGTGGTTTTTACTTTTCTGCCTTTAGTCTTCCTAATAATCGTCATGAGAGACCCACAACTACTATTTTAATCACGTAGATTAATTAGATTTCCCCTATTCAATTGACTTTTGTTTTTGTCACAAACTAAGAGTAGATAATTTGAGTCAAAAACATTAAGGGTAGGTATGGTTGAGTTAAAGAGAATAAAAATGAATGAAATAGGTCAAGAGAAATATTGTGTCATCAACGTTAAATAGTAAAAAAAAAATCTTCTTTTTTCTTTTTTTTCTTATCAACCAAACCAATCTTAAAAAATATTATTTCACCATTTTGAAAGAGATTCTTTACAATAAATAGATTCTATATTATATATTATAAATTAGAATAAATAATTTGAAGAATAATATTTTCACTTTTTATACGTATTTAATTTTTTAAAACTTTTTGGCCTTTTTCCCGTACATTTTACATACTATTCTCACAATTAGTTTTAAAAAATCTCAATCATATTAAATTTGTTTTGCTTTATTTATATATTATTTGATCTTCTTAACGGCTTATATCATATATATTTCCATCTATCATTTTTATCTGTCTTTAAATTGAGTTTCAATAATTTTTTTAAAGAAATTGTTAATATTTAAAAAATAGTCATAACTTAAATTATTTATTGTAAATGCAAAATATATTTTATACATTCAAATATATTAATTTATTATAAATTTTAATTATAATATAATTTGTATATTAACAAAATTTATTTTTTATAACTTTTAATTATATAAAAATTCTCATCTTATATAATACACGTATTAAAATACTAATTAATTATAATAAGTAGACAAGCTATTTAAACAGTTTTATCCAACAAGGCATATATTATAGGTCATCTATTAAAAAATTTAGAGTCATTAGTTGCATGACAATATCACATTCACATAACAGATATTATATTCATTTTATAACTTCAATCGTACAAAGCTATATATATAGTTCTAGTGTGAATGAAGAGTAGGTAAAGGGAAAGAAAATGCTTTTTGTGTTCTTACTTTGATTGGGCAATGGGGTTTGATATTCGCGTGAATTATCAGATAGGATATTACTGTAGTATTTGTTGGGTGTTTGACAGAAATCCATGATTCGTGGGCAAAAAAGTTGGCAAGGTGGGCATATATATACTGCATGCTATTTCGCAATGGAAAATTACTGTCAGGGAAATGGATAGAATAAGAAATTAGTTAATACATGTTGACCTGTTTAAAGGTATTGAGAAGCCCTAACGCTTTCTGCATATAGTAGTTGATAAAGAGGGCATTTATTGATATCAACTATCGAGCTTGTAACGTTTCATTTATGTGAGCTTTTTCGGCATGGATTATTACGTGCCTATCTTATACGAGTGATGGTAATTCCATTTTTTTTTGTGTGTACTGATGTACTACATGTACTAGTAATTCCTAAAGAAACATTTTTATTATGTTGATATTCGTATAAATATTAAATGAAAATCATGTATTTAACATTTAAAAATATTAAAAAGTATTCAATATTGCTTTATATACTAGCTAGCTAGTTGAAGAATTATTAAAAAGAACTGTTAAGAAATAATAATAAAATATTTATCTTGTATATATTTCTATAGGATAATATATTTTGATTCCAAGATTTTGATTTTTTTTTATCATTCTAATATATAAGTTATTGAACACTAGTACTTGATTGCTCTCTAAAAAAGTATTGCTATCTTTTCTATATGACTTTTAAATACTCCCTCCATCTATTATAATATTGTATAAGAAAAACAATTATCTCAATATAATTGTCATTTTATTTTCTTAATGTAACATTGATTATTTTTTTACTTGTATCTCTTATATATTAATGATAAATTACAAAATTTAGAAATGAATTATTGATGATGTAAAGTTAATTTTGTAAAATTATTATTCTCTTTCATTTATTTAATATTTTTTCTTGAAAATAACTTAGAATAACTATTAATCTGGGATGGAGAGAGTAATTAGTAAGAAATGTAGTAATAATTATTAATAAATGCTTAATGAGATTAACTTAACTCAAAGAACAATTGCGACTTGTAAAAGATATTAGTCTTTATAAAATATAAAGTAATGAATTACACTTGAAGCATTTTTAGCACTACCTATCCACATTTTTCTTTAAAAAAATATTACCTAAAGTATACAAGAGTGTGGAAATTGTGGCTTAAATGTATAGGCAATAGTTGTATATATAACCATTGCCTAAACCTTAAATTAATCGTTGTCTAAGTTGTTTATATAAATAGTTTGGAATGTGTTGCCTAAAATACATGGCAACCTTTATATATTTGTGGCATATATATTTGTGGCATCAATACTTGTTTGTTGAAGTATAAGTGTGAAGATGGAGTCACATTAAGTATAAATAAGTTGAGTAACATATAAGTAAAAAGATCCATAAACCTAATGTTTTATGATTTTAAGTTAAAGTGCGAGGTCAATTCACTTCTATGATATGTTTATGATTTATTGGTATAAATATCCTAATTGTTTATCCCTCTCCAATGTATAACAATTGATATCAAAACCGATAATTCGACTTAGTAAGCGGCTCAGACGAATATAATGGAGTTGGCGTTAGATCCAAGTGTGAGGATTCCCTGTATTGAAAGTCTTACTGGTGATGAAGGCCAAGCGCAAGTAGTGTGTCATGTGGCCATGAAGAGGTGGAGCCCGGCAGTGCAAATTATTAGAGCATATTAGAGGCAATGGTTAGGTAGGTCGGGGCAACCACATATAAACTCTAAGGGCCACCATTTGATACTCGTGGGTTGAAAATGGTTTCCACTTGAGGGTGATGCTATCATATGAAAGAGACTCACATGAAGGGGAGGTTGTTGGAGTACAAGTATGAAGGTTGAGTCTCACATTGGATAGAAATAAACAAGTTAAGCAACACATAAGTAGAAAGACCCATAAACCTAATGGCTTAAGGTTTTTGATTAAAGTATGGTGTCAGTTCGCTTATGTGGTGTACTCATGATTCATTAGTGTAAATCTCTCTAGTGTTTATCCATCATCCGATGTACAATATTTGATAAATAAAATTGTTACTTGAAAGTGGTGTGAAAGATAATTGTCTTTTATCACACTTTAGGTAGAGGTAGAAAATAGGCCATTCGGTCTAATGTGGGTTACTACTATAACAAATTGAATGAAAAAAAAGTTTGAACTCAATGTGGGTCTCTAAAATGAAGTTCAAGTCCTATAAAATTTATACTTTTTGGACTTTTAGTGGGTTTTATAACCTAAACCTACAGGCCACATTAGGCATTGAACATATCAGACTATAGATGTTTACTTATCATTCAAATTCATATTATAAAGTCCAAAACCTATATTTCATTGGATAAGTTTGATCGACTCGACTAACCATGTGGACCTCAAGATATAGTTTAGTTCTTTACTATGAGTAAAATTAGGAAAGACACCAAAAACATTTCTAAATCTTAACAACTCAACCTTTACTCACTGAATTGGCCATATTTTGAGCAAAACTCGTCATAATTACATCGATGAGGAGATTCAGAGGATAGAAGTAGTCATTCGTCTCCTTCCTCTCTGTGGCGCACTTGTCTTCCTCACTTGTTACCTCGCTGAGTCATCGCCACTTTAGACTCTGAGAAGGTGACAAGTCAAAATCACTAGGATTCAAATTCATTCTCCAGTACGCAATCCCTAAATCCCTACTTCAATCACAAACAAAAACCCCTCTTCTTGTTTTCTTTCCTTGCTCCCAAGACTCCTAGACTAGACTAAAGTAAACTATACCCCCTTTTATCTTTTGTCGTTGTCCATTAATATTTTGAGCACTGATTATGGAATGGATTTGAGGGTTTGGATCTTTTTCTAAAATGGGGTGATGGTAACGATGGTTGGAAAAAATGACAATTTTTTTAATGGATTATAAATTTTAAAAATGTTTAGTTGTCACTATTTAAATTAATTATTTTTAAATTTAAAATTAATAAAATATTAAGGTTGTTAATAGAAAATTAAAAAAATTATTAAAAAGAAATTTTTTGAAAACATAAAAAATTAAAATAAGGCTTTTGAAACTTAATATAAAAAAATCCATAAAACATAAAAAAATAAAAAATAATATTTAACCAATATTTAATATCAAGATCAAATCTAACTCAAACCCAATGTGGACTTGATTTTTTTTTATCTAACAAATAAAATTTTATTTAATGTAAAGAAGAGGATACACGTACAATGATACCCACCCATGCATGTTTGTTATTGCATAAAACTATATCACTAATTTCCCATTTGCTACCACAAAATATATCCTCTGTCTCCATAGCTCACAATCCACTACTGTATAATTAGTTGAATTCCATGGATTCGATCTAATCAGGTGGACAAAATCCAACTCATTTATGCATCAAACAGGATTAGCCGAACATGAATATGATCATGACAGGGTTGATAGCAAAAAGGACGCATACCATCTGAGAATAAGTCAAGTAAATAATATAATCCATCCCCGAATTATAGCAGGGATGTATTGCACATTTCATGTAAGATGTCGGCTTAATTTGAGTCCAATATATGTATTGACTTTGCTATCCATAAAGAGGGCATTGGCAATTATATACTAGTACTTCACAGTGATGGCAAACTATAAGGCACGGATGGGAACAAAGTCAAATGCAATTTATCAAATTATATGAGTTTAGTCCATGTATACAAATCTTTCATAATCATCATTATTTTTTATTGATTCCGGAATTAAGATTTCATAGTATCTCCATACAATATTAAATAATAATATAAAATACAAAAAAAATATTGATGGATAATGAAAATTAAATCTTTACATAATTTATTTTCTTAAATTTATTCTATTATAGTTATACACTAGTTTAGTATCTCATTCCTTACACGGATATTAAATTCATATTTTATAGGAATAAATTTTTATATTTTATATTTTTAATATATTATTAATTCATTATTTTAAAATTTATAAATTATTTATTGTCAATAAATATTTAAATATATTTTTATATACATAGATGCTCCAAAAAAATTGTTATTATTGAGGATGTTCTCTTAGGTATAAGATTTTTTTCACTTTGACTATGTCTTGCATACTCCCTTTTGACTTTGTTGTAAAAAAAATATTTATCTTTTTTTTTATAATTGTATTATTGGTACAAAGTATTTAGTAATTTTATCTATAGATATATTCAATTATTAGTCTATTAAATGCAAATAATTATAGTTTTAGAATTTTTATTCTTAATCAATTATTTTATTCACCTTTTAGCATTTTTTAATAATGATTTTAATATTTTTAATAATGTACTATAAAAAATGATCGACCAGTTCATTTCATTCTTTTTTAGTATTTTAATTAACAATATATCTTTTTATGTAGTATATATTAAGCTGTATATCAAAATATATTATACATCACATAAAATTTTGGTGTGATTTTTTAAAGCATTCAACACTATATTATATATTAATATCATTAACTATTGTCTATATATATATATATATATATATATATATATATATATATATATAAACGTTTTATTTTATGGGATGGTATTAGTAACACTATTATATTCATTCACTTCAAACAATTTAGTTAATGCAAATTTTATATTTATTCTATTTTCAATAGAATCTTAATTAATTATTAAATCTTAAATCAATTATAATACTTAAAGATTGTATAAATTATAATATTCAAATTTTATATTTATTTTATTTTATTATAATTTTATATAGTAGATATAAGAACTGTGAAAGTCATTTTATGTAAACACAACTAATAAAGAGCCGTTTCTAATTTATATTTTTAATTTGCACAAATAAAATTTAAATCAATTCACACAGATATATTTAACTATAATGAAACATACATGTACACAATTTTAATTGATTGTCCAATAAAATAATTTAAATTAAACATTAATTTATTCTACATTTATTGAATACTATATACTATATATGATTTAAAAAGTTTAAAATTCATCACAATTTATTTTAATATTTTAAAAAAATATAAAAGCACAATTAATTGACTGTCCAATATATTTTAACTTGAATTAGTTAAGGTAATTACAACCAATATAGTGAACATTCTTCTATTTTTATTTCATTAGGGACGCTTTCTATGCTTATATATACCAACATATTAAAATTGAAGGTCTCCCATATGATCATTTTTTTCGATTTCTTTCCGTTGATTTACTTACCTTTGATTTGCTTAAGACAAGATATCATGATATTGAGAATGATAAGCTCTAATTGACAATATAAACTGATGTTTCTTATTCTATATTATATATGAAATTTTAATTTTATGTTTATGATATACTTTGATGACACTGACAAAGGTAAACAACAAGTTATTATTCTAATTAAAATTCTTGCATTATGATAGTTTTGCTTATGCATTTATTTGCTTTTACAGTCCTTGCATATTATATTTCATTTACACATGTTTGCATGAAAAATGAAAGGATTATTGTACTTGGTGTTGCCTTATAGTAGATTTGATTGTTTTAATTAGACATATTTGACTACATAAATAATATTTTTGATTGATAACTAATTGATTTATTAAATATATTTTATTTCAAAATTTATTTAATAAAAGACATACTATCATTTTTAGGTTAATTAAATCAAACAATTTTTTTTATCATTCTACTTGTGATTTTTTCTCCTTCTTTATTTTTCAGTTTTAATTACTTTCCAACAAAATATTATGTATAGAAAATTTGGTAGAATTATATAAACAATTAAGAAAGTTAACATGAGTATATATTTGCCTTATAGATGAAAAATGAAAGAATTATTCAACTTCGTGTTGCCTTATAGTAGATTTGATTGTTTTAATTAGGCATATTTGACTACAATATTTGATTGATAACTAATTGATTTATTAAATATATTTTATTTAAAAATTTATTTAATAAAAGGCATACTATCATTTTTTAGGTTAATTAAATCAAACAATTTTTTTATCATTCTACTTGTGATTTTTTCTCCTTCTTTATTTTTCAGTTTTAATTACTTTCCAACCAAATATTATGTATAGAAAATTTGGTAGAATTATATAAACAATTAAGAAAATTAACATGGGTATATATTTGGTTTAATTAGATCGTTAAATCTTATATGAAAATTTATTTTATATTATACTTTTACTAATTTATTATTTTTTTGGAATAGTTTTTATAATTACAATAATCAATTATCTGCAATCAAAAGAATAATAAAATATTTTATTTATTAATTATGATATATTTAAAATGTTGAAACTATGCAATTAACTATAAGTGTAAAATATAAAATATGTGCATAACTCATAATAAATATATTTAATTAACAATGCCTAAAAATCTATTAGAATTAAATAATTTCACTTAATTTTTAATTCCAAATCAAGTGTGTAAACAAAAAAAAAAAACAGAAAATGAACCCAATCAATTTTTTTAACAAAAAGTCAAAAGAAAGCATGCAAGATATCACTAAAGTGATGGGATCCCACCCAGAACTAAGGGTTCGCAAATCTAAATTGACAAAAACCAACCCAAACAGTTTGGGTTGGATAATTTTTGTGTTTGGATTAGACTCGAATTTAACTAATCAAACCCATTAGGTTTTGGATTGAGTTATGGGTTTTAATATCTGAACCACCCGTTAACCAATTAATTTATATTATTATTAATATATGCAATATATATATTTAAATTTTAAAAAAATAAAATATTATTAACTATTGATTAAATAGTCTTATCGACTTGAATTGAGTAAGCATCAACGCATTTTTAACCTTCAAGATCAAAGTGACAAGGGTTTTATTGATTAAAGCCACTTCAGATGAGCTTTAAAAATATTTCGAATCTATTTACAAAGGATAAGTCTCTTAATGTCTCATTGATTTTGGGGAAAAAAAGTGTTTGAAGTCCATCATCATCATTCTTATTGAAACTCCTTATCTCGAGTATAATATGTTTAATTTTCCATCCCTATGGGTAGATAAATAGATAGATAGGAATTGATGGAGTGGAGTGGGGTATGATAGCATCGCAAAAATTTCTTTTTAATGAAAAATCTAACAAGAAACAATTATGTTTGATTCATTTAATAAAAAATTTAGCTTATAAAAAATATTGTGTTTAAACAAAAAAGTAGACAAAATTTAATGTTTTGATCCGATTGACCAAAATCGTTTACAAATAAATTGAGTTACATTTTTTCTTTTTAGAAAATAGATCCAAGTCAACCAGTTCAAAATTAATTGGGTTGAGTCATGAGTTTGACTAAATCCAACCCAAAGTGACTCGCTTACACCCTTACCTAGGACAACACTTCCCATAATAATAACTTATCTTAACTATATTTTTAGTCATTCAAATTTGAATAATTATTTTTTTAGTCCTTAAAAAATAATTTATTTTTATTAGTCCCTCAAATTTTTGAAAATTTACTTTTAGTCTCTTTTATTCAATGTGTTTATGATTTCACAATTTGCAATGATTTTTAATAGTGAAAAATCATTATTTATTTATTTTTTTGAAAAAATTATGACTATTTTAAAGTGTCAAAACATTTTACTGGTATGATTTGGTGGTTTTTTTTTTTACATATTTTGTTGATTTTAAAGAAGAAAAAAAATAAAAAAAGTAGATGTAGAATTGTACAATTTTTTTTTACATATTCTAACTATTTTAAATCACACAAATTATTTTTAAAGAAATTAAATTAAAATATTTTTTTAATGGTATCAAATCATCACAAATTATAGCATCATTAATCCAAAAAATGAAAGAGATTAAAAGTAACTTTTCAAAAATTTGAATGACTAATAAAAATAAATTATTTTTTGAAAGATTAAAAAAATAATTATCTAAATTTAAAAGATTAAAAGTAAATTTAAAGTTTTAGGTAAAATAAAAATTGACCCTGCTCACGGCACAATGCTCCAGCAATTTTGAAGCGAATCCAAGGCCGCAGACAAAGTGAGTGAGGCCGGGGAGCAGCAGTCGAACCAATTTCCATTCTTGACCTGAGCGGAGCTCCGACGACGTCGCTGATGTGTTACATGCCGGCGCTCCCACCTCCCGATGCCACCCAACTTCCACCTTCCTCGTCCTCTCTTCTCTCTCCCAAAACACCCCTCTTTCATTTCCCTTCTCTTCTCTCACTCCCACTATTGTTCCAATTCCCATTCTTCACACACCTCTCACTACCTCTCACAGTTTCTCCCTCTGAGTCACTCCAACTTCAACCCCCTCAACACAGTCACCCCACGCGAACGCCGCATAGTTGTCGTGGGTTTGTCCACCATTATAAAAACCGACCAGGGTTTCGCCCTCAAAGCCTTCTCCTTGCGCTTCTGCCCCTTCTTTTTGGTCAAAATCATGAAACTCTTTCAAGCCCGCGACTCCGCGTTCGCGTTCTTCAAGTTAGCGTTCGGGGACTGTTCTGATTCTGATGAGATCCTTCGTTTGAGTTGCGTTGCGGCGCATGTTCTGGCGGCGCAGAATCTTCAGTTGCTGGCACAAGACGTGGTTTCGTGGCTCATTGCGAGGGTTGGGACCGGTAGAACAAATAAAATAGTGGATTTTATGTGGAGGAATCATGCTATGTATGAGTCTGATTTTTCTGTTTTGAATACCCTTTTGCGGGCTTTTCTCAATGTGGGGATGGGTTTTGAGGCTTTGGAGGTTTTGCGTATGATGAGGGATGTGGGAGTTAGGCCTGGTTCGTCCTCAATAACCATTCTCTTAAGGTTGTTGCTTAGGGTTGGTGATTATGGTAGTGTTTGGAAGTTGTTTAAGGATATGATTTTAAAAGGGCCTCGCCCTTCCAATGTCACGTTTAATGCGATGATTTGTGGGTTTTGTAGACAGCATAGGGTCGTGGTTGGGGAGAGTTTGTTGCATTTGATGCCTAAGTTTATGTGTAGTCCTGATGTTTTTACATTTAACATTCTTATTAACGCATGCTGCATTGGGGGGAGGACTTCGGTTGCGATTGATTGGCTGCATTTGATGGTTAGGAGCGGTGTTGAGCCTAGTGTTGCCACGTTTACTACCATTTTGCATGCCCTTTGCAGGGAAGGGAATGTGGTGGAGGCGCGGAAGCTATTTGATGGGATTCAGGATGTGGGGATTGCTCCGAATGCTGCGATGTATAATACGCTGATGGATGGATATTTCAAGGCAAGGGAGGTTGGTCAAGCTAGCTTGCTTTATGAAGAGATGAGGACTATGGGTGTTTCTCCTGATTGTGTGACTTTTAATATTTTGGTTTGGGGGCATTATAAGTATGGGAGGAAAGAGGATTCAAACAGGTTGTTGAAAGATTTGGTATTATCGGGATTGTTTCCAGATTGTTCACTGTATGATGTAACGGTATCGTGGCTATGTTGGGCTGGCAGACTCGATGAGGCCATGAAATTATTGCAAGAACTGCTTGAAAAGGGACTAACTCTTAGTGTTGTTGCCTTTAACTCGGTAATAGGAGCCTATAGCAGGGCAGGTTTAGAAGACAAAGCTTTTGAAGCATATCGTATTATGGTCAGATGCGGTTTCACTCCTTCATCGTCCACATGTAATTCTTTGCTTATGGGTTTGTGTAGGAAAGGGTGGTTGCAAGAAGCCAGGATACTTTTGTATAGAATGTTAGAGAAGGGGTTTCCCATCAACAAAGTGGCTTACACTGTGCTTTTGGATGGATATTTCAAGATAAATGATTTGGAAGGGGCTCAGTATCTCTGGAAGGAAATGAAAAAAAGAGGTATATATCCAGATGCTGTTGCTTTTACAGCCTTAATAGATGGACTTTCAAAAGCAGGTAATGTTGAGGAGGCATATGAAGTGTTCTTAGAAATGTCAGCTATAGGTTTCGTTCCTAATAATTTTGCTTACAATTCTTTGATTAGAGGGCTCTGTGATTGTGGGAGGGTGACTGAAGCGTTAAAGTTGGAGAAAGAGATGAGGCAAAAAGGTCTTCTTTCTGACACCTTCACCTTCAACATCATCATTGATGGGTTTTGTAGACGGGGACAAATGAAGTTTGCAATTGAGACATTTTTTGACATGCAGCGGATTGGTTTGGTGCCAGATATTTTCACATTTAACATCTTAATTGGAGGATACTGTAAGGCATTTGACATGGTTGGCGCTGGTGAGATTGTTAATAAAATGTACTCATGTGGGCTTGACCCAGATATCACAACCTATAATACACACATGCATGGTTACTGCAGAATGCGAAAAATGAATCAAGCAGTTATCATTTTGGATCAGCTCATCTCTGCTGGTATTGTTCCAAACACAGTGACATACAATACTATGTTGAGTGGTATTTGTAGTGATATATTAGATCATGCTATGATTCTTACTGCAAAATTACTTAAGATGGGTTTTACTCCAAATGTGATTACAACCAATATGTTGTTGTCTCATTTTTGCAAGCAGGGGATGCCAGAGAAGGCATTAATATGGGGTCAGAAGTTAAGGGAGATTTCATTTGGTTTTGATGAAATCTCCTATCGAATACTGGACCAAGCTTACTGTTTGATGCAAGATGATGTTGAACTTGTGAGAGGAACATATGAAAAGGGCCTTTTTATGGATTTCCTAATGTACATTACATTTGACTATTTTTCAAGAAATAAACCTCAGAAGATAGAGAATGAGAACAGTATAAAGTTGATTGAAAATCAATTTGTTGCTTTGTGAACTTGATTGTTTCAGCTTTCTATCCTTGAAATCTGCCATGATTTTGTGTAATCATGAGAACAATATGCCTACTTGAGCTTTACATGAAATAAGTGGTCACAATATGATATGTGGTATAACTGTGAGAAACCATGGAGGAATTGGTTACTCTTTTTGAAGAGGAATGTCATTGGTTATTAGTGCCTATTCTGGAGGGCTTTTATGTGTATTTCTCCATGAAGGATAATAGCAGCCATCTGTTTAGAGGGATGCAGATGTTGATTCCGTCTTTGAGGCCTTGAGAATGTTATCACTTATCTGTCTGGAATGTGATTGAATCTACTGAACTGCAGGCAATGGAGATTGAAGAATGTTTTGTAAGTATAGTAAATCTATGTACATCTAGAGAAATTATGATATCAAATCTTGGTTTTGCCTGTCTGCCTCCTGTTTGTAGTATGTGTTGCTGTTGCATATTGGCGAGATTTAAGATTTGATTAGTTTCATTTTTTGGTTTTGGGATGGGGGAGGAGAGGGGGGGCACTTGAAGTTAGTTGTGGTTGCATTGATTTGGCAATTAGGATTGAACATTGTTAACAACCAAATCTCCTATAAGTTTAAGGCTTTAAGCGATAAGGTGAAAGCCAAACTATGGTTTTATATTTCACATTAATGTTTTGGTGAAGCTCATGTGCCTGATTGGTTTATTATATATATATATATATGATTTCTCACGTTAATAGTGTTTGATAGGAAATTACTAAAATGAAACTTAATGTTCTGATGCTGTAAAAAAGTTTCTCATTGTATGAGAAATTGAAAAAAATGGGTTTCTTCTTTGATTTCTTTGTAGCTGGGAAATGAATGAACAACAAATTTTTGCATCTCAATTTTTGCACAAGTTCATCAAATAGCCAGGGAAAAGAAACAAATGATTATGTGGGAGTTTATGCAGTAAAATTAGAGTTTCTTATAATTGTGTTATTTTCACCATAAATATATAAAAAAATGCACATCATCGTGCAATACTAAATTTCACCAATATAAATTAAAAAAGACCTCCCTGGACAACCGTGTGTGTGTGTGTGTGAGAGAGAGAGAGAGAGAGATTGAAAAGGATTTGTTGTTGATATGATTTTTGTTTTCATCGTGAGGAAATTCCATTGTTGTGGACTTTGGTTATGAGTTCTTGCCTTTATTTGTGTTTTGACCTATTTGGTTTTAAACTGGTATTCTCCGTAACAGCACTATTTGCCTTTTTATTGACGCTTTGACCTTTATTGATGTTTTTGACCTGATTTGCCTTCTATGCAACTTTTGGTGCAAAAGCAACCTATTGTGTATAATGTCGTAATAAATATTATTAGCTATTTTTCTTTTATCATCCTTCTAAACATGGTGTTATTATTATTTTTTAATTTAAGGTGCCTTTAAGAGGAAGGGCAGCCTTGGTGCAACAGTTAGAGGTGTTGCCATCTAACTAGGAGGTCATAGATTCGAGTCATGGAATCAGCCTCTTGCAAATGCTAGATAAGGCTGCCTACAAGCAATCCTTTTTTTCCCGAAGTAATTTTTTAAGATCCAAATAAATAACAATACTGTATGTGGCTCACATGCATCCTCTAGAAAGTCATTTTCACTGAAAGCTGTCTAAAAAGGATTTTTACATTCAATTTTGCTGTAAGCTTCACATGTTAGGCATTAACCATTGTCCTTAGTTCCCAATGCATTGGAAAGATTATCTTCCTCAGAATTCTCTATCAGCTTTAAACTCTACCTTTTCTCTTTCTTTAGAATTCATAACATGTGGAACAGGATATGTCCTCACCATTTTTATGTTGTCTAAAACTAGTACTACTCTATTACAATAGTCTGCTCTTAATTGAGTTCAAGTCTAAAATCATTGAGAGATCTATGCAATATGTTGGGATCTTTGATAGTAAGTGAGGCCATATTAAATTTCAGGATTAGCAAATGATAAGAGATCTTGTCTTGAATTTGTAACTTGTCCTTCATAGTATATGTTTTAAGATCAACTTGAACATTTCCTATGTAAAAGTAAAATTTGCAATAAATTTAGAATATCATAATGGAAGTCCAAGATATACATCGGAACTAAGTTTGGCTCCTGGGCTTTCTACATTTCAGATAAATCTTCAAGGAAACTGAGAAAAGTGAGGCCATAGACAAGAAAATAATCTTGATGCTCAATTGTTCATCAGAAGAGAGCATTAAATGAATGATGATCATTAAAGGAAAAGTTTAAAAGCAAGTGACATTGCTTGGAATTATGGGGCAATTCTGAGAGGTTGGTAATTGAGCAGGAGGCTGCAGTCCATTAATATTCTAATGTCAAAGAAGAAAAAAATGCTGTGGGCTTCAAGTGAGATGTTTGAGAAAGTTAAATTCAAAAAGTAAAAAAAAAGAAGAGGAAGAAGCTACCAAGATGAATGACTGGAATCTGGGTCGACAATGATGACAAAGTAACTGTTATGGAGAGGTAAAGAAACAGGCAAGATAGAAAGGGGAAGTCCAGAAAAAGCTATATGGGATGATGGAGTCAAATATTATTGAACATCTTGTTGACTTCTTTTGGGACAATTCAATTATGGCTTAAATATATTTTTGGTTCCTATAGTTTATCTTGATTTTGGTTTTGGTCCCTATACTTTTAAAGGTTTGATTTATGGTCCTTATAGTTTTACAAATTTAGGTTTTGAGTCTAATTTGGATAAACTTTTCAATAAGTAGTTACAGTAGAAGAAAATAAGGTAAAATGAATTAAAATTCCCCCTTAAGTTAAAATCAACTAATGACTGTAACTTTTATAGAAGTTCTCTCATCTAATTTCTTCAAAAGCTTAGGTGCATAAGTTGTTTTTAACTTATGAAAGAAGTTTAATTCATTTGGTTTTTCTTTTTTCTTTTTCTCTCATAAGTGCTTATTTAGAAGTTTGTTCAAGCCAGGCCTTGGTCCTTATAGTTTTATTCTGTTTGGATTCTGATTCTTGTAGTTTTATTCTAGTATGGTTTTGGTCTCTCCAGTACACCGTACATTGGTCCAAATGGTTGTACCCTCCAAGACACATGTTTTGGCGTTTTAGCATATTACTGGTAGTAGGGACCAAAACTAAAATTTTTAAAACTATATGGACCAAAAACTTTTTAAAGTATAGGGACCAAACCAAAATTAAAGCAAACCATAGGGACCAAAAATGTATTTAAACCTTCAATTATATTTTAAGTTGCTATAACTACCATTACACAGAAATGTGCTTTTGTTGAAGCCTTTTTTGGTTTTGAAGAAAGGAAAAAGTAGTTGGATAAGTTGTGCCGTTGTGGGAAAAAATGGAAACTTCCCTCATTTGCTTGCTGAATTGGCAATGGTTGCTGGAATACTGAAGGAATTTGCAAAGTTGAAATAGAAAAGGTTGTCCAAGTGGAAGAAAAAACTTCAACTCTTACAATTACTACTTGTACTTGAGGCTATGTTTGGGAGTGAGGTTTAGGAGGGGGAAAGGGAAGGGAATGGAAAGGAAAGGTTTTTAGGGAAGTTTCCCTTGTTTGGGAGTTTTGAGGGGGAAGGGTCTCGGGATTTTCAGAAGCCCTCTAAGCCCTCCCCCTCTTTTATGCAAGTTCTAGGTTCCTCCACTTTGGGAGATTTTGTAGAAAAATCTAATCAAATTACTCATTGACCCTCAACCCCTTTCCTGATTACATGTCTCTCAAACCATTGCACATTCTCTCTCATCACTCTTGTTTGGCTTCAAAGAAAATTATCACTGAGAAAATCTTCACCTCTCTCATCCCAACATATGATTTGGATGAATCCATAGCATAGCAGCGAACCAGTATTTCCTTTGTTCGATCAAGATCATATACAACCCATAGTAGCGATGTGTCTATTCTTTATGTTTCCCCACCATCACATTGTGGTTGGGATTAATGAAGCTGCAGCGAGTTTCTCTACTTCATTTCTTTGTTGTTCAGGTTTACTAATCAATGCCTTTGCTCCATCAGGTATGATGTTTAGTTTAAAATTCTCATTTTCCAAACAAGAAATTGAACATTGCAAAATTAGTTAGTTATGCTTGGAATTCAGCAATAGTACCATTTTTTTTTTTTATGAAATAGAGGATTATATCTTTTTGAAATAGAGAATTATATGGGTTTAGCTCCTCAATTTTTTTATTTGTTTGGTCTATGGTAATTTTTTTTTTTAAACAAACGCAAGTGAAATGCTTGCAATCAAATTACACACACTATAGTTTCTGTCATTGATCAAGTTTGCCGGGTGGAAAAATGTTTCAATCATGAATGTTACCTGTCAAAGTGAAGAATGTTGCTTGCTATTGTTAATTCTTGAACTGCATTAGGTTTATTGTAAAGATGGGTGGAAGGTTTCTATACTATCCGCAAGTAAACTAAAACGTGTTTCAATTATGTGCATATAGATACATAAATTAATCCTCAAAAACTAGTGATGGGAACTTGGGGGTTTATTGAATAATTGCAATTATTATTATTAATATGAATTTTCCTCAAAAACTACAATTACCATTATTCAATAAGCTAATCAATCCCCAAATGGTGAGGACAAATAATCTAGTTCTATTTATAATGGAAAAAATCAATTATTTGACTAATCTTTCAATGGTGCAAGGAGGAAAATTCACATTAATAACAACAATTGCATTTTGTAACTCACTAATCTTTGTTTCTTTAATCTGATAATGACAGGCCTGCACCTTCAAGAACACATGGAGCATTGAATATACTGTAACTGTTCCAGCTCAATGTCACCCTTGGCATTCTCTTTGCTAACCAAGTCAATTATGCTGCCAACAAGTAATTTTATTGCGAGATCCCCATTTCATGCTTTTGTTTGATTGATTTTGTTAACATCAACCTTAGGGTTGATTTTAAGCATCCAAAAGTGGCAAGGTATTATTAAGAAAAAAAAGCATTACATAAAATATATAGAAGTGTAATACACGTTTTCTTTTCTAATAAAATCTTGCTACTTTTAGTTGCTTAAAATTAGCTTCAAGGGCTGATGTTAACATTTCTTTGATTTTTTAGTACATTGGAAATGAAAACTAATCAGGATTTACTTTTTAAAAACTTGAGTAGATGATTAACTAATCTCCCCAATTTTGACATAATTCATGCCAGGGTGAAAGCATTGAATTAATGGTTTAGTGAGAGTGGCGCTGGTCAAAATCAAAGTTGATGGCCTGATAACCAAAGAAATCAGGATTTCTCCTACCAGAGCCAATGCTCCTCTGAGAAAACACTGTCAGTCACTACCAAAAATAATATTCATCTCCTCACTTTAGGCTCCCCTACTCCCTTATGTTGTGGATCCTCTAACTAACTTAGACATGTCACTAAAATCCCAACAGCAGGAACATTGCCCCACTACCTGGTCCCGATCTTGAATATACTTTTCATATGGGTGGTTTACATGGACCTTAGCCCAATAATTGATCCCCCACTGACCCATTTACATCTCTCAGCCCAAGGTTTTTATCATTATATTCATGCCAACACATGGAGTAAAAGTGTCATATAAAATGTCTTCCTAAAAGTAATGGTATTTCATGTGTTAATCAAATCAATACACGATTAAGGGGGAAAAGAATAAAATACCTTTATTGGCATTGAAGCCAAGATTGATAATACTGACTTGACATGTAGCTTAAACTAATCCAAGTTCATATCAATAGTGTCATCAGCTATCAACTGAATGCTCCAATTTAAAATTTGGCTACATATCATGCTAGCAACGTCATAAATTCACTATTAAGGCAAAGGTAAAATCCTTATGAGAGTGGAAGGATATAGATTGCAAACAATAGCATTGTAATAACATCATGATGAAATAATCATAAAACTGAATGATGAAACAACAGTTTCATATTGTTCTGCTATTACTTTCTCATACTTTATCGTGCCAGAAGAAGAATTAAAAAAAATGATGACATAAATAAATATAAAAAAACAGTAGAGGTATTAGAAAATATTTCACAACCGGATTCTTCTCGTTCACTATTGTTCGTCATCTTCTTCCACTTGCTCATTGCCACAAGGGAGTGACAGTAAAGATTCTGTGTACACTGCCGCCTGGCGTCCAAATGAACCACAACGATAAGATTGATGCTCTAGCAGCTCTCCCTCGTAGTTACATTTCACCAATCCATCCCAGCAATGTCACCACTTTTTGTAGAGCAAACTAGGGAAAAGTACTCAGTGGGAATGTCCTCAACAGACACTTGAACAATCTTAGTCCATGATGACTGCACGTTGTATCTTTCATGATCCATATTTCTGCTGGACAGTCACAGTCCATGATACACAGACTGAGAAATTCTCCAAATACCCCCAAATCACAAATATCAAAAGTCACGCTCAAACTCAACGGGCATACGTAGTTCTGAAAAACTCCTCTCTACTAAATCAAAGGCGACAATAACATTCATTCCTGCATAGCTAAGACCCAATGAAGAACACCGACAGGAACCTAGGATTCGAATATAAGTTATGCGGGGCAGGAAAAAAAAACTTGTGCCGCAGAAACTCAAGCTTTAATGTAGAAGAAGCGGAATCGTCGTAGAGGGATGCATTGAAATCTATGGATCCATATGCATCCCCTGACAACACAATTCTCTCTGTGGCAGTTAGTTCAAAATGTGATTTTGCGAAGTGGGGATCGGAGATGAGGGAAAGCCACACGACTTACACACGCATTTGAAACGGATGAGTGACTTCACCGGCAACCTCAACAAGATTTCAGTTATCAGTTCCTGCGGCAGAAGCACTCTCTTCCTCCTTCCCTTTACTCCTTTGCGAATGCATATCTTCACTCCTTTGCCGCCATTGTCTCTCTTCATTTTCAGGGTGCTTGATTAATCTGCAGCGTAACTCAGAATCTCAGATACATAAAGAGGACATAAAATGTTGGACAATGGCATATAACAAACAAGTGCTTCCTTTTGCTGTTGCTTCTGTTATCCCACATTGGTGAGAAGAAAACAAAAACTTATTTCCTTTTCTGTTTACTTTTCTTAGTTGGTCTATGGTTCCGAGCTTGGGCCTCTGTCTTTTTCTTGAAACGAATTAATTGGTTTTAATAAGATTTTTGGGTAAATGTCTACTTGTCTTTGCATTTCACTCATTTCATGATTGTTAGACAACCAAATGATTAATTTAGTTTACAAATATGAAATGTAACACAATTTAGTTTAATGTTAAGTTATTTTTGTTTTTGTTAATGTTTTTGGTGATGGTATCATGTGAAGAACAATGTGACAAATTCACATGTCAAAAGTGATCTCTAAGTGCTAGATCAGATATCTTTGGACCATAGATCAGGTACCTTTGGACCAAATTTTTAGTTTTTACCTCTAAAAGTCACCACATAAAATGATTATTCATCTATCTACTTTATTTTTATCTTTTGTTAGAGAGGCTAAACATGTCGTTGCTAAGTTATATTTGTTAAGGACCATTTTGTTGTTGCATAAGAAAGTATTAACACAAAATTAGGAAGAAGAACCTTCTTCTCAAAATAGTTGTTACCTTTGTAAATTTTAAAATCAAAAGTTAAAAAAGTTTCACTGACATTTTAGTCCAAAACAGTGTTGAATGATGTGAAATGCCACCTATATACATGGATTTGCTATGTTAGCAAGGACATGCCATGTATGCTCTCAATGTTATCGAAAATGGAGATAACTTGATGGTAGGACCAAATTGTTATTACATTTGCACATTTGTGAACTACATTGATCATTTTCATAGTACAATGACAAAATTGTCAACATATGCAAGATATAGGGACTAAAATGGATATTTACCCAACTTGATGGTAGGACCAAATTGTTATTACATTTACACATTTGTGAATTAAATTGATCATTTTCATAGTACAAAATTGTCAACATCTGCAAGATGTAGAGACTAAAATGGGTATTTACCTTGAGATTTTATTTAGTTTTGTTGGTTCCTATTTTTATTGATCCCTCTTTGAACATTAGAAATATTATCGATGTCATGGCTATAGAGATGACAATAGGTCGGGCACGGCTACCCACCCATTATCCGTTGTGTATTTGTTTAAAAATTGTCCATGAATTTTTTTATATCCGCGGGTGGATACCTATGAATACTTCAAATTAAAAAAAAAATAGTTTCTTTCAGAAGATGATTCTTTTAAAGAAACTTTATCAAACAAATCCTTTATTTGCTATAAAATTAAACTATTTCAGATTTTGTGTGTGAAAATTTATATGTGAATATTACATGTCTCTAATGAAAAAAATCAGATTTTGTAGCGTAATAAAATCAAAGAAATAAGAAGGACATCGTACATGGTGGGCTTTTCAATCTTTGGACCTAATTCCTACTATAAAATGCATTACAACAACAATAACTAGTATGGGTGTGCAAAACTAGCTGACCCAAATCGAAATTGAAAAAACTACAAAAGAATATGTGATTTGGGTATAGAAAACTATAAATCACGAGATGATGCAGGGTTTGGTGTGGGTATTTGCAACTGTCGTAACCTAAACCCGACCAAGACAAGGGGTCTACTAAATACACTATATAACTTTCTTATACACTATATAACATTTTCAAAATGGCAAAATTACCCTCACCTTTTCTGTTGGCTTTTTCTGTTGGTTTGAAGTACTTTTGCCATTTGTTTGAGCTTGCGTTTTTTTGTGTTGGTGGTCGCGGGGTGATTTTGGCTGTGCATTGGAGGTGGCTTTGGTCGGAGGGGGTAGTCGTGGTGGTGGCTGTTGCATTTTCGCCGTTGGCAATCATCGGAGACGCGTCCGTTGGCAATGTCTGGGAGGTAAGTAAGTTTTGATACGTATGAATTATGTAATTCGTATGGATGATACAGATTACATAATTCATAAGTTATAATTTGTTAAAATAAAGATACTGATTACTCAATCCGTATGATTAATATGAATTACTCAATCTGTATGGTCTATATGGATTACTTAATCCATATGGTGCATACGGATTACTCACTTTGACAAAATACGGATCAGGCAATCCGTAACATTCATACAGATTACGTAATCCGTATGGAGCTTGCGGATCAGTCAATCCGTAAGATTCATACGGATTACCTAATCCATATAATAGCCACCACACGTAACAGAGTATACTCACCAGCGACGGACGTGACAACCAACCTCCACCACCAAAGCCGACGATGACAAATGACTCTGCGTCACCTATACCAACCACAACAAGAGCGTGAGCGGAGAAGAAACGTGGTGCAACAGAAGAAACGCGAATATGGTGAGAGAGAAGATGCACAGGCTTGGGCAGTACGGTCAGCACAAGTTTAAAACATTAAACTTATAACTAAGGGCAGTATTGGAAATTCACTATGCATATATGGTGTATTGGAAATTCATCTAGTGTATTTAGCTCAACCCCCGAGACAAACCCTTTAGTAATTTCCTATGACTTACAAGGCCCATTTGTTATGAAGCCCAATATCCCTCAACCCTCATACAAAAGAAAGAATGACCAAATTGTCCAAGGTTCACCCTCACTTCACTTTCAAAAAATCAAATCCCTATCCTAACATCTTCAACTGCCCTAAACTTGATGATCTAGTTGATTGACGTGGAACTTTTTTTTTTTTTAATGTTCATACATTTTAGAAAAAATTAAACATTTTTGTTTTACTTTTCTTACCCAATAAACTCAACCCAAATGAATCTATTATTAATCCAGCTTGGTGAAATAGCCACATGACCCGTGTGACTTTATTGGGGTCGTGTGCTTCATGCATATCCCTTGTTGGTACCAATGACTTAGGGTATTCAGCATGAATAGATCAAGTATCTTGAGACATCTCAATTAGGATGGGTGATCGAAATACTATTCCAAAACACTATTTTATGAAACAAGTGCACCAACATGCAAAAAAAAAGAGCACTCTTAATAAGAGAGGAAACACAAACACAGATCAATGGACATTTGAATGTAAGATCCTTGATTACTTTCTATGAATGAATGCGATTGTTTCTTAAGATTCTTAGAATATTCCTAATAAATTATGAGATTCTTAATCTAAAAATAAATTCCTAATCAATTTCACTATTAGAGCTAGATAAAAAGGAAGTAAAATATAAGAATAGTTATGGTTTAATTATCAATTTGATCCCCAGATTATTTTAAACAGTTCAATTTTGTCTTCAAAATTTAAAATATTCAATTTGGTCTTTAAGTTTTTAAAAATAAATGAATTTGGTTTCCAAAATTTTAAAAGGTTCAATTTGGTCTTCAAATTCTTAAAAATGAACCAATTTCATCTCCAAATTTTTAAGAACTTAAGTAGCAAATTGAATAATTTAAAATAATTCAATGTACAAATTGATTCGTCTTTAAAATTTTGAGAATTAAATTGAATCTTGTAAAAATTTGAGAATCAAATTGATTCATTTTTAAAAATTTTATAACCAAATTGAACATTTTAAAAATTTGGAAACCAACTTGAATCATTTAAAATAATTTTTGGACCAAATTGATGATTAAGCTGAATAGTTCTTTCATAAAAAATAATTCTTAACACTAAACAATTATTTTTGTGAAACTCATTAAAAATATAAATATGTTTGGGAATTTATAAGACTTTTTTTTTTAATTTATTGGATTTCGGTCTATACTTTGGTCCAAGCCCAACGTGAGAATCCTTCCCCCCCTTTTTTTATTTTTTATTTTTTTGCTGATCTTCCTACCCCTCTACCCTAATGCGCTATAAGAACGCAGCCGCAGGTGATTCTCTTTAGGGTTTTCATTCCCTCCTTTTTAGCCACCTTGCACAATTTTTGTTGTCACATAAATTTTTTCATATTTGTGTGTGTATTCTTGATGATGATTATGAGGGCTGAGGCACATAGGGGAGAGCAGTTTAACTGTGGCTCTGAAAAACCTGTAGGTGCTCTACAGGGTGCCCTGCCATTCAAGCCCTTCACATAAAAATATATGGCATCATAGTACGGATTTTGTGCTTTGTGGGTGGTTTTTGGATTTGGGATTTTGGTCATGGGAATGGCCTTGCCTTCCTTTGCCCAATGTCACTTTTCCTATCCTTCTCACTAATTTTCTCCACAAATCCGCCTCCAAACGCCATTACAATTTTGCAATAAACCCCCTAACTTTTTTTTTGTTTGACTTATTTCTTTATCTACGATGCTACAAGCATAAATTCTTGGGTTTTATAAGTTCTGTATTGGTACTTTGTTTTTGTTATGAAGAGAATTTTAAAATGATTTTTTCTGTTATTTTTTTAATGATTTGTTTGGTTTGTATTATTGTTGTTGGGTCAATACACTTTATTTAACGTAATTTCCGTTAAACGTTGAATACATGCAATCTAAAACTTGGCTGAATCCTTGTGCTTGATGCACTTGAACTTCTGTTTTTATATCATGGCATGTGGATTATTTTTTGGGTGCATTTTCCTGCATAGAGATTAGGTCAGGGTTGCAAATTAGGGGGGGACAAAGAACGTAAAATAGGGTATTTTTTATAGCTTACACCATATTATAAATTAGGAATAAATGGTGAGAAATATCTTGTATCTGATGTTTTCATATTGATTACTCATATAAGTGCTCCAACCTGTGGCGTTAAACATGTTATTAATTTCTAATCAATTGAACAACATGAAGTATAATCTGTTGAATTTTTTAAAATTTATTTGGACAATATGACTTTCTAACCCAAAAGAAGCAAGTTTGCAAGTGATACTATTACTTGGTGATTCTACTCAAAAATCAAAATCAGTCCTATTGAAATCTGATACTTGGTGACTTAACCGAATTTTCACTAACGATCTCTAACCCAATCACCATGTGTTTGCCAATCCTACTGCTTCAAGGTGAAACTGTTTTATCTTTAACCGACCCCTTAACTCTGATGCTATTAGTGCATTGCTTCCACCAGTACTGTAAGTTTGGAGAGGCTCAGATTTGTTGGGATTTCTCATGTGTAGTTGATCCCATCCTCTACCCTGAAATTCGATTGTAGCAAAACTGGATTCAGAATCGTGGGTTTGAGAAATGAGGTGCTGGAACTACAAATTAGTATATCAAGTAAAATTTACATCTCATGTTGATTATAAATTCAATTAGAAAATAGTAACTTCAAAACCACTTACATGACACAACAATTCACATTTCTTATAGATAAACACAGTTTTTTCCATTTATTGTTTAGTAACTTTGAGTGGCATTGAACACTTTGGCTTCAGTACTTGGGTTTTTACAAAAATAGCATCAAAAGGATTTTAGGAATGTGACAAGCTTAAAGTGGCATGGAGATGTAAGATGGGTTGGATGGTTAGGAAAGAAAAAAAAAGGTTATGGATTTGATATCCTGCAAATGAATTAACATTTGTCTAAAAAAGTGCTCCAAAGGGAATTCCAGAACAATTATGGGTTATACATCAGCAAACAAACCCTTTTCCAAAACCCATTTTTCTATAATTCCTTGGCAATTCAAAGGCTGGTCAGCAACATAATCACATTAGTGAGATTGCCCCGTTTATGTACACACCCAGCAAGCTCTTTATCTACTTTCCAAATCTTGTTTTCTGCATTCAGAAAACTCCACTACCACTTTTCATTTCATTGTCTTCACCCAAGTTTCCACTTGAACCACACCACTCCTTGCATCATACTGGCACTTGGTACAACACTACCCTAATCTTCCTCTCCAACCGCTCCATTATCTATTTCACATTCTCCATCACATCCCCAAGCAATGCAACCTCAACAATTTCATTGATTCCCTTGTATGGTACATAAAGGAGTCACTTACTCCAAAGACCTTTTTCACTAAGAAAAGTTCAAAAAACGATCTCTCTCTCTCTCTCTCTCTTTGTATAATACTGATGAGTGTTACAACATGATAGTATATTAACATGCGTTTGAAAAATTATATATTATAATATAAGTTCACAATATGGTAATGACCGATAAGTGAAGAGAAAAAGCTTTTAAAATTACTACTATCTAGAATCTTAGTTTTCCTTTGATTTTATCATTTGTATTTCAAGTCGTTAGTTACTTATTTTGATCAAGTTGTTTTCCATAATAAACTAGTACAGTACTTGTGTGGACACACAGGTTAACTGTACGTGTAGATGCATGAATTGAATGAAAGTAAAACTTCGTGTATGGAAAGCATATATAATAAGTCATTGCAATGACAAATATATAGTATTCAAGTGTTGTATGATAAGTTTATACGGGTAGTTACAAAACATAGCGTCTAGATATAAAGATAGTAACAAAACAAAGTTAGAAAGAAAGAGTTTTAGCTTTGGTAGAGTTAATGCATAAGTTGCAATTGAGACAGCACAAAATTGTTTGTTGGATCAGGGAATTCCATGATAAAATCCAGGTTTGGTTTCAACTCCTTGTCATTTGCAAATGATTTCCAACCTGCGCCTATCTTAGCACTTTTGCGCTAGTGGTTGAATACAATTTTGCATTCTATTGTTCATTCAAAACGGATGTGTGTGAAGCCTGCCTCCTTTAGGAAGTAGTACATTGTACTTGGCAGATCCTGCAACAAACATTATGGATAGTTAGAAATTGATATATTGATACAAATTAGTGATGAATTTGACATGTTATAGTATGTAAAATGTAAAAACTTACCACAGCACTACAAGTGACCTTATATTTATTTAGAAGGAGGTGGAAAACAATAGAGTTCTGGTTGCTCTTGTAAAAAGAATGTCATTCTGGAAATGACTAGGGTTGAGAATAGCTTTTAAAGAGAGTGATTAGGAACATCGACTATCTATAATGAGTCAATGTGATGTGATGGTTACCATCAGACCATAGTAATCACTAATGGTTGTCCATCCACCCACAATTAATGGCTTTCGCAAGCATTGACTATATTTCATAGCATGTCTTTTCCTATGGTAATCTAAGGGATGTCATATCTCATCCAATTCTTCTTTGAACCATATAGCAAAGCTCCTGGGGATTTCTTTGAAAAGCTATATGTGAAAATTAAAAAATTTAGCGAAATTGTAACATATGCAAGACATTAATTAAATTGTATAATGCATAATACATATATAAATGGTAACATGGTCCTTCACATGAATATCAGACAAATCCTTTTTAGTTTTTGCAATATTTTTATACTACTTTTTTTTACAAATAGAACAAAGAAAATGTGAAATAAAACAAGCGACACAATGGAAAGATATAATAAAAAAGTGAATTAAATAAAAAGTGTAGAAAGTTTGTGCAAGAATAACTTAATATATAATAACACAAAAAGATATTTTTTGGGACATCGTATAGGAGACACCGTATGATGCCCCCACTGAATTAGTCTTTTGATGTGGTATAAGAGGAAAAATATATACAGAAGGGTGATAGAGTATAAACGTATATACACCATTCAAAAATCTTTATACAAATAACATAACCCAGCCGAAGCAAGAAAAAAAAAAAGAAACTCGACATGTAACAAATCTTATTACAACTTATATAATAAGCATGCATTTCACTATTATAACATCATTGATAGAGTTATGGTTTAGATAGTCTAGGCTTCAGAGTAACAACTAATGGTTTCATTTTCTTGACAACAACAACAAATTTGCTTGAAAATTCAAGCACTGTGCCACTAGGCAATCTCCACTCAAAAGAATGCAAGAAGGAAGCAAGCATAAACATCATCATCTTCTCAGAAAGAGATAGTCCTGCACAGATTCTTCTTCAAGATCCAAAAGATACTCAATTTTGTTGTCCCCAGTAGTCCAACTTGTCAACATCACTCAAAAACCTCTCCGGTCGACGCATGTCGAGATATTTCATTTTGTTGCACTGAATTTTAATATTTTTATTTAAATTTAAGTTTTTTGTATTATTTTTTTGATTTAAAAAACAAATAATATTTCTTAACAATAGTAAAAAAAAATATAAAATATATATTAAATAAAATAATATAGAAAATATTAAAAAACATATAAAAATATAGAAAATATTAAATATATAAAAAATACAAAAATATAAAAAATATTAAATAAAAACATATCAAAATAATATATAAAATATTAAATAAAAAATAAAACATACGTTAATTAAAAAAATATTTATGATTTTTAAATTCGTATTTTTATAAAAAATTGAAGTTGTATAAAATTTTACAACTTCATTATTTTTTAAAATAAAAATCATAATAAATATTACGACTTTCAATTCAAAAGTATTAACCCAACTTACTCCTAAACTATTATTAATTTAAAATTTATCCCCTTAAAATTTTAAGGGGAATTACACCTTATTGGTAGAAGTGCCAAACATGTTACACGAGGGATGTTTTACTTATTTTTTACTCCTCCTTCTTGTTGCAAGAATCTTGAGAAGTCTAGGAAGAAAGAAGAAAAATATTTAGGGAGGGATCAAGAGGGAGATAAATTTTTAAAGCTTTTAAATATATTTTTTTATACATGTAATATAGTTATTTTTTAGTTTACTATTTAAAAATATTTATTTATTTATTTTATTATTTGAAATTTCTAAACTTTTGTTTTTAATGGTTGTTAGTATTAATTTATTATGTGATAATATGACAAACAAACAAAATATCACATCATCCATTAAGTGATGATATAGGCTAATGAAATATCAAGTTATTATCAGTAAGACTAATGACAAATACCAAAGTAAAAATTTAAAAAATAAGTGATTGACCATAAATGATTAATATGCTGAAATTAAGTTGAATTGTTTGAATAATATCCAAGTTATGTTCTTGGATGAAACAATTCTTAGTCAGACTTTATTTATTTCATATTCAAACTCCAAACTAGTTAGATCCCAAATAAAAAAGTAAAAGTTTTAAAACGTCAAATAATAAAATAATATATAATATTTTTTGGGTTATAAACTAAAAATAAAAAGAAGTATATTACGCATAGTTAAGCCAATTTTCAATATAGTTTATGAACGTACGGGATAAAAAATAGTAACTCCAATAATTTTTTTATTCTCAACGCTGTTTAATTTTTCGAAATTAATCACCTCGATTTTTCTTTCTTTCTTTCTATTATCTTGAAGTTAACTAAAAGAAGAAAAAAAAAGAAGTTATTTACATAAGTTTTAAACTTGAATTTTGATTAATAAAGAATTTCATCTTTTTTAAGTTTTATCTTTTTCCAACCTTAAAAAAAGGGAATAACCATGTTTATTTTTCCATTTGAGGTTATACTTATACTCCTTCTGTTGTATACGTGAAAATCTTTCTTTTCATTTCAAATCTCATAGTATTATTTTTCTCTCATTTTTATGATTACATACCAGTAAAAAGTGTTACCAGAGCCTGAGGTCATATTTTTAGTATAACAAAAAAAGAAAAGGTCATGCTTTTAGGACTTTCCTTTAGACCATTGATACTTCATTTAATATGTTGCCCTTCCGCTGTTGATTCAGAACTCAGAAGTGCCAAGGTTTAATATTGTCATCACTAAATGCGCCAAATTCAGGAGCTAGTTGTTAAGCAAGCGTGGTTGTTTTTCGAGACTCCCGGAGTAGTGTAGAATTGCCAGAAAGAACGGTTTTACAAACATTAATAAAATACTGCAATAAATACTATTCTTTTTCGAGCAAATGTTGGTTCAAATAATAAGAAATGGACTCATGTATGAGGAGATCTTTTAATTCTCCTTGTTATGTAAGAGTTTTAATAATAATTTATTGTTATAAAAATTCAATAAATTTATTATAATAATAAATTTTTATTAGATTATAATATCAATAATTTTTATTCTATTATGCATAAACTATTTGTTCATACATAACATATATTTCATTCGTTCTACTTTATATGACATTTTAGGAATAGAAACAATTATTTTAAATTAATTGTCATTTTAGAAAATCAATAAAATATTAAATATTTTTTCAATGAAGTATCTTTAGTGGGAGTAGTTATTATTATATAATAAATGAGAAAAATCCTAATTAATTAAAGAAATAAAAAATATATTAGAAAGTTAAATAAAATATTTTATGAAATTCAAAATATTAATTATATTTCTTAATATATGTGTCAAAATCTTAACAACATATAAAAATGGAACACGAACAATAATAATATATAAAATATATATAATAGTCATGGTAAGTGAGTGATATAGATCAAGGAAGGCCTCCGAGAAAGGAGGAATGATCTAAGAGGAAGAAACTCTTAATTGGACTAAAAGAAAGAAAGGACTCAAAGGGACATCCCACTAATTAGGCTAGAAGTACCAATGAGAAGACTAAAAAGATGGAAGGAAAATTTAGAGGCTATCAACACATTACATTGTTAAGCCTAAAATGGGAGAATAAAGTCTATGAAGGTGCATGTGGAAGAATGACAACCTAATAATGCATCAATATGGGCTTGCAACTTAATTTTTATTTCATTTTATTTATTTATTTTTGGATTAATTTTAATAGTAATAAATGGGTTGGTTTCATACTAATTAGGAGCCTAAGTTTTAATATGTTTAGTTTTGCTTAAGTAATATTTTGGGCTTTAAGTTTGCTTGACTCTTTTTTATGTTTCTTTAAAATTTAGGGCTAGCCACCAACCTTATTAGAAGATGTGTGTTGCCTATGAATTATATAAATATAAATGTAATTTATCATTTTGGGAATTGAATAATATTTGAGGTTTATTCCATTGTGAGTGTTAGTAGAGCAATGACTATTCTTTTTGGTTCTTGGATTAGAATCTCTTATAAATCTTATCAAAGGTTTTTATACCTTTGTGGCAATTATCACTTGCCTTATATGTCACTCTCCTAGAGTGTGGTGCCTTCTTTCACTCTTTTTGTCTATGTTATCTTTTCTTATTTCAATCATCTTGTTTTTGTTGGCATTGTTGATATAATTGTTTTATTGTTTTGCATTAAGACTCTTCTTCTACGTCATGTTTTATCTTATTTTATATTCAATTCTCATTACAAGATAACCAACTCAAGTCAAGGAAGATCCATAAAACAATGACTCATATTGAAGATCATATTAGTAAGATTTTGAAAGTAATTATTACAAATAATAATGAAAAAGAACAATGAGGATGGAAGTGCAAAAATATGGTTTAAAGAACAATGAAGATGGGTTGAAAAAAAATAGGGTTTAAAGAATAAAGAAAATGGGATAAAAGTCAAGGGTAAAAAGATTTTTTTTTTAGTAACATAAGCAAAGTCAGGGTTAAGATAATGATGAAGATGAGGTGTAAAATTAGAATTTATATTGTTTTTTATATAAAAGGGTATTTTGGTAATAGAAAACTATATGAAGAAGGAAGAGGTGTAATTTTTAGTTAAGAAATTGTAAATATCAAAAACCCTTGTTTGTTTTTGTATCATCTAGTTCCATTGGGCCGAACACAATGAATTGAGCCATTGGACGAGCCTAATAAGTTAACAACTTCATACTTTAGACTCTTTGTAATTCATATTCGAGCCTAAAGGATTGTGTACCCTCCCATCTCATTGGGTCGAGCCAATGGACTAAACCATTTGACGAGCCCGATAGGTTAACAACTTCATACTTTGGACTCTAAGTACTTTGTACTCAAACATTGATGGACAATGTATCGTTTGGTCTCCATTAGGTCCGAGCCCAATGGATTGATCAAATTTGGTCCTATAGGCCTCAAATCGATCATAGTAGTCAAAGTGCATATTATCATATCTTGAATATATCCAAATATATATTATTAGAATTATATATTATCTTTGTGATTTAAGAAGATAAGATATAATTATATATTTTCTTAATTATATCTTATCTTCGTTATTTATAGAGATAAGATATAATCATATTTTACTGAAAGCTCTATATTACGTTTCACCCAAGAATAATGATAGTATACACTTTATACTCTAAAGTAAGAGATCTATAATCATAAGAAAAACCCTACTACGAAATAGTTTTCAACTCTTTTAGTTATAGTTCTCTTACCTTATAAGTTAACTACAACTCTTAAAGAATATTAACACTTTACTTTTACAAATTTAAAAAAACTAAAAAAACTACTCAATAATTTAAAAATTAATTATGTAATTAATAATACTTTAGAACTACTTAATTAATAGTAGATTTTTTTAATAATAATTGGAACTTAAAAATAATAAATTACTTAATGAGATTATATTTTGTTTTATATTTTTGTTTAATATTAATATATTACTTAATATAAATTTCTTAAAATATTTACCACCTATCATAGATCGATCACCATTGAACCATCAAACCCTAAACTAGTGCGTTTGGTTTTAAAATTGGGTAACATTGTCTCTCTCTTACACACATATTATCATATCATAATAAGATAACATATATATTATCTATAAATTCATCTACTACACATCAAATATTGTATGATATAAGAATCTATTATACTTTTTTTTCTTTTTTTAACTCTTATGTCCTATCTTATTTTAGCTACGTACCAAACGTGTTTTTAATTTCTACAAAAACAAGCAAGAAAAATTAACATATTTTTTATCCTTTATCGTTTTATATATAAATTAGAAATTTTTTATGAATGAAAGTATTTTTAGGAGTTTTTCTTTAAAAAGAACATTTTTAGAAACTTTTCTTTAGTGGTAGCCTTTTTTCAGATATTTTCTTTAGCTTTTTATCTCTTTCAAGCTATCCCTTTTTTTTATCTTTAATTCTGAATTAAATTTTAATATTTTTCAAATAATTTATCATAAATTTAAAATATAAATTACGTGTTAAAAATAATTTTTATTATAAATTTTAATTGCCATAAAATATAATAAAGCTTCATTACGTACATTATTCCGTCTAAAATTATAAGGGGTGTATTAAATTGGGATTTTAAAAGATTTTTTTATGTATAATTTTTTTAGGATATTCAATCAAAACTTTTAAATAAGATTCTTTTATGATATTCAATCAAAAAATTTATGATTTTTTAAATAATAACAAAATTTAGTGATATTTAATTTAGATGTTTTATAATTTAAAAAAAGTCTCTTGATATTAAAATTATATATATTTCAATGAATTATTTATTATGCTAAAATTTGATGAATTTTATGTGATTTTTTAATGAAAAATATAAATATCACACTTGTGAAATAGTTTAACTCAAATTCTAAACACTTTGTCGGACTTTTTTTTTCCTTTCTTTTTTCTGTTAGTTGTCAGAGCCTAAAGTTATTTTTTTCTGAGTGATACGTGATTTTTTTTTCATTGAAGGTGATGTAGATATTTATCTACAATACTTCATAATTTTTTTTTTTGGCACCGTAAAGACGTGATTTTTAACTTTAAACAACCAGATTTTCACTTTGTTTTGGATCTCATAAAACGCAACTCATGGAATGGTGCAAAGCAAAGAATATTTTGGTTTCCATTTTTCATTCTATAAATGTTCAGTTAATCCAAAGGTTTGCTAAGATAGCCTCCATTGATATATAGCACAAATATATGAAAATCATTACTTGCTAGGAAGGACCCTGCTATGATTTGTTGGTCTTAATTAGTAGCAATGTATTTGGTCTTGCTTAGTTTTTCTTTTCCTAGCCTAGTGTTATTTGTGATGGGGAGTACGATTTTCTGGTGGGTTGATTTAGGTTGATTTTAACTAAATTTATATTCAACTTAATCAAATTTGATTGGTTTAGTTATGTTTACTTTTTATAATTTTTTTTTAAATTCAACTCAATCTAATTCATTCATGAATGATTTGGTTTGGTTCAGACTAATAAATTTGATATTTAAATTTGATATTTTTTTTAGAACTACTATTTTATATCATGATTCATATAAATATTCAATACAATTAATATAATATTATTAAATATCTAAAAGTAGTAAAATTGATTCATATAATATTCTAAAATAGACCAATATAATTTAAAATAAAATATTTTTCAACAAGATTTACTATAATAGTCTGAATCATAATTACTTTCTACAAACTAATTTCTTACGATAACATTTGCTATAATTAATTTTGTTGAAACAAATGAACAAAATATGATCTATTAATATTATAAATATGACAGAAAAATAAATATGAAAAAATGTTAAACAAATAATAATGTAATATCTTAAGAAGTTTCAACACTACTAATCTCAATACTTGTTTCAACACGGAATCCAAACATCAGCAGTATTTAAAGTTAAACTAAATAATTTAATCAATTTTGATCGGATTTATAAATTTAAATATGTAACTCAACGATATAAATCGATTTGATTCAATTTTAACCCAAATATATAAATGATCTAATTTAAATTGTTCAGATTAATTTAAGTTAATTTGAATTAACAAGTAAGTCATTCATATATATATATATATATGTGTGTGTGTGTGACTGAGTGTGTAAACACCTAATGAAGAGTTCGCGACAATGAGCAGGCCTAGCAGTGTGCTGTGACACCGTTTGCTCGTCTTATCTGTATCCTAAGGGGTATTTTTCTTATACTCACCTGTTTTAATAAAATTTCTCCTTTTTATTAGCTGATAAAAAAAGTCATATATAATACTTCATAACTTTTTAGCAAAAAATTTTGTTGTAATCCATTTGCAATTGAACCAACGGATAATTTTTTTTGTATGTTCAGTATTATCAAATAGAATTTCACTTAAAAATAAAGTGATTTTGGGAATTGTAAGGAAAATTTTACAAGAGGAATCATACTAAAATTCTTTTAAATTTTATAAATTTATAAAAAAAAAATTAAGTTTTTAGAATATTATTTCATTAAAATTCAAATTACAAAACCTTAATAATTTTTTTTCTAAATCTAATAAATCATAAAATTCTTATTTAATCTTTTAAAATTTGTAAAATATTTTATACTAAAATAATTTTTAAAAATATTAATCTAATACATCTTTTTATTTTCTATTATTATTTTTTTGCGTTTAAATTTAAACAAATAAACTTATCATTATTTCCATTTTGTTTTATATATCGCCATCTTAACCGTACGTCAGCTATCACATCCTATTTCTTATCTAAATACGGTGATAATTCAGTTGGTTCACCGTTCACTTATCAAAAAATGTTAGATCTATTTAGAGTACAGACTGTGCGTTGATTAAAAATATAAAATACAAAACATTTTCCTTTACAGAACAGATTATTTGGCATAATCGAGTTCTCTTTTGTTCTAAACACCGCAATGAACAACTGTAATTTTCTTTTTAAATTTCCCCAGATTTGGACAACTAGAGGCTAAATTCAAGCAATTCAATACGAATAAAATCACTTTAACCAAGTTTGAATGTCATTATATCTTAAATATTTGAATACGAAATTCCAAGTACCCGAGTCTACAAATCAAGACTAATAACTCCCTACCAATTCTTATGTATTAAGGGTCATCTACACTTCATTTTTTTTATAAGTAAGAATAAATAACAAGTACGAGGAATTTATAATATAACTGAGGTAGATCTCTCAATACATACATTTGAAATTTGATAATGAGTTTAGTAATTCTTTTGATTTCTAATAATTGTAATAACTTTTATTTTTATTTTTATAGTTTACAATATTTTATTTTAGTTTTTATAATTGTAATTTTAAATTTTTATTAATTAAGTTTGTTTAATAACGTTGTTATATTCAAATTCTTTAGATAATTTTAAACTATAAGAATTAAAACAAGATATTTTAAATTATAACATTTTTAAAAAAAGTTATTACTTACCAAAAAAATAATTTTTTTATCAGGACAAAAAAATAATTAAACCCTTATAATAAAATAAAAACGAATTAGCCGTCAAATATTTTAAATAAAATAAAATAAAACTAACGCCGCCAACTATAATTACATAACCATCACCACACACACTTGTTCACAGCAATCACAAACACAACTAAGAAACCAAACCAATCAGCGGTGTTCCAAAAAAACTCCACATGTCACGTCGCCCCCACGCGCCGCCGCCGCCGCCGCGGCCCCTCTACAAGCAGCAGTCGTGGTCGCCGGACACGCTCCGCGACGAGGCCTGGCAGCGGCGGAAGGACAACATCCACCACATCAGTGGCGAAAACCACCGCCGCCACCACCGGCTGAGCAAGAGCCTCTCGGAGGATGACTTGGACGAACTGAAGGCGTGCTTTGAGCTCGGGTTCGGGTTCGATTCGCCCGAAATCGACCCGAAACTATGGAACACAATCCCCGCTTTGGAGTTGTACCATGCCGTTAACAAACAGTACAACCACCACAGCTTGTCTAGGTCATCCTCTTCTTCTTCCCTTGTCTCTGACAGCGACATTGCTAGCCCCACCACTATATTCAATCCTGGTAATTTCTCTTTCAAAAATTCATAAATTTGAATTTTAACTCTTCTTGTTGTTAATTCAATTATACTGTGATCACAATTATAATTGTACAAATTTTAAGTCGTGTGAGTTGTGGCGTACGTGGTTAAGGATCCGGAATTAACTCTCTCATCTTTTTGATGGACGCGGTTCAATCGTCGCTAGAATTGCATTTAACAGGCAATCCTCTTCAGAAAATCCCTTAGCATTAACAGACTAGTTAAAGTAGTTGCAATGGAATAAAATTGCTTACATATTAAACTTGTACATTAGTTTCTCTGTTTTATTTGTAAAAATCTAATGATAAGTATCCGAGAAATTACAATAACTAGCATATTATGTTCAATTATCTGAGTTAAAGTCTTTGGTTGTATAGTAGTCTTTTAAGTATTTCATAGAGTTCTGCCAGGTAGAATTAGGGATTTTTTCCATATGACCACTTTCTCAGGAAAAAAGAAATTGTACAAATTTGATTCTGTGATTAAATTTATAAGTTTTATTTTAAGTTTGGTGTTGTCAATTTGATTAGATTTTGAGAGCATGTGGTTATAGTAATCTTTTGAGTAAGTATTTGCTGAGAGCCTTAGCATTCTACTGTAGAATTGGATATGTCTTCTTAGTTCTTATTCTACTACTTTTCTCAGAAAAATATTGTAAACATTTGATAATGTAATTAAATTATTAGGTTTGTTTTAAGATGGCTGTCGTTAATTTGATTGAATTTTGAGTGAATGTGGTTATTGTGAAGGGGATGATTTGGCTGCGAAGAAGACTCGTTTGAAGCAATGGGCACAGGTGGTTGCTTGTTCAGTGAGGGAATCTTCTTCATCTTCGTGTTCAAACCCTTCTGACCAAGTTAATTACTAGTTTTTGAATACCTCAGACATGTACCTGAAGCCCGCAGGAACAAGACCAGTGTGAATTAAATTGGACTCTAATTTGTTCATAGATAGTCTATGGTGGTTTCTTTTAAGTTTTTTATTATTATTATTTTAAAGATTGGTTATTTATATATTTCGCAATTTGTTGTTTACTAATGTAATATAGATGTGGCTGTGTACATTTGGGGACTCAAACATCAGTTGTGTTAATTTGAGTTCTTTTGCAAGTGGCTAGATGTCCGAGGGGGCAGAATTTAGGTTCATTGACTGGTTAGTGATTCTTTTCAATACAAATATTAACATTGATGTGTTTTATTGTTCATGTAATTCATATTTTGTCTTGGATGTGTTTTCTTATGTTTGGTAGATGTTCAGGCAAAGTCACTAACATATTAGTTGGTTGCGTTAAAAACAAGAGAAAGGAAGATAGGGAAAAGAAAAATAGAAAAAAAAAACACTTTTTTTTCTCATTTGGAATATAAAAAAGTGGAGGACAAATTTGGAAGTAAATCTTAAATTAAAATCTTTTTTTCTCATATGATAAGAGAAGGAGGGAGGGGAAAAAAGAGAAGTATTTAGAAAGTATTGAAAGCTTTTAAAGTTTGTTTACTTTCTTATGGAAAAAGCTTTTAAAAATTCTGACATTAATTAAGTGTATTTAATTTTAATGCTTTCTTTTTTATTTAATGTTTTCTTCATAAATCATAAAATATGAAGATTTGAAGGAGTATATAATATTACTCTTTAGTGGTAGATCATAAATTGAGATCTTAGATAACTTTTTGGTAAATCATATAGTGTCACTAGGATTGAAGATCTCTCAAAATATCTTTCATTTTTTCTTTAGTGATAGATCTCATTTTGAAATCTTAGAGAGATCTTGGGAAAAAAGAGGAAAAAAATAATTATTTTTAGTAGATATTAAGGGTTATTCTACAAGAATTTATTCTCCATGTTGAAGATCTGTTCACCTCATTTATTGGAAAATTTAGTGAAGATCAGATCTTGAGCTCAAGATCCTTACTCAAGTTTTTGCACTGAAATGTTAAGGAAGCTTTCAGGAGGTGTTTGGTTGGAGAGAATCTTTTTTATGTTCATGATTCATGAATCTTGAAATTTGTTTTTTTAAGAATGAATAAAATTTGTTTGGTTGATCATTAAGAATATTTATATAAACTTCTCGAGAATCAAATAGTTAAGTAATATTTTTACCATTTACCTTAATGTAATAAAAGCAATATGATATTTTTCTTGTAGTAAAAGAAAAATTAAATTTGAAAAAGTAAGATTTCTATCTCTCTTTATGGAAAAGTTTTCGTGAAAAATTGTTTAATAAATATCTCAAAAAAATATTATTTCCCAAGAAAGTTAATTTTTTAAAATAAAACATAAGAAAAACTATAATTCATAACCTAAAATTCTCAGGAAACTAATTTTTTTCTCTCCTATATCAAACGTCTCTTAGGTTTAGTCCATTCTTTTATTGAAATGTAGATATAAAATGACATATATTTTCAAGTTATGATTCCGTATAATTTTGTGTTGAGCAATGGCTAGAAGGAACTGGTGGTGGGTCTCCTCAAGTGGGCCAATCACTTTAATTAAAAAAAAAAGAAGCAATATGGGAATAAAAAGGCTTGCACCTCTTACTTGTTTTTTTTTCAACTTCTTCGTTTTCTGCACCGTCACATGAGATGAGAGGGAACTTTGATCACTTTGTGGTATTGGTTATATACTCATTTGTGTTTTGTTTTGGATGAAATTTTAGCCAATTATTCCTAATATTGTGGGCATTCATCTGATATACTCAGAACTTTATTTCTCTCATATTTTGGCATAAATTATGTTAATCCTGTTGTGGGTCTCTATTTGGATATTGTTGCATTGTTGATTTCCAGTATTTTAAGAGTGAATAGATATTTATTTGTGAGGTTCTGTTGTAGAAACTCTTTACTGTACTATTTGATATTTTACATAGTGGAGATTTTTTCTAGACTTGGTCCCATAGTTTTTGTCCCTCACACTGGGGGTTTTCCATGTTAAAATTGCTGGTGTACTTCTTGTTGTTATCTCTTTATTTTTCTGCACCCTTGAATTTTTGGATTGTCATATATTACGCTTCTCACAGATTCACTCAAGTGGGAAATGTTTTATTTACCACTACATATTTGTGTAATTTTTCAACTGTGCATACGTGCCTTTCCCAACAACTGGTATGAGAGCTAGTTTATTTTTTTGGGAAATTTGCTTGATTGAATGATGGAGCCCAATTACGATAGAATGATTAGTTTGAACGAAACTCATTACCACAAGTAGAGAGGTAAGATGAAAGATCTACTATTTGTGAAAAAATTACATTTACCTGTGTTTGCTACCCAGAAACTTGATAATAAATCTGATGAAAAATGAGTTTTTGAGCATGAGATGGTTTGTGGTTTTATTCGTCAATGGGTAGATGATAATGTTTTAAATCATATTGCTAATGATTCACATGTCAGAACTTTGTGGGACAAACTTGAAACCTTATATGCTTCTAAAACAGGGAACACCAAATTATTTTTGCTGAAACATGCTATGAATTTAAGGTATAAGGAAGGTACTTCTATTTCTAATCACCTGAGTGATTTTCAAGGTTGCTTTCATCATTTGTCTAACATGGGTGTAAAATTTGATGATGAAATTTTGGGACTTTGGTTGCTTAATACTCTACCTGATTCTTGAGAAAATCTCCGTGTTTCTTTAACTAGTTCTGCTCCTGGTGGTATTGTGACCATGAATTTTGTAAAAACTGCTATTGTGAATAAAGAAGTTAGACGACGTACTCAACAGGCATCCTCTTCACAGGCAGAGGTTTTGGTCACTGAAAATAGGGGGAGAAGTACAGACAGGGATCAAGAAGGAGGTCACATAGGTAAAAGCAAGCGCAAAAGAAAATCAAGGTCTGAGCAGAAAACTTATAAGTGCAGTTATTGTGGTAAAAAGGGTCATGTTCAAAAGTTTTGTTATAAGCTGAAAAAAGGATAACAAAGGTAAGCAAGAAAAGAGAAATGGTGAGAATGGTGATAGTGTTGCCACTGCGAGTGCAGGAGATATTTTGATTGTTTATGATAAGAACTTGATTAGTATTACTTGTGATGATTCTAGTTGGGTTGTTGACAGTGGTGCCAGTTTTCATGTGACTTATAACAAGGATTTTTTCTCATCTTATACTCCTGGTGATGTTGGTGTGTTGAAAATGGGTAATAGTGATACGTCAAAGGCAATTGACATTGGTACTGTTTGTTTGGAAACCAACATAGGAACAAAGTTTGTTTTGAAGAGTGTCAAGCACGCACCAGACATCCGTTTACATCTGATTTCTACTAGTGTTCTAGATGATGATGGTTATTTTAATACCTTTAGTGGTGGACAGTGGAAGCTCACTAATGGTTCCTTGATTGTGGCACGAGGTAAGAAGTTTTCAGGTTTGTATTGGATGAAAGTTTCTGTTTTAGTTGATGCTATAAATGTTGTTGACTATAGTAGTTCATCAGATTTATGGCACAAGAGACTGAGTCACATTAGTAATAAGGGAGTGAATTGTTTGGCCAAGAAGAATCTTCTTACAGGTTTGAAATGTGCAAGGTTAGAAAAATGTGCTCATTGTTTGGCTAGGAAACAAAATAGGGTTTCTTTTAAGAGCCATCCTCCCTCCCGGAAATCAGAGGTACTTGAGTTAGTGCATTTAGACTTTTGTGGTCCTATGAGGATTAAGACTTTCAGTGGTGGGCTGTATTTTGTTACTTTTATCGATGACCATTCGAGAAAGCTTTGGGTTTATGTCTTGAAGACTAAAGACCAAGTGCTTGGTGTTTTTAAACAGTTTCATGTTTTGGTTGAGAGAGAAACAGGGAAGAAACTGAAATGTATTCGCACTGATAACGGTGACGAGTTTTTTGGACCTTTTGATGAATACTACAAGTAGATGGGTATTCGACACCAAAAGACATCCCCCAAGACTCCTCAGCTCAATGGCTTGACAGAAAGGACATTGATGGAGAGAGTCAGATGTTTGCTTTCTGAAGCAAAGTTACCAGCTTCTTTCTGGGGTGAGACCTTATGTACTGTTGCACATGTTGTTAACTTGTCTCCTGTTGTTGCTTTGCAGGCTGATGTTCCTAACAGAGTGTGGTATGGGAAGGATGTTTCCTATGACCATCTTCGTGTTTTTGGCTGTAAAGCATTTGCGTATGTGCCAAAAGATGAGAAGTCCAAGTTAGATGTCAAGACAAAGGAATGTATCTTCATTGGTTATGGCCATGATGAATTTGGCTATAGATTTTATGATTCGGTTGGAAAGAATCTTGTTAGAAGCCGTGATGTGGTTTTTATGGAGGATCAAACCATTGAAGATATTGGGAAGGCAGAGAAATAAGAGTCTTCGAGTACTGATGATTTAGTTGATTTTGATCCAGTTCCTGATATAGATACACCTGATGTAGCAGATTTTGACAATCATGATGATGCCCTTATTCATATTCCAGATGATCCAGTTGAGAATATTGATAATAATGATGCTGATAATTCTATTGAATTTGATGCTCCTTTTAGAAGATCTTCTAGACAATGTTTGCCTTCTACTCGTTATTCATTTGATGAATATGTGCTCCTCACTGACGGGGGAGAACCTGAGTGCTATGAAGAGGCTATGAAAAATGAGTATAGGAAAGAATGGATTGTAACAATGGAGGATGAGATGAAGTCTTTGCATGATAATCATACTTTTGAGCTGGTCAAGTTGCCTAAGGACATGAAAGCTTTGCAAAATAGGTGGATTTATAGGTTAAAGACTGGAGAAAACAATTCTGCTCCACGATACAAAGCTAGATTAGTTGTCAAAGGCTATCGTTAGAAAAATGGTATTGATTTTGATGAAATTTTCTCTCCTATTGTTAAAATGTCTTTCATCCGAGTTATTTTTGGTTTGGCAGCCACTTTTAACTTAGAAGTTGAGCAAATGGATGTGAAAACTGCTTTCCTTCATGGTGATTTGGAGGAAGAAATTTACATGGAGCAACCTGAAGGCTTTGTGGTGAAAGGTAAAGAGAATTATGTCTGCAAGTTGAAGAAAATTTTGTATGGATTGAAACAAGCCCCGAGGCAGTGGTACAAAAAGTTTGAGTCTGTTATGATCCAACAGGGATTTAAGAATACTACTTCAGATCATTATGTTTTTGTGCAAAAATTATCTAATAGTGATTTTATCATTTTATTGCTATATGTTGATAACATGTTGATTGTTGGTCATAATTTGTCTAGAATTAACAGGTTGGAAAAGGAACTTAGCAAGCCTTTTGCGATGAAAGACTTGAGATCAGCAAGACAGATTCTTGGCATGCATATCACTCGTGATCGAGAAGCCAAAAAGTTGTGGTTGTCACAAGAGAAGTACATTGAGAAAGTACTTCAATGTTTTAATATGGATAAAACTAAAGTGGTAAGTAAACCTCTGACTTCACAAGTTTGATGTATGCAATGGTTTGCACTAGACCTGATATAGCCCATGTAGTTGGTGTTGTTAGTCATTTTCTTTCCAATCTTGGTATTGTGCATTGGAAAGTTGTGAAGTGGATGTTGAGATATCTCCGTGGTACTTCTAATTTGAAACTGTGTTTTGGAATTGGGAAGCCTATTCTTTGTGGTTACACTGATTCTGACATGGCAGGAGATATTGATTCTAGAAAATTTACTTCTAGTTATTTGATTACTTTTGCAGGGGGAGTTGTGGCTTAGCAGTCTAGGTTAAAAAAATGTGTTGCATTGTCTACCACTGTGACTGAGTTTATTGTTGTTACTGAGCTATGTAAAGAGTTGCTTTGGATGAAAAAATTTGTGCAGGAACTTGGTTTTGAGCAGCAGAGATATATTTTATTTTGTGATATTCAAAGTGTTATTCACCTTGGCAAGAACCCTACATTCCATGGTAGATCTAAATATATTGATGTGCGATATCATTGGATACGTGATGTTTTAAATTCTAAGTTACTGAAACTTGAAAGGATTCATACAAATGATAATGGTTTTGACATAATGAAAAAGACACTACCAAAGGAAAAGTTTGAAGCTTGTCGATTTATTGCCAATTTGGCATTTGCTTCCACTTGAGTTGTTGGGGGAGTTTGTTGGTGGACCTCCTCAAGTGGGCCAACCACTTTAATTAAAAAAAAAGAAGCAATACAGGAATAAAAAGGCGTTGCATCTCTTACTCATTTTTTTTTTTCAACTTCTTCGTCTTCTGCACCGTCACATGAGATGAGAGGGAACTTTGCTCACTTTGTGGTATTGATTGGATACTCATTTGTGCTCTGTTTTAGATGAAATTTCAACCAATTATTCCTAATATTGCGGGCATTCATCTGGTATACTTAGAACTTTATTTCTCTCATATTTTGGCAAAAACTATATTTTCCTCTATGTGTACGTGTCTTTCCCAACAGGAACATGATCTTTCCTCAAGTTGTGATAGAAGAATACACATTTTCCAACTTAAAGACTCAATTTGCAATTTAACCAAAATCTTTGTAAGGATTCAGGTGTCCACGTGGCACTTTAATGTTATAATATTATAATTACATGATAGTTATGATAATAACGACCCTGCCACAAATCTGGGTTCGCGCTTCTAAAACGAGTGTCAACGAGTAACCCGGATTGGCGTGACCGGATAGGCACTTCGTGAAATAGCCGCGCCTTTTGAGGCAATGCTGACATGAGGGAAAACGCTGATGAAGGGATAGGAACCCTGATAAGGAAGGAAAGAGGTATCGGGTAGTGATCTCGGATGAGCTCGTATCTTCCTTTTCTTTGAACTACCGAGTAGTAATCTCGGACAAGGGCGGACAAGGTCGGTAAAGGGCGGAACCTTGGACTTTGTGAAGTGCCAAGGTAGGAAGCCGGATGAGGTCGGATAAAGTCGGTAGAGGGTGGAACCTTGGACTTGCGAAGTGCCAAGGTAGGAACCCAAATGAGGTCGGAAGAGGGCGAAACCTTGGACCTTATAATGTACCGAGTAAAGACCCCGTACGAGGGCGGACTTGGGTTTTATAAAGTGTTGAGGACGGGCCCAACACTGTGCAATCGATTACACAAGCTTTTGTGATCGATTAAAAACAGACAACGCTTGCCGGATACGGCGGCTAAGGCTTTGATCGTATGGATACCATAAGTCCACACATGGGTGTCCGGATTACGAATGTCGGGTTGTACAAGGTTGACTTTTGGTGGGCGATATGAACCCGGCATTGAGCGTGTACGATGACTAAGCTAGATTTTGACATCTGACACTATTGACGCCAGGATCATTTAAATAGACCACCCCTCTTCTTTTCGACGAACACATTGTCGTCTTCTTTCTCTCTCTGTTTTCTCCATACCTAGTGAGAGAAACTCCATAACCACTCACCCAAAATGATGCCACTTTTTCAATTAATTACCAAAATGAATAGATTTTAAAATAATTACTGAAATGGGGAAGAATGGGTAGATTTGGTTGTGGTTGTTGGCAAAAGGAAAAAACGGTTTTACATAGCTAACCCTGTCATGTTTTGCACCATATACATAACTTTGTTTCTGGTATCTGTTGCTTCACTCCAATTGCCCATCTGGGCTAATCTAACTGCTTCCAATTGAGCTTTCTCCAACTCATTTTTCTTATTCAGAAAACCCCAAGTTCCATGATAAAGCCAATTCTAAGAATCCAAGACTTCTGCCTCTCATTGATCAATCCAACATAATAAGCATTGACAGCATGGCTAACCATTTGAGTTTCAGGGTCGGTTAAACCATCCCCAATAGCCACACCAGCCATATCCACTCTGAGAAACATGCAACTGTGCATTTTTCTTCAGTACGTAATACCCTATTGCAGGCACATACTTGCCAGCACAGCTTTCACCAGTAATATAAATTGGGCGATGCTTGAAAAGAGGGTCAAGTTGAACAAACCTGGTTATAGCAGAAAAAAGATGCTTTGCAACGCCGATTTGATCCGTTGGAATTTCTTTTGTGGTTGAGGCCACACTGAAGCCAGTTCCAATGGGACTATCAAGAAAAAGAAGGCCAAAGACTATATTCCAAGCACCAGGGTTACGTTGAAGGGTGAGTGACTCTGTGATGCGCCACGATCATACAAGTTTCCAATCATGGAGGAGAAGCCAGGGCCACGTTGGAGCCAAATGAGAAGTGGGGTTTGGGAGAGTGGTAAAGTGGAGTTCTGTGCTTCATAGCAAGCATAGAAAATGGAAGAAGTGGAAGTGGGGCTTATTGGAATGAATGGGTTGATTTTGAAGCAGATGGTGAAGAAGCTAAGACAAAGAGAGGACATAGAAAGAAGCAGAAGCAGAAGAAGACTTGGTTTTTGATGATGGAGGACTTTTGGGTCGTTGACTCCATCTCCTGGTGTGTGTATTTGAGTATGCGAGAACTATGTACAGATAGTAGCTTAATATAAGAGCTGAAGTATAATACTTTGCTAAAAACGTTGGGTTTGAATACCGACTAGAAACAAAAACAATGAAACAGAACTGTGTATGAAACGACACAGTGTAACTTTTGATGAATGGCATTGAAGAAGCTGAAGATAAGTACCTTCAGGAATGGAATAGGGAGGTGGAGGTCGTCGATTCCATGTGTGTGTATGCAATGACCGCAATTGGCTATTTTTGGCTAAGACAATCAAGTTCTTTTAACTAAATGATAATTAGTTTTTTATTGGATTATCTTCAAAAAGAATCCACACAGAATTGTTTAAATTTATTATTGTTTAAGATTTAAACAATTTTAACTAAATCTATATAATTCCATTTAAACACAAATGTATAAAGAGAATAACTATATTTGGTGGCCATTTTCTTATAACATTTTTATTTTCAACTATTATAAATTATTAAGCATTATTTTATTTTAACTTTCGACTGTAATTATATTTTTTAAACAATTTTAACTAAATCTATATAATTCCACTCATATAGTTAATTTTCAATAATAAATAAAGCGGATCTGAAACGTCAAAGTCTGGGATGAATTTTCTATCAAGATATCTTGTGTCTCCTTTCAGACCAATGACCATGGGACTTGTCTAATAAACATTTTTATGCTTACATAAACCTGCAAAGTGTAATAGAACTTCAATCTGGTTTGATTAGGAGACCCTGCCCTAACATTGACGAGTTCACCAAACCTTGAGCTTGGTCTTGTGCTTGCTCTTCACATTGGTTTGTATTTTCCTTTGGCTTAGGAGGCCTTCCACGGCCTCTACCTTGAACTCGAACACGCTGCTGTTTAGCTTGAACTTCTTGTGGTAATTGTGTCTCACATATGTTTGTATCTTGAATCAGTTTACGGGGCCTCCCCCGACCTCTACCTTGACTATGCTGCTGAGGTTGATCTTCTTGTTGCAACTGCTCCTCATATTGGATTGGATTTTCTTTTAGTTTAGGAGGCCTCCCCCCGACCCCTACCTCGACCACGACCATGCTGCTGATCTTGATCTCCTTGTAACTCCTCATTTTGATTTAGTTTAGGAGGTCTGCCCTGACCTCTACCTCTACCTCTACCTCTGCCGTATCGATGCTGCTTCTCCATTTTGTTTGGCCGCTGCTCATCATGAATGTCATCATCTGAAGGCAACAATGACTTTCCTGGGTTGTTTGCTCCAGTCTCTAACTTAGGAGGCCTTCCTCTGGGACGTTTTGGAGGCTTCTGCTCAGAACCCCCGGACATAGGGTCCTCATCTAGGTCCCCTTTAGGACTTCCTTGATTGTAATGCTGGGGATGATCATTCTCCAAAGTTGATGAAGCTTTTCTTTTGGACACTCTACCCAAATCAATATCTGAAGAAACTTGCTGTTGCAATTGTGTTGAAGGCAATTCTAATCCAGTAGATACTACGCACTCCGCAGAGCCTTCTGAAGTAGGAACCACCAATTGCTTCCTAGTATCATGTGTTGGATTAACAGAAGAATTAGGTGCTGCTGGCTGGGATGAAGAACTTGTTTCTTTCTTGTTTAAATGAGAAGAGCACTCCAGATCATCAGCTTGATCATGTGGATGCATCTTCTTATTGATGTGGCGTGCATTTCTACGTAGCTTATTAAGACCTCTTCCCCTTCCTCTACTTTTACCTCGACCTTGGGGCCGTGATAGACCCCTTCCATGAAGATTCTTTTCATTTGGCTCTTGCTGAATGACAGTAGCATCACCTGAGGGCAGCAATGACTCCTCTTGATGGTCTGCAATTTGCTTACACATATGAGGCTTCCTCCCTCTGGATTGATGATCAGAATGCCCGGTCATCGGGTTCTCATCTTGCTTGCATTCTTCAACATTCAAATATAATGAGCCTGACATTTTGGCTGCTGCATCCACACCATTTTCAGAAGGTCCATTACATGGCATCTGCAGTTGCATTGGTGCAGGCAATAAGGGGTTTGCAGCTGCTGGTATGCACTTCAACGCTGTTGGATGGGAAGAACAAGTTGTTTCCAGATGCAGCCTTGAATCCTGTTTTAACAACAGCCCTTAGAGATTACATTACATATATGTCTACAGTCAAATAGAAGGGAGAAGGGGTTTCCAATTACTCATCTTATGACTCATCTTATGGTAATATATTTACATTTCAAGAAATAATTCAATAAATTAACTAGTGAGATCAATGTCTCATCTTATGGTAAAATAGAAGAGAAACAAAAGTAATATATGGGGTTTGTACTTTGTGGTGGTGAAAGGAATCACAGCATGAATCGTGTTTCTGATATATTTTTTATTTATTTGAATTTATATCGTGACCGTCAGAAAGCTACTTTATAACATAATTTGAGTAAAACAGATTAAAAATTGAAAAATATGGAGACCTTTGGCACATGGGTTGAAATTGTCGCTATGTGAACCTCTCCTTAACAAGTCCTTTTCCAATTCCCCCCCAATTAAAGTATAATAAGACAATAAAAAGCCAAGGGAAAATCACCACTTAAAAGAGAGACTCCATAATCCATGATGCTATAAACACAGATAATGGATCCAACCCTCCCTAAAACAATTATTTCCATTTTACTACATCAATATCATATATCCATGCCATCAACATTAGATCAAAATTCACATTATCACCATCAAATTCCACAAATTACCAAAACATCACAGCACCTGAATTTGTGACTCTCCTAATCCACATTGCGCTTCTGCTTTCGCTTCCGCTTCAGCGTGTTGATGACTTGGTTTTCCAATCACTTGAAGCCGTCCCTCTTCAGATTTTTCTTCAACACTCTTTCCCTCACCACGTTTACTTCTCCTTTTCCCCCTCTTCTTCTTCTCGCTACTCTTACTACATTGTTTTCTCTCTGAATCCTCAACCATCACAACATACCTCCCACCAGAAACACTCTCAATCTCGCCAATCTCACAAAGCTTCTCCAACTGCAGACTAAGAATCCTCCCATGCGCCAATGGCAAATCATCGTACTCCCTCTCGATGAACTCTGAAATAGCCTTCTCCGTCGACCCGGTCCCCTCCTCCAACCCTATTATCGCATTGCATATCATCTACAAAACAAAAGGAGTAACGTAAATGCAACTGCAAGGCATTATCGATTTCAATTCCCCTACTAAAATGGAACGAGGAAGTGTGTGTTTGCAAAAACGTTAAATGGAACGTAAAGGACGTTCATTTTAAAGCTTTCCTCACATAGCGTTGCCTCAGGAAACGTGAAATGCGTTAGGGTTTTGAACGTTAAAACAAACATAGCTTAGAAAGTCGTGATGGCTTCACACAAATAACATAAACAAATAACAGGATAAACAAAACAAAACAAAAAATTCAGTCCACCCAAAAAAATAAAAAAAAATAAATACCCATGCATAAGGTGGATGTGTAGGGGTGTGAAAAGCAGGGAAAAGCTTTTGAAGGCGATGCTGAATGAGAGAAGAGTGATGAGGTTCGATGGAGAGGGAAGGGTTGAGGTTTTTGAGTTTAGAAACGACAGAGTCTTGGAGGCGAGTCACGGCACGCGCGGTTCTGGAGTCTTCGTCGTTGTTGTTTGAATTTTGCCGCGTCATCGTCATGATGGGTGGTGGTGTGTCTGTACGACGCGTCGTACGTTTGAAAAAGCTGGACGATTGCGTTGGCTCCAAGTTTTGCATCACAGCACTTGTTGTTGACTTAAAGTGGCTTCTTCTGCTGCAGTTATTTTTCGGTGCTGAAAAAGGGCTTCAACGCGGAAGCTCCAAATTATGTGGTGTAGCCGCGAGGGTGGACCAATAGCACATGACGGCGCATTGGTATTCGTAGGTTTTACCTAGTTTTTATACCATTGTTTTAGATTGGGCAGAGGATATATATATATATATATTATGTATTATATTAATATTTTTTTGATTTTGTAAAATTTTCATTAATTTTAATGTTTCAAAGATTTTGACTGTATATTATATAAAAAAATCTTTCAAACATTAAAAATAATGAAAGTTTTAATGTATTGAAACCTATATTACATTCATGACCTTTAACAAATATATTGTATTCATGTAATATAGGAAAAGTTGAGTATCCAATAATATTAAATATTATATATATTGAATATAATACCACCAAATTATTAAGTATACAAGAAAAAAATTAAATTTTTATTAATTAAAAAATATGTTACATCTTTTTAAAATTCAATAAATTAAGAGTTAAGGAACAGGCATTGTCATAGTAAAACAAATTATATGGTTAATCACTCAAAAATTATTCTTTCCATGATTTTTAAGATTATTATCATTATAAAAATAAATAAATTTATTATATATGATGGTTTGATGGTAATTAAATGATAACGTGAAAAGATTTTACTCTATCAATAAATTATTATTTGTTCATAAATATATTAACAAGTGAAACTTTACCTTTGGTCTTTAGTAGATCATAGGTAACTCATATAACCTGAGTCTGATAACCTCTGCTCAAAATAAAAAAAAATTAGTAGTTATCAAATGGCAAAACGTGTTGCAGTCTAAGTATTAATATAGATCAATATTTAATCTAAACACTAAAGGTCAATTAGTTATAGGATTTAAACATAATATCATCACCAAAAGGTCAAATCTCATATATATTCTATGTTGATAATTACTAAGAAATAAAATAAAAGAGTTAAAACATATTGTTAATATGAGAACAGTTTGAGATTAATTAATATAGTTAAAGATAGTAATTAGAGTATAAGTACCTACTAGCATGTACGCTAATAATATTCAAATATGTCACCTTTATGCTATTATTTTTGTTAGTCTATATAAACTCATGGACGTGGGATTAGGGACGAAACCAAGATTTTTATATAGGATTGGCCAATATAAAGAATCAGAACTTTAAAAAAACATTTAAATTTCTACATGCATGACATTTACAAAGAAATTTAACATAAACCTAATATTTTTTATAGTAAAATAAACATATAATTGCATTGAGCATAAGAGAGGTATTAACCAACAAGTGCAACCAACACACAAGTGTCTATTGACTTGTAGCAAAAAAAGAAGAGAATGAAAAATAATAGCAATATCCCTCTCAAACAATAACATCCTTTATCTCCTACTCATATCCTTATTATCAAAATATAACATTTCAACAACGTCAATGAAAACTTAGCAACGTGTCAGACTTAACAACTAATTTCAGAAATGTTAAAACAAGATATAATTATATTATAAAAGATATAAAAAGATCAAACAAAACCATCACTTTTGAAGTTGTGCTCGCCTTCACTTCATCGAGTGAAAATTATCAATTATTACGTGTGGTAAATTTCCCACCAATCTCCTTTTTAATATAAACAAACATGTAATAAGTGAGAAAATCCTCTTCTATCTTGCTACATAACCTTCATTTTATAATTGTCATGGTTGGAAAAACACGTTTTTGTGGTTGTTGTTGGCACAAGAAGAATTAAAACACGTTGTAACAATCTATTAATTAAAGAATACAAGATAATTTTTTCTGTTTCAATTAATTTTTGATATAATTCACCAATAGTGGATAGATTCTGAAAATTAACTTCTTTAGGCACATCATAATCATAATGTAGTAATTCATATTCCAACTAAATATTTTCTTTATTGAAAAAATAAACAAGGTAAAATTTCTCAACAAGGCTACAAAAGTTACCTATATTAAATGAATTGAATGCATCTTTAGGATCTAAAGTTGTGCGCAATATAAGAAGCTTAGTTGCTTGGTCATTAAATCTACTATTTAATTCCTTCAATTGATAATCTATGATAGTATTAAATATATCTATATAATATGATGATGCTTAACTGTCACAAAATCCTTTTGACAACAATATTAGATTATATCAGATAAAGAGACACTCATATCAAGAATTTGAATATCATGACTATTGCAAAAAGATGTGACTTGTATACCTGTTTTAAAACTTTTGAATATGATATTCCCTAAGCTTCTTTTGAATCTATATCTATTTTATAAGAGGAATAATTCCATTTGGTGTTATCTTTCTTTTAGACATTTTTACTCCCAACTATTATAAACCTATAACATTTTATTTTAACTTCCAATAACTGTTATACCCAACTACATACATAGATAACTTCCAAGTCCAAACACGAAGTGTATTTTTTGTACTAATATTCATGTAATGTTTTTTTTAAGTGTAGTAGTTGTGATGTGATATTTTATTCAATAAGTATTGTATTTGTAATGCCTTTCTTTTGGTATAAATAGGCATCTTCATTTTTCTTAGGCAGAGTTTTTGATAGCAAGTGTTGTAGTTACTTTCTTGCACATTTTGCAAGTTTCCTATCTAGAATTTTTTATTGTGAAATTTTATTTTCCAATACATTTATTTCAAATCCATAATCTCAAAACTAAAATAAATTTACAAGATTATAGATCTATGACACATTTACGTATTAGACGTATACACATTTTCTAACAAGTTATAAAAGACTAACCTCACCTCTTAAACCTAAGATTTGTTAATTTTGTGAACCAATAATGATATTTGAACACCTATAATACTACTTAATAACACTTAGTAAGAGAGGTAACAAAGAAAATTATACAAGTATAATAGGTTATATAATGTGATAGTGTTGTTGGGTAAAAATGTAAAATTAGTCATAATATGTTTTGACTATCTTTTCTTAAACATGATTCCAAATAATGATCAAATGATTTATGTCAAGAAGAGGAATATGCTCATTGGCTGTGGGTTCCTATGCTTCTCCAAAGAGTGCTTAGGGTAGGTGAACAAACAAGAAGAAAAAAGATGAATAATGAAAATATTTGCGTGAAAATAAAGGTGGAAAGTTACAAACAAAGGGCTCCAATGAAAACGTGTAAATGGAAGTAGTGAAGGGAAAGATGCAATGTAAGGAGACAAAAGACAGAAAGATAAATATTGACTAAAATAGGCTTTATTCGATTGATTGTGTCTCAAAAATTTGAAGTACAAAGTTTATTTATATGCTACAAACTCACATCCCCTATTGGATCATGTTTTTCTTTTCCATATGTGATTTGAGAGTTATACAACTAAGTTTGTGAGTCATTCAACCAGTTTTCCGCTGATTCGACTTAATTTTAGTAGTTGAATTCGACAATCAACTATGGATTTCGACAAATAACAAAATTAAATTTGGGTGTTAGTATATAGAAAGAAAAAAATTTAAAAAATAATAGATGTTAACTAGATATTAAAAAAATAGGGTTAAAAAATATTGTTCGTTGTGAACCCATTCAGAGTGCAAATGATCTTTAACACATCTCAAAGCATAAAATGGAAAAGTAAGAATTTGTCTCATTGGGGTCGAGATAAATTTACGTTTGATAGTTTGAATTGACAAGTAAACCACACAAAAAATATGAATTCATTCTCATTGGAAAATAAATTCATTAAAATAATACTGTTTTTTTTGTCAATACTACTTTAAAAGAAAAAGAAAAAAAAAAGATTCTCGTCTTTATCTCTTTCCTTGCATCCCTTTCCTTTACCAACGGAACCGTGCAAGAGAAGAAAAACACGAGAAAGAAAAAAAAGAAGGAAGCGTGTTGAGACGCGAGTGAGGCAAGAACATAATAAAACTCAAAATTTCAGAAAAGTGCATTGAAAAAGAAAAAAAAAAATAGCTTACACGAGCGAAAAGATCTGCAGTAGAAGGTGAGAAGAACTGGGTGGTGTAAGTATGCCACGCCCACTCTCACACACGTACGCACGAAAAACTGAAACAAATTCCAAATTAATTGTATATATATTTTTTAATTTTAATTTTCCGGCACCAACCGAAAAAACAATAACAATAATAAGGAGTCGTATACTTTTTGGAGAGATTCCGTCGCATTACACTCCACCAAACTGAAGAAGAGTGGTTCCTCTCTCACAAGTCACAAGCAATCGAACGGAAGAGAGAGAGAGAGAGAGAGAGAGAGAGAGAGAGAGAGAGAGAGGGCGTTGTTGATTAATCGAGAAAACGAAAATGGATGATGAAGTTGTTCAGCGAGTGTTCCATGAAGGAGGACGCGATTACTTCCAGCAACAGCCTTCGACTTCTTCGTCTTCCTCTTCCATCCTCCAATCTCTCCCTCTCCATGTGGTATATTTTATATATATATATATCATGCACCAATTTCATAATCGCTTTTTCTCATTTCTCGCTAAGATAGGCTTTGCTTTTCAACGCTTTGCTTGCAATTTGGATGAACCGAGTTTGGTGTATGTGTATATATTCCTTGAATTTTATGTTTTCCCCCCCTTCCTCAATGTTAGGGTTCGAATTCGAAGCTTAATTTTATAGGCTGTGGCTTTTTGTTTTTTAAACACTTGATAATTTTAGGTATTGATAAACACTCCTAATAGCTGAAAATTGAAAAATATAATTGATACTTTTCTATATAATAAGTACGCTGTCATCTTATCTTAGATGAGTGTGTGCGTGTGTGTGAGAGAGAGATTTTTGCTTATTACTATGGCGAAATTTATATTTTGTGCTTTGACTGGTATTGCTGTTAATGCATGTTGAAATTTTACATATAGATAAGTACACCTAATAACTAAGTAGTAAAATTTGATCTCCTTTGTGATAATCAGTTCACTATTATCTTATAATTCTTTATTTATTTATTTGTTTGTGTGTGTGTGATTTTTTACAAAATTAATATTTTGCAGTTTGAATGGAATTGCTATTCATGTATATTGAACTTTTGTATGCTTAATTTTTCATGATTCTTGAAATTTGTGGTAAGTGTTGCTAATATGTGGATGAAATGGTGCAGTCTTTTGATCATGGATACTATTTGTTGGTAAAATCTATCCAAGAACTCCGAGAGAAAAAAGATGGCCTTGTTACAGTTGGCATTGGTGGACCAAGTGGATCTGGTAAAACTAGGTAAGGTACTGATAGCGTTGCCAATGCATTATTTTGAATATGTATTGCTGAAGTAAGGTTTATGCTGCTGCTTTATTTGTTTTTTTCATTTTCATGGTTCCTAAAGCTTAGCAGAAAAGGTGGCATCTGTTATTGGTTGTACGGTTATATCAATGGAGAATTATCGTGATGGAGTTGATGAAGGGAATGATGTGGATTCTATAGATTTTGATACCCTGATCCAGAATCTTGAGGTTTGCATTTGCTTCTCTTTTACTTTGCCATGCCTAAACTGCTGGTCTGGCCTTCCCTTAAATGGTCCCGATGTGTTTGCAAGGCTGATCCTTACAAATCCATTAAATTTTATGCTTTAACTTTTTAGCCTTTTCTAGCTTTATATGTTATATTTGTAAAATCCAGCATTCCTGAAATCTGATTCTGACCAAAACTAACCACACCACGAGATAAAAAAAGAGAGAACAGACTGTTGGTGAAGTAATTATCTGCTTGTTTTCTTTTGGACTGAAACAGATTAGGTCATGTGTCAATTTAACATGTACTGTTTAGGACTAGCTTATGGTTTTAGTGAGAAATGCCAATGAGTCTTATGTTGCTCTGGGCTATATTTTTTTTTTAATACTTTGTTAATGAGCTTTGTCTGTTTTAATTAGGATTTGACTAAAGGCAATGATACATCAATCCCAGAGTTTGACTATCAGCAAAAGAGGCGTGTTGGCTATAAAGCAATAAAGAGCCCTTCATCTGCGGTGGTAAGCTAAACTAATTGTAATTTTGGTTTTGGAGGAGTTCAGTGTTTTTAGTTTTTACTTATTTATTTCTTTTTATACAATTGGTTTCAGGTAATAGTTGATGGCACATTTGCACTGCATGCAAAACTGCGGTCTTTACTGGATATTCGAGTTGCTGTGGTAAATTGTTTTTTTTTTTTTGTTTTTTCTTTTCTTAATATTGCAATAATTTTATGTCCTTCACTATTTTTCAATTTCTTACAAGTTTCAAAATAATACAGAGCATATATTTTGATAAATCAGGTTGGTGGTGTCCATTTTAGCCTGCTTTCTAAAGTTCGCTATGACATTGGAGATTCTTGTTCACTGGATTACCTTATCGATAGCATTTTTCCATTATTTAGGAAACACATTGAGCCAGATCTTCATCATGCACAGGTTGGTTCTGTTCTTATTCTCACCTCTAAATTTCACAGCTAATACTTTTTATTTCCCCTGCCCTTTTATTGGCAGATCAGAATTAATAACAGCTTTGTCTCATCATTCAGAGAGGCAGTCTACAAGGTTAAATGCAGAAGTAAGGTGTGTCTGTCACCTATACATTAGTAATAATGATTGTATTCCTGTATGTGAATTTAATTTTCTGATTAGTTATTTATTAGTAAAGGTGCAAACAAGTCTTTCTAAATTAAAAGAAAGGTTGCTCATACTTATATTTAAATGAGCTAAATTAAAAGCATAAGCTTGACCTTTTTAAAATATGAAAGTTTAAGATTGACTCATTTATGGCTTGAATGGTTTTTTCTCCTTGAATTATTTTTAAAGTTTATCAAAGGTGAATGGAGATGATAGATTTTCTTAAAAAAAAAAAATAATTTTAATGGTTTCTCATTTATAATATACAACAATAACAGCAATAGCTTTATCGCACTAGGTGAGGTCGGCTAAATGAATCACTCAGATGCCATTTGCCCCAATCAAAAACCAAATTCTCAGGAATATTATTTGTCCATTTTAATAATTTCCTCCAATGTCCTTATTCTCGTCTCTTACCCTTTTCACAGAATTAGAAACCATGTAATCTACTCTTTTCCCCAATGTCATTGGTGACCTTCTTTGCACATGTCCAAACCATCTTAATTGATTTCTTGTGTGTGTGTGTTCTGGTGTACGAACAGTTTTTAACTCTTAAATTTTGTGACAGTCTTCAGATGGACATTCAGGTTCTGCTTTTCAAGGAAATGAAGCCCAAACAGACAAGTTAGTATTTTGATTATGGAAATAATGAGTTTGGTGGTGACTAGTGTATTTTATCTTTAGATGTTTCTTACTAGAGTTCTAATATGTAGAATTAAAATATTATCACTGAATTTGTCTTGCTTTCAGTTTTATCGAAATGTACCTTAGACCACCTTCAGCTAGTGAAGAAGCAAGGATAAATGATTGGATCAAAGTGCGGCAGTCTGGAATTAGATATTATTTATCACTTGGTGATCAGAGGATTGTTGACAAGAATTTCATTATCAGGCCTAAAGCTGAATTTGAGGCATGAATCTTTTTCATTTTATTCATTTCCTTTCTTCTGATAAAAAAAAAACTAATAAGCAGCATGAGTGGGATGTATCTCATATGCACAAAATTAGGTAAAGGATATATTAGCAAAGCACTGTATCTTCCCTCTAGTTTAAACCTGCTGATTACAACAAAAGTATGTATTAAGAAGAAGGCCTAGATTTTTATCCTCTGTCTGTGCTTAAATTTTTTTGTGGTATGTGCAAATTGTAAATGTTCCCTTCAAGCTTAGTTGCCACATTAAAATAGTGAGCACTTGAATTGTTAAACATCTTTCCTATGCCCATCCCATCACTTAGATGCTGTCCTGTTCAATATTGCCGGGAACTTAGAACTTAAAAGGCATAAGTTAGCATCCTTCCTAGATAGCACTATTCAGTATGTAAATTTTGGATAGCTTCATTGTTGGATGGAAATTACAACTACAGTGTAGAAATTATATATATATTTTTTCTTAATTATAATTTTAGACATTTTAAGAATGGTTTCTATTTTGATTTCTGGATAAACCAGAGGCTACAGCATAATACTTTTGTGGTTTGATTTATTTTTATTTTTAAAGTTAATGTCTTCTTAATTTTGGGTTTGGAAGGGAGTCTGCAAGAGGTGTGACTGGTATTGCTGAATAGGGATTAGAACTGACCTTTGTCAACATGTCAATGTTTATATTTTGAGAACGACTTCTCTTTGAATGATGAGGACAAAGCATACATCATTGTATTCCATTGAAGTATTACACGATATGTACATTTTGTCAGGATGAAGTTATGCATGAATTCAGAAAGTGGAGATTTGGAATCAAAGTGTTTTCATTTTATCTTTATTTACATGGTGATTTTTTCTTTGTTATTAAGCTTGATAAAATATTTTATTTAGTCTTGGTTCCTCTTCCTTGTATTCTTCTTACACTTATAATGTACCTTGGTTATGTCTCCTTTAGCATTTTATTCCGTTAAACTTATTATCCATCAAGAAAAAATAAACCTACTCTATTGTAGCAGATTTTTGTTTGCTTTTTATGATTTTGATGTTGGAACAGGTTGGTCGAATGACATTGGGCGGATTATTGGCTCTTGGGTACATTGTTGTGGTTAGTTATAAGCGTGCCTCCACAACTGTTGATAATGGCAAGGTTTCAATGTCTTCTGAAACCATTGATGTTCTTGGTGAGACATTCATGGTGATGAGAGGAACTAATAGAAAGGTATATACTTTTTTCTTATCACAGTAGATTATGTTCCATTTAAAATTCAATCTTCTTGACTCGTTTACACTTTACTTTCAGGGTACTCATCAGTCATCATGTTCATTTTATGCAAATAATCTTATTGTATATTTCCTGTTGTTTCCTTGTTTGATGAAGAGTCTAATAATCATATAAATAAGGGTTAATGCTATGTATCACATTTAAATTTCCTTGTTTTCTTCTCAGTTTTTGGAGGGTTTCTGATCCTTGCACAGTGATTTTTTTTTTTCTTGAACAATTTTTTATATGAAAAGCTTTGCTTGGTCCTCACTCCTAGTAGATCATGATTGTTTTATGGGTAAAATATGTTTTTAATCCCTGTACTTTCAGCCAAACTTGGTTTTAGTCCCTGTAGTTTTAAATAGATCAATTTGGTCCCTACATACACTTTATAAAATAGGTGTATTTACTCCCTACACACTGATGACAGAGGAACCAAATAGGGACTAAATCCACCTATTTTTTTTTAAAAATATGGGGACCAAATTAATCGATTTGAAAATACAGGGACTAAAAGTCTAAAACCAAGTTTTACTGAAAGTATAGGGACCAAAAAATATTTTACCCTTGTTTTATTTCCTTCCATTTTATATTAAATGACATTTTTTGTTTTCCATGTTGTTTGCTTTCTGCTCAGTCTGATTATGCCTTTTCTGGTTGATAATATGCTGAGTTACTTATCTGAAAGATGGAAAAAAAAAATCTGCAGACTGTCGGAACAGAAGCATTAAGGATGGGCATTAATGGACCTTGGATTACTAAATCATATCTGGAAATGATTCTTGAGAGAAAAGGTAGGGATTTGGATGCTCTCTCCCTTTAATACAGTTTATGCACATTTAATTAATTCAGTTATTTTTCTTACATGTGATGATGACTGCTATAATAGGAATATTTGTTTGATTTGAGGAGTGAGGACAACATTTGGTCAATTAGCTTTATGGCAACATGAATTGTCTAATCAGTAGATTATCTTATTATCAAGCCCAGTGGAAATATAGGCACAGAGTGCCTGTCTGTACCTATTGTTATATTTTTATATTTTTATAAATGCTAATTTTTTTAAACAATATTTATCTTTTTAACAGTTTAATATAATTAATTTGACACGAGAGTATGAAAGAAAATAAATAGTGAGTGGTGTAGTAGGTAGTTTAGGGAGTTGTTAAAGGGAAAAGTGGTCCAATAAGTTGTGGAAGACCAAAAAGGGTATTATTCCCTTTATTATAGTTATTGATTATAGGTTATAGATAAAAACAAAAATAATTTCCTTATGTTGCATTGACTTGTATTTAACAATGAATTGTGTGATTGTTGTTATGCCTGCTCACTTTCACATGCAGGTGTACCTCGTCTTAGTACACCACCACTTGTGTCTAATACAACTGTGGCTGGTAGTCAAGAAACCGTGATCGCTGCACCAAAGCCAATTCGTGTTATCCCTAACCTTGTTACTGGGCTTGATGATTTACCTCAGCCGTGGACTCGATCTCCAACAAAATCTAAAATGGAACCTGTTGTGGCTGAATGGCATTTCATATCTTCAGATTCTTCCCAGCCTGACAACTCAGTCCTTGGTATTTTCCTTGAATTGGAGGATGTAGTTAATTTTGGAGATAATTTCTTGCATGCTTACTTAAGATTTCCATTGTATTAAGACTTCTCTCATGAAGCAACCACAGATCCTTCATCTTTCAGGGATAGTATTAGGCTTGCTCCAATGCCTGATTCATTTGACTTGGATAGGGGATTGCTTTTGGCAGTTCAAGCAATACAAGTAAGGAGTAGAAACTTGTAAATTTCTTCTGCACCTCATGTTTTGAAGCTAACAATTCCATAGGACATGCATATTTATATGCTTGATGGAATCCTATATGCTTATTTATCTTTGTTCCAGGCGTTGTTGGAGAATAAAGGTGTCCCCGTCATAGTTGGAATCGGTAATATGGATGTTTCTTGATACCTCATCCTCCTTCCTTTGTGTGTGGTTGTGCTTCGCCCCATTTACCTGGATTGACTTCAACTGTCTCTGTTTCTTGAAATGGGATTCCCTGCAGTCAAAAGCATGTGCACAAAATCTCCACCCTTAAGTTTTATCTTTCATACATTAAAAAGTTAATGGAATATTAGCACAAAAATATTCAAACTATTGGATCTTGAACGTTTCCTGCTGTCACATAGCTGACTGCAGGGAATCCAAATCCTTCCCTATCCCTTCAATTAGAAAATGACAAGTGGTTAAAAATTAATACTCTTTCTCCTGGTTAAGTATTTTTTGCTTAAGTGTCTTTTTCTATTTGGGTAGATAGGGAAGGAAACACAAAATGGGTACGGCTGAATTAGTTTCCATGCAACCAAGCTCCCCGCACATTGCTATCTTTCTTTGCCGCACCACATGGAAAGAAGTATACAGCTAGCTGTATTACAGAAACAAATCTAACAGCAAGTGGAATAACTTTTAATTATAACTTTATGAATAAAACTAAAATTCTATATAAGGAGGCATTACAAAACAAGTGTAATTTTATTTGAGGTGAAAAGTAGCTAGTGAGCAGTATAAGGTCAATTTAGTTATTATTGCTTTAGAAATACCGGGTTGGTTCTTCACATGCTTGCTGATAAAGCTGGAAGCTAATTGAGCTGAACCAAGATAGGCCTATCTCAAACTTACCTTAACAGGAAATGGATCCCATTTTCTTGGTTGAAGCTCAGCTCACCTTAAGCTCATGAGCTACTCAAGTTTAATAAGCCAATATTGAGCCTTTTATTAATTGAATATATTATGCCCAATGATTTCAGCATGAATTTGTATATAAAAATCATATTGAGCCTCTTTTTCTTCTGCTCTTTCTTTTGGTTACTGATGTACTGAATATGGCTAAATCAATTTTCCTTCATCTCAAAGGCTTAAAGCATTCATTTTTAACAGCTCTAGTTCTGATAAAATCACTGATCCTGAGGAATTTGTGCTTGTCAGGAGGTCCAAGTGGGTCTGGGAAGACTAGTTTGGCTCATAAAATGGCAAACATAATTGGTTGTGAAGTAGTTTCTCTGGAAAGCTATTATAAACAAGTAAAGGATTTTAAATATGATGACTTCAGCGCACTTGATTTATCCTTGCTATCAAAGGTAAGGTAATTGAATAGTTTAGATGCAGTTGATTGGGTTACTCTGCATGATAATTGATTGATGTTGCACCTTCATATATATAACTTATTGTGTACTGATTTCTGTATAAAAATGTATATATTTCTTCTGAGAAATGAATCTTTTTTAATTTTTTAACATGATATGTTAATTAAGTGTCACTACCTCTGGTTACCATTAATTCCTCCCCTTCATTGTTTGAAGTAATGAACAAGTTAATATGAAGCATTTTCTTTTAGAAGATGTAAACTTTTGCAAGGTTGGGAACAACCTTGGTCAGACTTGATCCAGTTAATAGCTCTGTTTGATAGAGGGAGTCAACATGTTCTGTCAATTGCTCCAAAATTCTTCTCCCCTATCCTGAATAATGTGCCAGTCCAATTCAGTGCCACAGTGCCATCAATTAAATCTAAAATGCTGTAGTTAAGGATTTGAGGCCAAGGAAAGTTTTCTTTTTTTTTTTTTTTTTTGGTTTTGAATAATTTTCTCATCATTTTATAACTGTAAATTTGTAATTTATTGTAAATATTTGACTGATGACTTGGCAATGCTGATTTGGAGTACCATATCATTTGGGATAAGCATTTTACTAGTGACTTTCAGGATGGTTGCATTACACTGATAAAAATTATGCCACTAGAAGGGACCAGCTAGTTGAATGAAAAAAGTTATGGTCCCTATTTGCTATCCTCACCATAGCTACAACAACAAAGCCTTATTCCACTAGAAGTGACCAGCTATTTGGATAAAAAAATTACACTGTTCTACCAAGAATCAAAATTCTAATAAATGGATTTTGAATATGAAAATTTTGTTGTGGTCCAAAGGCTCAAAATTCTTTGCTTTAAATGCTTGGTTAGTCGAAGCTTTTGGATATTTTTAGCCATGTTACTAATGGATTATTTAACTTTCTTATTTTTGAGTCCATTGCAGAATATTGATGACATCAGAAATGGCCAAAGAACAAAAGTACCTATATTTGACTTGGAAAGTGGTGCTCGGAGTGGCTTCAAGGAACTTGGAGTTTCTGAAGATTGTGGAGTGGTCAGATATTAAACTAGTTCCCCCAACACCTGAAATTTGTTGCCTCCATTATAACTTTGTTTGTGAGATTTAATAGAATAGCCTGAAGTTGAAAAGATATTATCTTCCTTGCACTTTATTTTTGCAAACTCCATGAGAACATATCTTACTAGATTTTGAATTCAGTGCTGATCTAAATATTAACATGGTAATGGATTATTGCTGAACTTGAGATAGCCATTTTAGATGTCAATAGCCAACCTTTCCAAATGCAACTACTATCAGGTGCCAACGTAGAAATATATTTTTTATTTCTAAATTTCTAAAAGCTCCTTGGGCTTAAAGTTTGAACAAAATGCCAGCTTGCTTGAACCTTTTGCTGATATTATATTTTAACTAGAATAAAGGAAAGCAAGCATTGAACTCCTGATAACTTGGTCAGAGAAGTTTGATATCATGTCAGTGGACAACTTTCCCAAAAGATTGAGCCTATTAGGTGTAGCCGCATAGGCCTTGGAATGGTCTTAGCTCTAACATTTGTTTGATAGTATACCATGTTTGTTTGACCTGCTTATATCTTTGAAGTTACCATGCCAATAGCCGCTCAGGAGTTTCCAAATGGTGTTAGAGCTTTACCCTTCATAGCTTACTGGCTATGATGCCATGCTGAAAGTGCCTCCTAAGAATCAAACCACTATTGATCTGGCAAAGGGTGTCACCCTTCATAGCTTACTGGCTATGATGCCATGCTGAAAGTGCCTCCTAAGAATCAAACCACTATTGATCTGGCAAAGGGTGTCACCCTTCATAGCTTACTGGCTATGATGC
>CM023945.1:9419366-9435837 GCA_013407115.1 Glycine latifolia | reverse complement strand
TTAAAGAATATTAAAATTAGAAATTGTTAGTGACTTAATTAATTAGTAACTTAGGTTTGGACTTGGGCTTAGGCTAATTAGTTACTTAGGTTATCACCTAGGTTTAGGGTTTAAGAAACAACAATGAAAAAAACAGTTATGTTATTTATTTAATGTGTAGCATATAAGTATGGCCGAGTCATCGTCTTCTGAGTCACCACGTTCTGGTTGTGACCGTGATCATGAGCCAACCGATCCCACGACGCATGTTCTTCCGGGACCATACAGATGGGATGTACTTAGGAGGCGTAGACAACGCACTCATATTTCGTAGGCAGTTTGGAATGACAAGACACAAAAAGAGCTGAAGATTCGTCGCGGAGGTAGACTTATTGGTGGACCCCGACCCGACGATATTCCGGACGTCGTCGCACAGTATTTGACTGAGGCTGGTTTTATACATGTGGCTCGCATGAAGTTTATGCAGGTATCGATTTACGAATTTGTGTTAAAATTTTTATGTTAAAAACCCAGGTTTCTAACATTGTGTTTTCTGAACTTAAAAATTTATAAGTTACCTGTATTTTTCATATTGATGCTGGTCTTATCAGTGCTCTGGTCGAGCGGTGGAGGCCAGAAACACACACTTTCCATCTGCCGCAGGGTGAGATGACGATTACCTTGCAAGATGTTGCAGGTATTCTAAGATTGTCCACTGATGGGCAAGTCGTTACCGGGCACACTCACACAGATTGGGCAGAATTGTGTAATGAGGTTTTTGGTAACGGCCCTCATGCGGACACAGAGTTAGCCATCGGCAGTCTGAGGTTAACATATTTCGACAGGGTGTATCCTTCATATGATGCAGTTGCTGGAAACCCTCAAAATGTGATATACTTCACGAAGGCTCACATTGCTCGAATGTTAGGATCTTGGATCCTTTGTGACAGGTCGGGGGGACCGTACTAGGCTGTCGTTACATCGGCTTACTTGGTGGTGATTTTGCCGATATTGCTACATATAGCTGGGGGTCAGCAGTTCTGGCTAACTTGTTTAGGCAGTTGTGCGAATGCACAGACCCCGATAGAAATGACATTGGTGGTTGTCATGTTTTACTTCAGATTTGGGCGTGGCTCAGATTTCCACCAATTGCTTCCCCATTGCCTGTTCCGTCTGAGCCAGGCCTCCACTTTGGACACAGGTATGTTTATTTCGTATTACTTGAATGACTGTGTATTTATGCGTACTACAATTAACGATTGAATGTTTAATCTGGATATTAGATTTAATGCTCGTTGTCGCTTCCGTTCATACCCACTGACTTGGTATCGAGAGAGGCTAGACTCCTTAACTAGAGATGAGGTATGCCTTTTTAATGAAATAAATTTATTTAACATGGATGTGAATGTGCAAGTGACTCCTATATAATTTATTTGTGTAGGTTGTTTGGCAACCCTATGGTGATTACTATTTTCTTGGTGCATCTGCTGAGACATGGCATTTGTGGATGGCTAGGACACCTATTATTTGTTTCCACATTGTTGAGTATTCGCAGCCTGATAGATGCATGAGGCAATTTGGGCGCGATCAACCAATACTGCACAGGCCTGAAAAATTGAAAGGTGTTCATGATTATACCCTTCGGGGTAAAGCCCAAGAGAATTGGCCTCGTAAGCTAAGAAAGTTTATACAGAGATGGAATAGGAGAGGTGAACATATTGAGGTGCCTCCTGCATTACATGGTCTGATGTCACCGAACCATCAGTACATGGCTTGGTATAGACTTTCCGACAAGCGATATGTGACAAAGAAGGGTGCCACATTCGCACGTTGTGTAAGTGATTAACTCAAAATAATTATTTTACCATTATGTTATAATGTTGTTTATGTAACTATGTTGTGACGTGTAGGTTGATGGCCTGGAGAATTTGCATTATGTCACGACCGATGAGGAATTTGAGAATGTTGGCTTGCACTTTGTTCACGATGAAGTAGCTCGTCTAATTGCTTGTTTTAGAGAGTCTGCTCGGGTGGAGGAGGCAGGTCCAGAGGCACCGCTGACCCAGCTTCCGGAGGAGCCACAGTTATCCCTCGACATCGGGCGTCGTGCGAAAGAGGGTCGAGGGTTAGGACGTCGTCGACGACCTATTACACCAGTACCTGAGCCTATTCATGCACCCAGGCCATGCACGAGTGGTTGGATGAGGCCACCCTACATAGGTCATGAATACGGTGTTCGGGAGACATATTACGACCCTTCGCAGGCAGAGGCTGATGCATTTTATCGGCCAGAGGCTGATACATATTATCAGCCTAAGCCCGATACATTTTATCGGCCTGAGCCCGATACCTTTTATCGGCCTGAGGCCGTACCGATGGACACTGAAGGCCAGCCTGCGTTCGATGCCAGTTCAATGGCGATGCCATTTGGGGATGAGGCAGGGAGTAGTAGTCAGGGACCTCGTATGTGGGATCAGGCACCTGCTGACGATGTGCTTAGCCACATCAATTTCGATCCTCAGCAGCCAGACTATCCTCCAGAGCCGCCAGTCGATGACACTCCACCTCCATATCATGTGCACCATCCTGCTCCTGCTCCGCGGTATTCGCGTGGACGTGGTAGACGTAGAATGCCAGATCGTCGGGCGCGTCATGAGCCTTGGCCTCCTTATTCGTAGAGTTTATATTTTGTTATTTTCCGTTTTGTGTTGATTATAATTTGTTTGTATGTTCTGGTTAAACATGTTTTGATTATTGACACATTTTTAGCCCCTATATCTGTGGTGGACATCGTTTGGTTATTTAATTTGGTTGTCATGACTATATTTTGCTATAAACTAAATGTGGAACTATAAAAGTATATCCTCGTTGGATAAGTTACCTGAACTTTGTGATCGACGTAGTTAGGCATTCACGCAAGCAAGTTGGCACGCACATTCTCCAAAGTAATGTCCGGTCTTTGTCATGGCAGAAAAGCACAATAAATGACTCTTCCTTTGTACTGGAATCTGACATTGACTACACCGGTGACGATTGACAACACATCCATGTCCTTTTTGTCGATAGCCAATCAAGTTACATCATCTGTAAGAAGACATTGACAACACTAGCACGCCAGTTGTTTAGTCACGCCTCATCCATACGCGAGTGATCCCGTCCCACACAGGCGGGACTTTACATCGTTATATATACCCCCACACAGGACTTTAATCATCCCACACAACATACCTCCGCAAAGGAAACTCAATCTCAGCACGATGGCATTCTTAGGTGAAACCGCCTCTCAAAACATTGGTAATTCAAAACTAGCATTTATATTTCCGAATGGATCAATCATGCATAATGAAACTGGTGTTTCTTTCGGATGTCCTACCTCAATACCAATGCGAGTTCCCGATGAATGTTCCTTTCAGTCACTGAAGAGTAGAATGCACAACACCCTCTTGCTCACAAGTGACCAATTTGTGGATGAAATTTACTATCAACAACCAGCCATTAGTACAGGTAACGAAATTTTTTTTCATTCCCTGCCCCTGAATAATGATGATGATGTTTGCACTATGTTGGCGTGCCATGAAAAATTCTCGTCTGTTGGTCCTATAGAATTATTATGTATGATAAGCAGAACACCCGATGGTGTCCTCGACCTACTTCAATCCACGATGACTCCTACTCATGATGCACTGTTGTATTACAACGGCAAGTGGAAGCAACCACGACAAAACAATTTTCTGGGTTACTCCTTTACTGGAACAAATCCAAAAAGGTTTCAAATCCCTTCCGGATGCAATATAGATACACTGAAGGATATAATAAAGCGAGTTGCGCCGCTCGGAGTTCCTCCTTATGGAATACACGAGTCACAGGTTGTGAAACACGTGTTCTTCCGACAACCAGGTCACACCCAATATTCACAAAACTTAGTCGAATATCAAATAATAGAACTGAAAAATGATGAAGATGTACTCAAGGTGTTAGCAGAATCTAATTACTGGAAGCGTTTCTCTCCAATAGAAATCTTAGCTACTTTTAACAAACCAGTAATCCAACTATTGGAAGATGACATGTCATGATTTTCATGTTTCAGTTGTTGTTGTTAGTCGGTTTCATTGTTTCGGCTTTTAAATTCTCGTCTGTTTGTGTTTGTGACTCTATTTCCAGTTGTTTGTATGTTCTGTTATTTTATTAGGTTTCAATGTATTGTTAATGTGGATTGCATTTTCATGTCCAACAACCTTTGTAGCGTATATGAAAATTGACAGTAGTGGTTTCAATGGAAGTTTCGTTTATTTTCAAATGTTCATTACTAAATATAACAACATATAGAAAACATTCAAAACAACATAAAGACATCATGTGGTGGATGGACGATTAGGACAATTTCTACGATTATGACCAGGTAATCTGCATAGACCACACCTAACACGACTTTGACTAGTTTCAACTTCATCCATCTCATTGCGTATTCTAGTTGACTTTGGACGACCCTTTGCATGCAACATAGACCTGTCAGGTATCACCACTGGATCTGTAGTGGGTGGGATTGCTTGCTCATTACCAATTGGCTGCCATGGGAATGAATAAGCTTCTACCAGCTTTGTAATGAGGAATATGTCATCCACATATTGTGATGGTGCCTGACGAACATGTAAAGCGGCTGCTATGCCATGACTACAAGGATACTTGAACGCCTTAAATTTCCCACACTGACAAGACCGCTCAGGGAGATTAACCAAATACGATCTTTCATAACCATCGTCAACCTCAAATACAGTTTGATCAACATTATATGCACGAACATAGTGAGCAGTAGCAGTGGTCTCATTGGCCTTCAACATAGCAACCACATTTTTGCAATGACGAGAAGGACCTTGCAATTCATTAAGAGCCGAGCGCCCTCGGCAAACAAAATATTCCACCAATCTGCTGTATGTGTGCTTAACCAACGCGGTTATTGGCATGTTTCTTGCACCTTTTAACATTCTGTTCACTGACTCGGCCAAATTTGTTGTCATATGTCCATACCTTCGTCCCTCAACATCATATGCATGTGTCCACTTTTCCTTCGGGATGCTATCAATCCAGTTTGCAACCTCAGGACTCACATCACGAAAACTTGCGTAGGCTATCTCAAACTGAACAATAGAAGGAGTATAACCTGTACACAAATCAAATAACATAAAAATTTACAACTACATGCATAATTAATATATGAAGTTTTTAACCATACCTAAATTCATAACCGCCCTCTTCAAATTTTCATTTCTGAATTTTTGATTAAAATTGCTCGCAATATAACGAAGGCAAAAGACATGATAAGCATGCGGTGGTTGCCAACCACGGTGTCTCTCAACTGCAGACATTATGCTTCGATGCCGATCAGAAATAAGACAAATATTTGTCTTCTGTGTAACATGCGCGCGAATGTTATCCAGAAAGAATTCCCAAGCTTCCAACGTCTCACCCTCGACAATAGCAAATGCAAGTGGCAAACATTCATTATTTCCATCCTGAGCTGTGGCAATCAACAATTTTCCTTTGTACTTGCCATATAAATGAGTGCCATCAATTTGAATAACCGGCTTACAAAAATTGAAAGCCTCACAACATTGTCTGAAGGTCCAAAAAATCCGGCGTAACACACGTTTTCCATGAACGATTCTATAAGCCACATAATAACTGTTTGTTTGAAGACGATAAATAGAACCTGGATTACGTCCAACCATATATTCACACCACCTCGGCAAAAATGCATATGATTCCTCCCAATCACCGTAGATAATTGCCATTGCTTTCTGCTTTGCATACCATGCCTTTCTATATGAAACTTTGTATCCATAGGAATGAGTTATCCTTTCCTGGACGAATCCAATTGAACATGATGGATCATGCTTTATCATCCCTAATAAAAAAAAAATTAAATCTCATTATCATTAAGAACAATAATATAATCATTAATTCTCATCATTAAATATTCATCCAAAAACATACCTAGTACGAGTAAAACAATAACACTGGCATCTAATTGTCTGTGGTCCTGAGAAATGTGATCATTTAAGCAATTGTGATCCCCGCCCCATTTGGTAACCACCCATTTTTCACCGTACATTGGTTTCATTACCTTAACCCTCCATGGACAATTCTGGTCATGCGCACGACATTTCATGATTAACTTTGCCGGCGTACTTTCAACCACGACAGCTTCCTGATGCTCCTTCATGAGGTTAAGCTTGATTGCCATTTGCACATCTTCTTTTGATGCAAATTCCTGTTTCACAAACAACTTATTCCCTAATACCCATGGACCCTCAACTGAACTTGAACCATAACCACTGCCAGAATCTTGTTCACCCGGATAATCCCAATCAATGTAGGTGTAATGTGGGATTTCATCCCAAAAAGTAGTATTATTTCCAAAAAATTTTACAATAAAATACACTGACACAATAAACAAACATATATGTATGTAACTATTGTTTGGTAACACACCTTCACATTGTTGCGGTAAATGAGACTCCCCTGCATCCTCTTGTCGTTGGGTTTCATGCTCTCTCACGACTGAGTCATGTACTTGTATTTAAGTTGCGCTTCGACCATCATCGTCATCATTGTCCGAAGCACTAGCATTCTCGGCAAGGAGACGATCTTCCATTGCGATATTTTCATCATCATCATCGTCAATATCGTCATCCATAACCCACGTGGGATCATTTTCATCTTCCATAGACAAATTAACAACTGGAGCAGCAGATGCTGATGCTCCACGAGAATAATTGAAATCAACTGACCTCGTTGGTAAAGCCACATCCTCTACTCCAGCAAAATCCACGTACAACTCTAAGAAATTTTTCCTTGACTGGTTGAAGAATTCTCCTATTACAAATTCTAAGTCTTCGTCGTCAACTACTTTCATGCTGACATATTTATCATCGCACCATATTCTTGCAGTGACCATAGTGATAGATACATTGCCTTTCAGAACTAATTTTTTACTGATTTTTTCATGCAATTCGTCAATGGTTGAGTTGCGGTTGATACGTGTTCCCCTTTTCTCTCCTTCGAAAACAACACTACCTTGGCTCTCAATTTTGCTACCATTATAATATAAAGCAATAGAACAAAATCACCATCTCCAGACATTTTTTTATATATGACCAACGACTACAAGATCACAAAGATTAGCAACACAGGACCACGGTCAAGCCTGTAACACAGAAAAATCTATAAGCATATTATCATAATTTATTTCATTTGGAAGAAAAATTATTTGAAAAAATTCATTATGTATGTCTTACGTAGGTCCTTCATGAAAACCTAGGTCATAACCTAGGTAATAAACTAATCCTTCATGGAAAATTATTTGATACAATTTATTATCTATGTCCTACGTAAATAACTAATGAAAACCTAGGTCACCCACTAATTGTACCCGAAACCCTAAACCTAGGTCATAACCTACATAACTAACTAATAATATTGTAACTCAATAAACTTAGCTCTTAACCTACGTAACTAACTAATAATATTGTAACTCAATAAACCTAGCTCTTAACCTACATAAATAACTAATCAAAACCTAGGTCATAAAACCTACGTTATAATAAGTAACTATTTCTAACCTCAGTCAATAACAATTTTCTACATTAATACAAATTCTCTAAGACAACAACATAATATATATCCTATGGCAATTTAAAATTAATATATTTCACCAACACTTACTTGCTTGCTTGAACCAAAAATCCAATCCAAAGACACAACCAATAGCTTTGCAAATGCTGAGGATGGGTGCAAATGATGGGTACAGTTGGCTGAAATGCTGGGTGGGGGCTATATGTAGACTGCTGGATCACGTCTTGGGGCGCCAAGATTGGAGCTGGATCACGTCACCTGGAGACGTGAATGGAAGCTAATCACGTCCACCATGGACGTGTTTAAACACGTCGTGCCCTGGCGTGATTGATCACGTTATCCCATCACATGAATGACCGCAGTAGATTTGTATTTAGGTTTTGAAATGCATTATTGGTGTAATTATTTTTTAAAACAATATTATTTAAATTTTTTTGCCCTAAATTATATAAATCTCATGACTGATTGCATCAAAAGAATAATGAAACTTTATTATAAAATATATTCATTTTATAAAAATAAAACAACTATTTTATTTTAATAAATTTTATAAATTTGTTTATTTAAGTAAACTCAACCTGCCAACTAATACATTAATGTTTTCATTAAAAGATGGAAATAAGTTTCGTGTTGTTCATACTTCATAGCAAAAAGGCTTTCACAAAACAAGCAGCGTCACGCAGCTGAATCATATTCACTCAAAACTAAAAAGAAAAAACAAAAAACAAAAAAAAGCTCAGAGACAGAGAGAATGGGGAAAAGACAAATCCCAGACCCTCCGAACTTTAAGAAATACGGCGTTCCTTTCTACTCCGTTGCGTGGATTCCCCAACACGTAGTCAAATCGCGCCAAATCGAAACCGCCGATGAGTCCTCCGACTCCGATCACAGCTCTTCGCCAGCGACCGAGGCGGCGAAGGAACCCGCGACGGTCACCGGTAGCTACTTGCTGTTCGCCGGCGGCGGCGGAGCAGGCCACAGCGGTATCCCCAATGCTTTGGTTATTGCGCACTTCGATGTTGGGTCGAATTCTCTCTCTGACCAACCGGTACGCGATATATTCCTTCTATTGCTTTCACGATTCCGGAATTGTTAGGGATTTGATTTTGTGGCGAAATTTTTGTGATTCCGAAACGATAGGAATCGGATCTGGTTTTGAATTGGATTTTCGTTGTATGATGCAATGCGGATTATTGGATTAATGCTTGTATTTATTACTCCGTGAAAAATCTGCGCTAGTTGCTTGATTTAGCTGTGTGGTTGATTTTCTGTGTTGTTTTGTGGAAGTAGATTTGTTCGAATTGCTAACAATTGATGTATTGAATTTTTATCGTTTGTCTAAGATTGTATAAAGATGTCTGCAGAAAGATGTGGTTCATGTGATTATAATACTATTACTACATTCTGTTGTTTGAGTAACCTTGTTAATATTTCAGGTGTGTAAGCTTGGAACTGATTCTGAATTGCCTTATAGGATGGCACTTAACTCTAATGGTGATGGCCTTATTTGTGCAATGGAAACGCCCATGGTTTGCAGGTCTTTTTTCTTCCCGTCACCTCTTTGCTTTCATATCTGTTAAAATTCATGTCAAATGTTTTGGATGAGTGAACCCAGACTAGTTTGAGCTTACATGTAGAGGTCATGCTTGATTAAGCATTTGGAAAATGAAATCATCTTTCATCTAGACTTTATCATGTTCTAATAAATTTCCATTTTCTCCCTTTCAACTAAGTGGTATGAAATACAGATAAAGGTAGGAAAATAAGATGACGGTTTCAAAATTGCCTGCTTTGTATGCTTTTATGATCCAACGTAGAGATACAATTCCTAGAAGTATTAAGACCTTTCTAGTTTCTAGTATGTTGAGGAACTGTGTGACACCTGTATAGTTTAGTGATGTATCTAAATATAACCTTGTTTATGTTGACCCACTAGGTAAGGAAATTAGCATCGAATACATTATCTTTTATCTTAAATTTTAGTATAGAATATTGAACTAGAAAATGAGAAACCCAATAGACTGTATGGTAGTTTAGTAGTTCTAACCATAGTAATGATGTTGAACATCATGATCAATATTATGCCTTGTTCATGCAGATGGTTTGACTGGGATCAAAACAAGAGCTCTGAAATTCATAAGTTGAGTCTGAAGTTGTCAGAGAAAGTGCTCTCACAGTTGGAGGATGTTGGACAGCAATTAGCATTGGCATTCAACAATGATGGTACTGCACTAGCTGCTGGTGGGGAGGTATAGATTTCCTTTATATTTACAGAAGTCAAAAGATACCATTTTATAACATTGATGTTCATTTTTAGCAACATGAAAGAAAGATGATTTTTTGAAAATATATCCACTAATTAATTATTACTGCACTTCGTTTTCAACTAAGGTATATTTTCAAAAAGATTAATATCCAAATTCAAAACTCATGATGTATAGTCTTTTTCTTCTTCACTTTTTCCAAATTAATATTAAACAGTGAGGAACTTCTGTTTTATTGGACAGTAGTTGCCCAAAATACATATGCTTTAAATTTTCTTTACTACAGGATTATTCATTCTTCTGGCAAATAACTAAATAAGCATTAAATTGTAGAAAATTTCTTTGTTGATAAAGGAGTGGAATGCTTTATGATATTGTAATTTTGGTGCAGTACAGGATGGCAATCTAAGGGTTTTCAAGTGGCCTAGCATGGAAATTATTCTCAACGAGACTAATGCTCATTCTTCTTTGAAGGACTTACATTTCAGGTTTGTTGTGCATAGCAGCATATGCATTTCACAGATATGTTACTCTTTGACTTATAATTCACAAGGAAAACAGTTGAGGAAGGTGTCTCTATAAACCCTGTTATTTGTGAAGGATTGTGCCTTACAGTTTGGTTTTGTTTGTCTTGCAGTTCTGATGGTAAATTACTTGCCTCTTTGGGAAGTGGTGGCCCCTGCAAGGTTTGGGACGTTTCTTCATCAATGGTCTTATCTTCTCTATCAAATGAAAATGTGAGCAATTGATTAAAAATCTTACCAGTACAGAAAGTTAACTTCACTTAAACTTTGCATGGGCTTGATAGTTTTATGAGCTTTGTTTGGAATTTTCTCTTCCTTCTAGATAATTGATTTAAATTTGGTTACTCCATGGATTGTACTCCATAGTGACATATTATACAGTCATGTTGAAGTATTGGGAAATATCATACATATATCTAAAGTAGAAATTAGTTGTAATTATTAGGAAGACATAGACAACATGTAGTATCAAAGTGGTGTTGGAAAGTCACCTTTATTGCGGTCACCCCTGGGTTCTAGCCAACCTTAATTGCAGCCTCTTTGATGGTTGTCTTAATTACAGCCTCAAGGCTGGTGTTTAGTCCCACAACAATTAGAGATATGGCTTAAATAGAACTTAGCTAGGGCAGTCCTCGCCTTACAATTTAATTGTGTGGTTCTGGACTAAACACTACCCTTGAGGCTGGCAATTAAGGCAGCCTCCAAAGAGGCCACAACTAAGGCAGGTTAGGGTTGACCGCAATGAAAGTAGGCTTTATGACACTCCCCCTCACACCCAAGACTAATGAATCTAGGATAAGCTTTGAGACCATCTTAGGATTTGTATTTAGGGCCTAATTCAATCCCACAAAACCAGATTGTAAGGTGAGGACTGTCCAATCTTTATAAACTCTATTTAAGCCATATCTCTAGTCGATGTTGGGACTAAACACCACCCTAGTGGCTACAATTAAGGCAGCCCCCAAAGAGACTTCAACTAAGGCAGGCTTAGGGGTGACCGCAATTAAGGCGGCTTTCCAACACCTAGGCTGAACATGGAATATATGGTGCCTCAATATTATTCATATGTTTGACTTGGTGATTGCTTTGTCAGTAATTGTGTATACTAATCATATTTTGTTGGATTTATACAGCGTGAAACTTTTAGCTCTTGCAGATTTTCTCCAACAAATGACGAGACTCAGGTCCTATATATTGCTGCCATGACTGGTAAATAATTTTGCAGAGAAAAATTATCTCCTTTTCGTGTCTTTCAACTGACACAAACTTTTATTGTTGTATATAGATAAAGGTGGAAGCATCCTGACCTGGAATACACAAACATGGGAAAGGATGGCCTCAAAGCATATTATTCGTGATCCGATCTCTGCATTTAATGTCTCAGCTGATGGAAAGTTTCTTGCATGGTACATAGTCTAATCTTTATTTTTGTAATACTTAAGATGTCATTCTTGTCTTTTCTTAAGCTACCTAGAAGCAAATGGTGACTTAATTTTTGTGGTTTACCTTCAGACCTCAAGGGTGCATTTTGACAAGAACTTATTTCTTCTGTTTTGGTGGGTTGACATGCAGTGGAACACCTTCAGGAGACATTGTAATTGTAAATTCAACAAATATGCAGATTCACACAATGATAAAAAAGGCTCACCTTGGCATAGTAACTGCTTTAGCATTCTCCCCTGATTCAAGGTTTGAACTCAAATGTACATACATTTTTCATGTGTATTATGTCATGTTTTAAGGTTAGTCATTGATGTCGTGGTTTCTGTATTTAGGGCGGTGGCTTCTGTATCCATGGATTCAAGTGCGAGGGTAACAATAATTGAAGAGAAGAAGACAAATGGTATGTGCATATTTCATAATTTGTTGCTCTTCATTTTCTTGCTATACAGATTCATAATTTTTTTGCAGAACTCTTTTTACTTAGTGCAGTCCTTTCAGTCTATCCATCTGTAACTTAAATTAACCTGGAATGTTAGTGGCCCAAAATTTTGTTGAAATGACATTTCAAATAAGTTAGAAAGTTTAGCATGCTCCCTGTGAAGAATATCTGGTTCCTGAAAGTGAAGATTTATATAATTATTTTTGTGCATGGGTACAATACTGTACTCTCAATAACACTCGGTATTAGACTGTTAAGTACTGAAGCATGCCTGTGTTTAAACATGTGACCGGCCTAAATTTTCAACTCCTGCTACATGTGAAATTGGACCATATTAGCTTAAAGTGGGAAAATAAGTAATCCAACATAATATTATTGTGTGATTGACCGTAAGCCCCTTGCCATGTTTCAGTCGTTTGTATTCTGACATTTCTGTTCAAATAGATCTATTCCCAAAGATTAAACATAAAAAAAAAAAAAAATTGCTTGGAATTGGGGAAAGGGTCGAATGTAACAACTTCCAAATTTGACCAACCCCACCACGACAAAAACAAAATAATTATATAATGCTACAAATGAACTTAGGGACTTGTAGTTCAATAAAATATATGATTTGCTTTGCTAAATGGATGTTGTATTTGATCATGTATCAAGTAGAGGGCCAATTTAGCACTTGACTCAGTTCCCCCCCTTCTTTTAAGCAGGGCTTGGCTTGTGGATTGCATTATTTATCATCCTACTTGCAGTAGCTGCTTACTTCCTGAGGCAAGAAATTGAAAAGTGAAGGTTCCAAGATTTCGCTTATTGAAATATGAAACATTTAGCATCCTTGCGAATGCTACTGCTTAGTTTTGATGCATTGTCATTTTTTGAGGGGTTTACTGATACTTTTATATATTTTGGCATCTTTATGAATAGTTGTTCTAAGACACGACCCTTTCTCTAAAATGCCTTGTAACATGGGTTGTATCGTTACGTACATGTTTCGTACAATGCTTCAGGTAGAATTGAGCTATCATTCATTACTTGCTATTTGCTGTGTATTTTGGTGTTATTTGTTATATAGCTTTCACTGTCAGAAGTAACCCGAGGGCACGGGTGTAGTTACGATTACCAAAATTTGACAAATGAAATGATTCAACCAATCATGAAGGCTTCATGACTGAGTTTTACTACAACTTCTAATTTTAATGAAGGCAAATTATATCTTATTTAATAGTATTTTATTATGTTCTTGATGGGAAATTATTTTCCTGTATTCTTTTTATCTAGTTCATAAATTATATATCAAAATGATGACAATTTTCATAGCTAGTACGTTAATCAAAGTTCTCTTATCTGATATCCAGAATTCCTTAAAGAATGCAGAATTTCTCTAGGTTTAAAATTTAGTTTCAATTTCGCAAATTTAGGATAACATATGGCAAGCATCAATAACACAATCAAGAATAATACTCCTTCTGGTCTTTTGAATAAGGAAAATGGGTACATTTTTTTGTTCTAATTATAAGAAAGAAATATAATTTTGTTTGTTCTAACATTTATGTTTTGTTAATTTCTTTTATATTCTTAATTAATGAGACACTCAGTTATAAAATATAAATTAGATTCATTAGTGGGAAAATTGTCCTTTCAATTATGTCATTAAATATAATTATCACTCAAAATATTTAGGGTTATGTATGAAATAAAAGAAAATTTATATAATTAATTAAAATCAACCAATTTAACTATTTTTAATAACTTAGATAAGTTCCAATAAATTTCACTTAATAACCAATAACAGTGCATTGAAAATTTCTTGTTCGTAATGCCTTCGGCTTTTACGACTAATTATTTCATGTAGCTACGACAAAGTTTACAAGACTCAGTTCACTCGTCGAAGTGTGATATATATACCAATCTTTGTTAATTAAAAAATAATCTTGAGTATTAGAGGGCAATAGTAAACTAACCTCTAATTTGTTATCACCTTCTAAGATTTACCGTTTTGAGTTTATCGGTACTTGTATACTTATGTGAAATGTAATTACTCCTTTAAGGATCATATATGATTATAAACTTAAAATCTTAATCATTCATAAGATTGTATGACTTAGATTTATAGTTTTTATTTCTTATTTAAAATATTCTCTTGATACACTATAATGAAAAGACAAATGAAAGTAAGAATAAATATTGATTATTAAATCTTATCAGAAATTATCAAAATTAAAACAAAATCATGGAATATGACTTTTAAGTGATCTTATAATTTTTTAAACAAAATTGTAATCTTGACCAATGACAATTCAAGGTTTTACAGCCCAGATACCTCCTCTCAATTATTTTTTAGCAAACATTGAACCTTGGAACAGGCTACACGCTTGTGGTCATTAACGTCTTTAGGTGTGTTGAGCCATAAAACTTTCATTATTTACAAATTCCATAGCCGGGAAGTAGGCGGTGGCTGCATATCTCACTCGTTTTGGTCACCAAATTATGTACATATGATGGATGAATCAACAGTTAACCTTTGAAATGACGAACCGCAATGTATAATGCAACCTACACTCAAGGGATTAGTTGCTGTAGTTAGTTTATGGAGTCGCCAGTTAGAAAATTGGGATCAGTATACGAAGGTAACTAAACGAGAACGGCAATGCATGATCCTGAAAATTTCCAAAGACCATTATTGACGCTTCCTTTGATACAGTGAATAACCAACGAGGGCAGACATCAGAAATGTCCATAGAACCTGCCCACAGTACCAAAATAATTAAAAACAAGATAAGTGCAGTGAATTCATAGAAAAAAAATCAGCAAGCACTCTGGAATAGGGATTTGGGAGTACCGTATTTATTGCTAGCCATCTTTCAAGCCTTCTAATCCTTGATTGCATCTCCTCAATAACCCCTTCAACTGGAGAGACTACCCTACTTAATGAGGATTCTGAAGCAGAGCTACATCCCTGTTTGTTTTAACATAAATACTGTTCAATGATAATTCCTAGAAATGATATTACATGCTTCAAAAACACAGAAAAGGTTCAGTACATTCAATAATGCAGTAGATTAAGATCAATGGAGTCGTCTGTGCTGTGAAGGTGTGCATAGCTTTAGCATGACTTGGATGTTTCAAATCGAAAAGGGTGGATACCTAGGTGCTACTAGTTTATAGGATAAATCGGGTCCAGTGAAAAGGCTGTGCTACACCTTTACTAACGATGTTGCATTCAATAGGTAGTTATTTGATGCATCAAAATGTCAAGCATCCAATTTTTTAAAGTAGGCTGTACTACCCTTGCTGATGTTACATTTTATTATAAGGTAAATATTTCATGCATCAAAGTAACAAGCATTCACTTTTTTAGAAACAGGCTGTACTACCCTTTACAATGTTGCATTTTATTTTATAGGGTAAAGATTCCATCCATCAAAATATCAAGCATCCACTTTGTGTGTGCACACGTGCACATGTGTGTGTTAGAGTTAGGATCCGATTGCAATGTGAGATTTTAGGGTGGGGTTTATAAGCCTTTGGGCCCTCCAATTACAACAATTAGCTTTTGTCGTATGATTCTTCCAAGGTTGCTATTATAATGTGTCAGTCTAGTAAGAAAGTCATTTTAATATGGAAGTAAAAAGAGCAAATTAAAATTACATGATCACTTAATTGTTTTAATTTGACAATTTCTGATAAAATTTAACAACCAATATGTATTCCTTACTCTCACAAAAAGGACCTTATTTGATATCTAAAATGCTTGTATACTTATATGAGGAATGAATGAATGATCAAGTTAATTCAAAAGTAACTCAAGTTACTCTCTTCAGTAACTCTTTGTTCATGGTAAAGTTTATTAATCCAATCATTGAATTAAAAGTTGTTATTAGATAGAATAGAAGTCTACAATTTTTATATAAATTTTTAAACTGTGATACATATTTAAATAAATTAAACTTAACGTATAACATACTTTCTAAAACTACATCTAAATGTTGACTATTGGAGTACATAACTACTACTGTTCATTTTATCTAAAATTTGGTGTATATAATCATTGAGTTAATATCAAAATATTTAATGGATGGAGTAAAAAAATTTAATATGTGCATAAAGGTATTTAAGGAACCAACTTTACCAATAGTTACTCCTGAAGTAAATCCATCCTCTCTCTCTCTCTCTCTCTCTCTATATATATATATATA